>VWZS01010216.1:952761-982122 GCA_013397075.1 Rhabdornis inornatus | reverse complement strand
AAAAAAAAAAAAAAAAAAAAAAAAAAAAAAAAAGCATTAAAATGCAGGCCTATGGTGATGAGAAGGTAAAGGGAGGAAGGATCACTAGGAAAATCAGATGTGAATTGCATCTTACTACCCTCCTTCTCAAGTGGCCCAAAGCGCAGATGATGGAGGTAATGCTTTGGAATCAGTATCTTCCCACAAACCCCTTCTGCTGCTCTGTCATAAACTAGAGGAGGCATGAGTGCTTTCAATGGTGCACTGCAAAGTTCCCTGAAAAGAACACATGGGAGTGCTCAGCCTGTCTATTAGATAGTTATGCAAACAGTAGGCAACAATTTTTATGTACTCTGATATAGCCTCAGAGAAAAAAGGAAAAAATCCTACTTGTCCTAATAAAGTTACTGCAAGGATTCATCCTAAAGGGTTAACCATTAGAAACAGAATCGTGGTGTACCAGAAGAAAGAAAAAGAATTTAGATTTGCCACATCACGTCAGCTCCTTCTGGATCATCGGTGGCATCAGGCATCTTGCACCCAGTAGTCTGCTGCTTGGAGAGAAGCACCTTGGCAGCCGTAGAATTAAAGTACATATTTATTGCCTTTGTCTGCAGAGATCAGAATGCAGCCAGAGGCATGAGATTAGCTGAAGCTTCTCCTGACTCCCCCATCTCTCAGCAATACAGCAATTCCACTCCTTTTAATGTGCACACACAGGGTAGAGCTTGACCCTGTCAGGCTGGCTCTCTGCTGGCAGCTTACATCCTCTCCAAAGCAATACAGCTGCTCATTTGCTCTGCATTTGCCAGTTATTAATTTTGAACAGCCACTTCACTTTGATATTATGGGGCAGAGCCAGAGAGAAAGATGTCTCTTGTTAAGCAAAGTCATACATTTTTAACACCAGTCACAATCGTCTACTTTGTCCTCTTGCACAAAATTGTGGGCAGAGTTTAGGTCCACTTTTTGTGTGTCATATCTCCTTTATCTGCTTTGGAAAAGGACCAACTCCCTCCCATCTTCTCCTTTTTCCAATTTAAGCATCCCTCACTTTTGCCAGCCCCTGGGATGACTTTCACTGGATCTGCTGTGAAAGCCTTTGCCAGAGCTGCATTATGTGGGTGCAGGGAGCTGTGCTGGGACAGTGCTGGTGTGTGACAGCACCACATGTCCCCTAAGCCCAGCTCTGTCCCAGTTCTGCATGTCCTCACAGGCACACACCTCACCACCACACACACTCTGAAGGCTTGTGCTATCCCCTTCAACGGCACAAATTGCCCTTTGAAATCAAGACCAGCTACTGCTGAACCTGGCCTTTAGTGGGAAGTGGTTGGCCACCTGGCTGTTTCTGATAATACCCAGCAAAGCCAGGAGCCAGGAAAATGAAAAGTCTGTTGGGTTTCACAAGCCTGGAATAAAAATCTGTTCTTGGCAAAGCCAGCCATTAGTCAAGTCCTGCTGTCTCATGGCAACTTTGCAGTGACTTGTTTGCATCCTTCCCCAGCACTGTTCATTTGTTGCACACTCTTAGATGGTCTGTCTGTGTTACTTCATGGGATAATCCCTTATCTTCCTTTGGACCTTGTTTTGTTAACAATCCAGTGCTCCTTTTAAAAATTTAAAATACTTCTGCCCACTTCCTTCCTAAGCTGTAAGTCCAGTTAATCACTTTCCAGAATTTATACCTCAGAAACTTGAATTCTTTCAAGTATTGAAATGGCCATTTCCTGAATCTCACCATAAAGAATTTGATCTCACACAATACAGGTACAGGAAAAAAAATTGCTAAGCAACAAATGAATACCAGAGGAATCTAATATTTCATTAATAAGAGCTGCTGAGCAGCTTCCAATTTGCTTCTACCTCCTGGCAGGAAAAGGTCAAAACAAGGACGTTTTTCATTCATGTACCTCACTTGAATGTTGAACACCCTGAAGCTCATGGTATTTCTCAGTTATTCTCAGATTTTTCTGCTTCTCTGATGTATGTAAGAGAAATTCTCTTTTTAAAATTTATTTACTGCATAGCAGTAAAGTAAGGAAATAAGGAAGTAAGAAAGTAAAGAAGACATCACAAGAAGTTTGAAACATCTCTTTGCTTAAAGCCCAGGTATAAAGTTCATTAGTTTGGCAATGCTGGATCAAACGAAAAGTCCACTTAATCAGTGTGTTACCCTGCCTCCAACTATATTAACCTCCAGCCAATAACAAGAGCTGTGAGACAATGCAGAAGAAGAGGCCCATGCAGCATGCACAGTTGTCCTTCTGCCTATCTGTAGTTTAGAAACCAACAAGAAAAATATTGAGGAAGTATTTTTACTATTGTGAACAATAGTTCTGGATGGATCTTCTTCCACACATATGGAGAAATAATGTTTTGACACCCAGCATTTAATGATTTAACTGACCAATGTTTTTCATATTGGAAGTATCTTGTGAAAGATACTTTTCTTTGCACACAAAGTACACCTTTTCTAAAGGCACATTCCTATTTCTAACAGTTTTCTTCATTCAGTAGTTTATCTGTGCTGAGCTATTTCTCATTTATTTGCTTGTATGTATATTTTAAGCCTTCAACCATGTAGTTTAAACATTCTCCGGAGCATCACTGAAGCCCTGACCCTGATCTTTATAGAAAGCAGGCTTATGTTAATATTGTTCTCCTTTCAAAACAAAATGTGGTAGGCTCTTGGCTTTTCCCTTTCTAAAAGAATATTGAATTTTAAATGTTATAACCAGTGTAACAGAGCATCTTGGTTATGATTGCATCTTGAATTACCCAGGCTCAGCACTGAAGCACGATTTGCCTGTTTTTCTCTCATTAAATATCCAACAAAGTGCTAAAAGGAACCATCATCTCTGGTACGTAAAATGTACTCCCAGCACTGTGCTCAATTATGCATTTTATTCAGTCTTAATGGGACTAGCTGAAACCTTCAATTACTATTCTGTTTCCTGCTTGTACAGCCCCTGTGGCTTTGTTTAGAAGTGGATGTCACCATCCTGGTCATGGGGCTGTTTATTATACCCGAATCCTCTGCTCTTTCCACTTGGGCTAGGCATATCAGGCCATCTAGTTTCTGTGATATTTAATGAAACAGTTAAGCTTTCTGATCCAATGCAGTATTTCTGTCTGCATTTGCAGTGTGTGTTCTTTTCTCTATATTGTACCATAATAAAGGACCATTAAACTGCACAATTTTTCTTAACTGCTGTCAACACACAACACACTGAGGGTCAGCAAAGGTGAGTTACTGCCTGCAGCAACAAATCTTGCAGTTGCTGAATTGAGCACAGAGAATCATGCTGTCCAGCCCTTAGCCTCATCTCTTACCTACATATGACCTGGGCGTCACCAGCTCTTTTCCCATCCATTCCACTAACACCAGCCAGGGGTGGCCAGAGTAGACACTGGAACCTACAGTGTGTACAGTGTGGTTACTATCTCAGCATCCTTTGGAAATACTGCTGGATTACAGAGCAGATGGAGGGGTGGGAGATGGAGGGTGGTATGTGGACCCTCTTTTCAAAGACAGGCTGATTTCCCCTGTAGAACGCCACTGCTTAGGCTGGTGAAGGCAGAGCACATGAGTGGCTTGGCAGTGACTTTGGGGGAGTGGAGGTTAAATTGCTGCGGTGTTGTGTGCACAGCCCAGAAGGTAGCAGCAGTCATTATGAATGGGAGCCTGAAGCTAGCTGCTGGCTTCCCCAGAGCAAGCCACGTCCCTGCCATACCTACAGCAGCTGCTGCTTTTTGGCAAAGGTACAAATTGTAAATACAATCCCAGAGAGGTGCTAAAAGCAAAGAATCGATGGTTATTGCTGCTTCAGCTTGGGGAAAGGAGTAAACAGACTAGTGTCAGATTTCTACAACTGCTCTTTCTCCCCTGGGGAATGAGCCTATCCACTCCTTGTCAGCTAAGCAGAGGTCAGGGCCATGCCAGCAGGTGTAGCTACCACTAGCACACATGAAGAACAGTCCTGGTGTTTTGGTGGCATCTGTCTAAACTAAATAAGTGGTTGCAATAAAAGCAGCTAACCACTATTACAGCTGATGCAGATCCTCAAGTATTTTGGTTTCTTAACAGAAAAACAACACAATTCAAATCTCCAGAGAAATGATCAGTTAGGCTGAAGGGCCAGTCTGTCGTTGGAAAACTGCATGGTATTGGAGTTGCTGCAGTGCCACATGTTTCAGCTGCAGCATGAGCCATCGTCCAGTGCCCAGAACACTGCTTTGTTCCTGGGGGTTTGTTTATGCCCAGCAGAAAGTGGGTGTGGATTCTTTCAACCTTTAATTCTAATGTGATGGTAAATATCCCTTTTGCCCATTTTTGATGTGTAACAAGTTTTGCAGCCGAGCTTGTGTGCTGGCTGGCATGCCATCCTGTGGAGGTGAACTGCAGGGGCTGTGCATGCACACCTCAGGAGGGCTCCTTTGCCTCTTGCTTACTTGCTGCTTTGCTTTGCTTTTCAGGTCCTGAAGTGTTGTGACAAACAATGCTAGTTTCAATAGCCCTGGTGCTGAGGGGGTGCAAAATGCAATGATGACATCCCCATGGATGTGCTCAGGTGCAGGGCTAGCTGGCTTGGCAGGGAAAAACACCTACTTGAGAAGTCAGTTCACTTCTTCTTTGCTCCACAGAACGTGCCGAGGGTGCTTCTTTACAGCAACGTTTGCCTTGTCAGCAGCAAGTGTGTTAAAGCTTGATGTGATCCAAGTCATTAAAAAAAAGAAAAAAAAAAGAAACAAAAGCCTCTCTATGGCTGCTGTTAGACGTGGTGGCTGTGTTATGGACATTTGACTATGCCCAGCAGGGTCAGGCCATTATGAAGTGTGGTCTTGATTCTCTGTAATAAAATTATCATCTTTCTGGGTCGCTTCCATGGTGGGACTGAAGCCTTTAAAATTTTTCTTTAAAAAAATATAACAATCTGGGCCAAGTCTGCAAAAAAAAAATAAATTCAGATCTATGGTACAAAGAAATCTAGAATTTGCTCAAATCTGCTCTGTTGACTCTAAACTCAGGGTTTTTTTTTTTTTTTCCATTTCATCTAGTCCTTTTCAGTTTCCTCCCAAAGCATCTTTTTTTTCCTACCTTTACCAGTGCTGTCACACAGGAATTCTATAAGCATCCAAAGGGATAGTACAGTGTGAAACACACTTGGACATACAGAAGCCTATTTTTAAAATGTATCTTTTAGACTGCCCAGTGCAAGTGTTCTGGGTAAACTCCCATCTGCCATTTTGCAGAAATAACAGCATAGATGAGCAATTTATAATGGCTATGTCCAAGGGTCTGAAGACACAACTCATCTAAGTGTACCTCACTGCTTTTGTGCCAGTCATCTGCAAACCCACAACCTCTCCTAATGCATCTTGCTTGCCAAGAAAAGGAGAGGGTGGAGCAGATTTTTGGCTGGGCTTTGGGTTTGTTTGTGGTTGGGTGTTTGTTCATTTGTTTTTTGATAGTCAGAAACAGTACAAAAACATGTCTTTTTATTTTTAAATTTTTTTGCTCTTGCTATCAAGCTGATTACACAGCCAGCTCTTCATGTCTGAATTTGCTTTCGTGAGCTAGCAGCACCAGCATTTAGATCACCTGCGGTGTGGTGTGGTGTGATATGAAGGAGTCAAAAATCAGTCCCTCTCTCTTCATTTATATCTCAGCAATCTCATTTATGTGGAGCAGAGAGCTGGAATAGCAAGCATACTTCAGTGTGGCAGGTTGATTTATAATGTGGCATAAACACACAGTGCCCCTCTGAGGCTGAAGATTGCTTTGGTTTGCTGCCCCACTTCCATTAGTGTTATGTCACTCGAGAGTTATTCAGTCAGAATTCGCTTTCATACCCAGATGTGCAGTCAGAGCTCACCTCCCCAGTCCAGTGCCACCTATCACTGGCTCAGGCACCCACTGGGTAGGGATGAAGGGATGGTGACCTGAGGTGATGCTGATTGCTGCACACGCTGTCTGCAGAGCATGAGACCTCACAGACCAAATCCCCTGAAAATCAACTTATTCTTTCAGGTGGCCTCACCTGAATCCATGGACTACCTAGATTTACAGCAAGGAGAGCCATTCTTTAAAAAAAAAAATTTTTTTTCCTTGTGTTTCAGTGTCCTGGTTGGTCCTGAGTGAAATTTTCCCCGGTGGGATCAGAGGACGGGCCATGGCTTTGACATCTAGCATGAACTGGGGTATAAATCTCCTCATCTCCTTGACGTTTTTGACTGTAACTGGTAAGATTTCTCCATGTCCTTCCAAGATGATATTCTCCTAGTGGGCAAAATAAGTCTCTCTTATACAAAAGCATTGCTAAAATTGCAGCTGTGAAAGCCCAGGAGACAAGATCTCTGTTTAGGTGTCAGTGTAACTTCTCCATCCTCACCACATCTTTGTGCCAGTGACTTCAGCCTCACAGTGCTGGCTGTCAGACCAACTTGCACATCAACTGTGAAACTCAAGTCTTAAAAAAAACATTGCCTTGGTAGGCTGAAAGTACGTAATGTTTAGGTTTAAGTCCTGCATCTTCTGAAATCAATGCAAGTTCTGTTCTAGATCAGACCACAGCTTTTCTGATCAGAAATTTTTAAATCAAATCCCATTTAATTAATTCCTTTTCACAGGAATGTCTTGGCTTTCAGGAAATTTTCTTTAGAAAAAAATGTCTTTTTGAGGTAAAAGTCTTTCACATTTTAATGTGAGAAAGTAAACTACCATATATGACTTTTAATATGATGATAATCAAAGGGGAAGGTTAAATGCTGATGCTGAAATTTGTTGACTAGCAAATTTATTTTTCTATTTATATATAATATGAGGCTTTGCAAATTTTAGTTTTCAGTCTTATTGTGAGGAAAATATGTGCTGAAAATCAAAATATATAAGAGAGCAGAAATTTCAGCTTTCCCTTAATTCTACATTACTCCCCATCAGAGGCAGACAACCAACTCACAAAAAGTCAAAGTTGTTTTCACCGTTAGATGTTTTTCGAGACAGATTTGAAAATTAGTGTAATACTGAGTGTCACATTTGTGTTTTCTTTCTTTCAAAAAAAAAAAAAAAAGAAAGAGAGAGAGAAACATATCCTCCATCCTGAGTACATCTTGATTAAAACTAGGAAAAGTATGACTATGAAAAATATAATAAAATTCACTGTGCTCACACTCTCACTTTAATTGTATCAAGGGTCTTCTCCAAAGGGACACCATCCAGTTACTCTCACTCACTGCCCATCAGTTTGCATCACAGAACTGCACTCCTGAACTGCACAAGGTTTGGACAAAACCAAATGAGAAAATGCATATTGTAGGCAGTTTGGCTGCCAATATTTGCTCAGTACTTGGACCAGACTTGAGTTATTCCTAAGGAAATGTCCCCAAAACCACCTAGTGCAGACCTCAGGTGCTCAGTGTCAGCTGTTTCACCAGGAGGTCCCTTCTTGTCATGCAGGGTTACTTGTTAATGTACATCTCGCTATTATCCTTGTCTCAGTTTCAAAGACTGCAAAGCCACAGTAACTCCTTTGGCTTAACTGGGTCTAATCTGGATTTATGAAAGTGTAAGTACAAGAAAATATCCATTCCTTGTCTATGGTGGAAAAGCAGGATTGGGAATTCTTCTGTCGAATGAATAAGCATGGAGGTCACAGTGGCCAGCAGCATCTGCACCTAGGTGCTGATGCACAGGTACCAGCTGGATTAGAAGCTTCAGCTGCAATTTTCAGCTCATGACACAACTGACAATTGTCTCAACTGTCCAGGTTTATTTTAGCAGGGAAAAAGGCTAAGGGGGCTGCAGCAGACAGTGGGGTTTGTATACACTTTACTTTCCAGGGGCTGCAGAGTGCATCCCTCGGCCCGAGGATCTACCTGCCCCTGGACTGTAGGCTCAGAAAAACACTAGTTCTTGGATGGCCCCATTAGGAGTTCACTCTTGGATCACTTTCTGGCACAGCACCCATGACTTGCAGTGGAAATGCTGGCCACTGACAGGTGGAAAGGAGACAACTGTAATAGTGTGGAAAATGCTTGGATTTGCTCCAAGAAAGAATGTGCACTAAAGCCAGACACAGGCAAAAATTCAAGGCACTCATGATCCCCACTGCCTTCCCGCAAACCAGTAACGATGGCTACTCACTGTCTTCATCCAGACTGATTGCAAATAAAATCAACCAATGGATTCATGCCAAGTGGGCCAATATGAACTCATTATTTTTCTTTCATAAGGAGTATTAGAAAAATGAAAGCCACTCTTCTTTTCCGATATATGTGAGCTAAGAATAGCAGCCTAGCTTCTTTGTAACTTCTGTGCATTAGGGCCTGTATCCTATAAAATACAGCAACAGGAAGAAAAATTGCGTTATTTGAAAATTAAAAAAAAACCATGTTTTCTTCCTTTGTAGAGCTCATTGGCTTGTCCTGGGTGTGCTTCATTTACACAATAATGAGCCTAGCATCACTGGCTTTTGTTATCATATTTATACCAGAGACAAAAGGATGCTCTTTGGAGCAAATATCCATGGAACTAGCTAAACAGTAAGTACCAAGCTTGTGACTGCACCTCTCAAGTGCCAGAGAGACAAAGCCTTTCAACACCATGTGTTGAAAAAAAAGAAACTATGTGGGAAAATTCCAGTTTTCTCAAGGCTTGAGCTTGCATGTGTTGATTTCAGTAGCCAACCAAACATTTTGTTGGTGCTGAAGGACTGATCCTAAAGACGAGGTGGTTTTTGAGCACCCCTTTGAGGAACATTTGCAGCCAAGCCTGGGTCCTCAGCCCTTTTGCTATCTGGCATTCCTGGATGGGAGGGCAACTCTGATCTTGCATTTAGGACTGTGTGTTTTGGGTTGCATGCAGAAAATGGGAAGGAGAGGTCCTGTATTTCAAATTGGCTTGTCCTGGGTGTCACTTCGAGGCTCCATGTGAATTTTGATAGCTGTTGTAGATGAGTTTTTCTTGTGTCTTTACTAAGTGCTGTAGACAGCCGAAGGTCAGTCTCTTCTCCCAAGCAACGAGTGACGGGACAAAAAGAAGTGGTCTCAAATTGCATCAGGGGAGGCTTAGATTGGATATTACAAAAAATTTCTTTACTGAAAGGGTGGTAAGGTGTTGGAAGGGGCTTCCCTGGTAAGTGGTGAAATCACAACCCCTGGAGATGTTAAAAATTATCTAGATCTGGTACCTGGGGACATGGTCTCGTGGTGAAGATAGCAGTGTTAGGTTAACAGCTGGACTTGATAATTTTAGAGGCCTTTTTCGACCTAAACTAACCTACGAGCCGAGATACTTTATTTTGTCTGTAAAAGTAATTAATGTGTGACCATCTTAGTAGCATGCTGTATTAGTATTTTTTAGATTACAGGAGAATATTTGCAACTCAGACAGGCTTGAAGGAGCTTGTTTATGGACTAATTATTTTACGGACTAACCACTGTGCTGCCGCTGGCCCTCGGGCTGTCCCTTCCCCTCCTCTTAGAGAAAGGCATCCATCCCTGCCGGAGCCGGGGCCGGAGCCGGAGCCGGAGCCGGAGCCGGAGCCGGAGCCGGAGCCGGAGCCGGAGCCGGAGCCGGAGCCGGAGCCGGGACCGGCGGTGCGCGGGCGCTACGGGCGGAGCGTGCGGCGGGGCCGCCCCCGCGCGGGCAGGCGGGGAAGCGCCGGCAGCCTCCGGAGCATCCCGGAGCAACCCGTAGCAACCCGGGGCATTCCGGGGCATCCCGGAGCATCCTGGGGCATCTCGAGGCACCCCGGATCCTCGCGGAGCATCCCGGAGCCTCCCGGAGCATCTCGGGGCATCCCGGACGCTGGGGTGTCGCTCCGGTGTGCACTCTGCCTTCCTGCCGGGCCCCCAGCCCCGCCCTCAGTGGCTGGCGTGTGCCGCAGGGAGGGCGCTCTGCCGGCTCCGTGCAGCGGCCAACGTGTGCGGGGTTTTGTGCTTCTGCAGGAAATACGTGAGGACGCCTTTGTGCGGGGTGAGCCAGCGCAGGGAGAAACTGGTGCCGGTGGAACTTGCCAAGAGAGAGAAAGAGCAGCTCTACTAGACGCGGGACAAGCAAAGCAGCCTTCACCAAAAGACTGATTAACAAAAGAAAAGTGCTCTGTGATGCTCACACTCTTACGGGACAGGCGGTATTGTTATATGCAAGATATTATCTTTTTATTTCTTGGTAGAACTTCTTTCAGTGGCAGTTTACAGCCAACATTAAAGGTTGTTATAGTTTATAACTAACTGGAAATCTCGGCTCTGTCTGTTTCAAATCAGCATCCCTCAGATCCCCTGAGGTTACTCACCTCTTGCATACAGGAGGCGAACGGAAATTGGAATATTGCACACAGTTCAGTCTGGAAGAAGTGCAAAGAAGAATCAGGGTGCCAGGGAGAAGAAAGAGTCTCGCAGGAGGATCCTATCAAAGACAGGTCTATTTAGGCTAGCAAAAATGGGGCTGAAAAAGGTTAACAACTCCCTGTCAGTTAAGGAAAGTTAAGGAAAACAATGCTATGGAACAAAAAATGGACAACTATGGAATGCAAAGGATGACATTAGTGCAGAACTACTAGATATAAACTTTTTATAAATTAATTTAGGATTCAGCTTAACAAGATTTGAAAAAGGATCTTGTTCAGCTGAACTTAATTATTTATAACACAGAGCACAGTCAATTTGTAAGAGGAATTTTACGTACATTTTCTCAGTAGGGCCAGGATTCAGTGACCTAGGAAATACTCCTCAGAAAACATTGTCGAATTGTTTAATGTGGGACATTAAATGCATCACTCTCTACAACTACCTGAAAAGACATTTTAGCCGGGTGGGGGTGGGCCTCTTCTTCCAGGCAGTCAGTGACAGGATGAGAGGAAGTGGCCTCAAGTTGCACCAGGGAAGCTTCAGGCTGGGTATCTGGAAGAATTTTTTCACTGAAAGGGCGGTTAAGCATTGGAGTGGGCTGCCCAGGGAGGTGGTGGAGTCATCATCTCTGGAAGTGTTCAAGAAACAACTGGATGTGGCACTTAGTGCTATAGTTTAGTTGGCGTGGTGGTTTTAGTCAAAGACTGGACTCGATATCGGGAGCTCATTTCCAACCTTATTGATTCTATGACTTGCATAATCGATCTAAACTGATGATGGCCTTACAGGAGAGAGGATTTCTTTGGCCTCTCATTTCCAGGAAAGTTGGAAACTGAAGGTACCAGAGTTGACGCCAAAATAATTTTATTTCTCAACACAGGGCACACTAGACTTTGACTTTTGGACTCAGCAAGTGAGAATTGTGTGGTACATGGCAGCACACAGGGAGTTCAGGAACCATAATCACTGCAGATCATAAATTATGTCCAATTCTGAGTTATTGTTCAGCAAGTGTATCCTGAAGTACTCAACAAGCCTCTGCAAAGGGTTAAAATATGGCTCCCATAAAAGAACATTGGTCTTTTTTTTCTCAACAGGTTAATAGATATTGTTAGAGTGATGAGTAGATAAATATTTATTAGCACATAAATAAATGGTTCTTTGTTTAAAGAAAAAAACAAAACAAAGCATGCTTTAAAAGCACACTGACTATCTCTGTAGGTACAAAGTGGCATTTCTTCCAGCATTTCATTGAGGCAGCAAGACTGACAGAGTCAGCTGGAGTGTAGATAGTAGTTTGAACTAAGCATGTGATCCCACTTTATTTGCTGTCTCATAGCATTAAAGCCACCTGACTGTGTTCTGCACTGAAGGAAAAGTGACTTACTGACACAGATAAAGTTTTACTTCTGAGCAAAGCAGATCAGCTCTGATCAGATTCTCACATGGTTGCACTTCTATATACTGACATCACAAATTTATAAAGTCTAGTCACAACAGTGAACTAGACTTTATAAATTTGTTCATGTTCAAAATGTGAAAACAAACTATTGAAGCCAAGGCCATTATTTGCCTGGAGTCACTGAAAATTTAGCTACCACAGGATGAGAGCCTTAATTTTGAATTTTGAATAATGAAGCACCTGCTTCAGGTTTATGCTGGAGGATGTTATCAATATCATGCATTCTACTGAGTCAGCTTCAGGATGAGAAATATTAAGGTGATTCTGGGTAGTCTTTCAAATATGCTGTCAACATCATTCTTATACTAACAAGTGACTGGGATAAAATCCAGTAATAGTTAGTATTACTGTATTTTAAGACTATATTGCAGGAAATTAATCCATTTCCTGATCCTGGACTTTACCAGGTAGTAGACTTATTTGCATTTCCTTTTGTGTCCCCATTTGCTCTGGCTGTAGTGTTTTCTGATAGCTGCCTCTAGATAGCAGATGTTTGCACATACAATCCAAGCCCATACTGGCTTTTAATTTCTATTACATTTTATTTAGTGAAAGGGGCTTCTGCAAAATCTTTCTCAGCATTGCAGCTTCCCAAACAAACCTCTGCTGTAATAATTTTTCTGAATGTTCTTACAGAAGTAAATTTAACTTAGAACATACCATACAAATTGTCTCCCCAGTTTACAGGTTTTGGGATCATTGGAAGCTCTTCTAAGTTTTTCCTATGCACACCTGTTTAGTGCAGAAACAAATAAATAAAAATGCCACATTTCTGAAGAAAGGATAGTTTCAATACTGGTTTTACTGATGAGACAGTGGTAGGCCTTCAGATAACTCCTCAAAGTGATGATGCTGTAGTCAAGGATTTTTAAAATCATTATAGCTACAGTCTCAATTGTAGTCCTACAGACTTAGCCCTATATAGCCTATAAATGTAGCCATAATTGTAAAGTCTTTCATAACAAAGCCTGCACATCTGATGACACAGATGGCACTCACCATCTCATCAACTATGAAAATACAAGGGAAAAAAGGAAAACATTTTACAAATCACATCCCTGGATCTCTGAAGCACTCCACAAAGAAATTTGTCCCAGATCTAAAATTATTCAGTATCTTCATCAATGGACTGGATTACAGAACAGAATATGCTTATTAAATATGCAGGCAACACTGAGCTGAGAAGGACTAGGCTGAAATTCAGAACTTCACAAATCCGTGAAAAAAGAAAAAGCAGGACACAATTCCGAAAACATAAGCACAAATTTTTCTGGTAACACCAACTGCAAATCAGAGAATGATAAAATGGTGCTAGAAACTGCAAGAAAAGTTCCAGTAGCTGTGACAACCCACAAGCCAGCAATGAGTCATAGTTATCAATCTACTGCCCTTAGTAGGGTGTATAAATAGAACCAACCCTTCTCTCTAAAGAATGTGAAATGAACTTTTTATGGCACTGCCAGTGCTACAGCTGAGCACTGTAGGGAGTTTTGCAGGGGATCCACATGGAGAAACCAGGGACAGATGAACAGTGCTCTAGGAAACATGGTCACTGTGGAAGAGATGATTGATCGACAGGTAAGTTTATCCAAAGCATGGCTCCCCACACTGGAGGTGAGAGCCAGCACGCTGGGACGCACTGTCTGGCCTGGATCTCCTATTGAGAATGCAGGAGTTGGTAGTGAGAGCCTGGCTGGAGGCAGCACAACACAGCAAAGGAACAAATGCTAACTGGTGACAATGGGAAACAGAGGCTGTATGCACACAGTAGAAAGCATCAGCAGCAAGGCCTATTCCAAACTGAGGTGGGGACCTACCTAGCTAGAGGAGCTGGAAAAGAAGTGATATCCCTGAGAATAAGCATACACCACCAGATGACTTTCATCATCAGAGGTTTTAAAATGTAGTTTTCACAGTTTGAGGCTCCCTTAGAGCTTGAAGGACAGGTGGGAACACATTTCAAGGGATCTTTTATTTCTATTATTCTCTTCAATACTACCCTGCAAGTTTGGTAGTGTGATTTTTGACCCTGTTGTGGATTGTTACAAAGGCTTCAAACTGCTAGCATGGATCTAGGCAGCACTTTAAAAGAACCAGTGCCCATTTTAATACATTGCAGCTTATTATTAGCTTTCATTTTTGTTCTAAGAGACAGATTTCACACTACGTGGCAGTGCTAACAAAGCAAAATGTTCCTCTTTCTCCACAGATAAATTTAGGAGACACATATGCTTCATAAAAGCTCCAGATATTCACTGGTAGCACTTAAGAGCTTTGTAATTTGATCCGAAGAGGCAAGCCTAATCTACGACAGCTATTGTAGTTGTAATGGCCAAATCCTCATTCATCAGTTTGGGACTACACTTTGTCACTCAAAGCCCATTACAATTTTGTTCATTGTTCAAATACCTTCTGCTTTTTCTTTTTCTAAATTGTAATGATAATAACTAGTGTTCCCTAATGGTGGTTTGTTTACTGCTCTTTGACTATGCATGAAATCCTTATTTAGGTCGGGAGTGCCAAGGTCCACATTATTTGATACAAACTGGAAAACTTAGATATAGCAAGATTTGCTACATATAGTGTAGTATATTGAATTCCCTGACTGTTGAACTCAACTTCATAATTTCATGATTATAAGCCCTCTTATAAGCTCAAGTGGGCCCGTGCAAATCTCATGTGGTTTAACAAGGCCAAGTGCAGGGTGCTGCACCTGGGTCCAGACAATCCCTGGTATCAACACAGGCTGGGAATGAACAGATTGAGAGCAGCCATGCGTGGAAGGACTTGGAGGTTCTGGTGGATGAGAGGCTGGACACGACCCAGCAATGTGCACTTGGATCCCAGAGAGCCAATGGTATCCTGGGCTGTCTCAAAAGCAGCCTGGCCAGCAGGGTGAAGGAGGGGATTCTGTCCCTCTGCTCCTCCCTGGTGAGAACCCACCTGCAGTGCTGCTCTGGGGGCCCAGCACAGGAAGGACATGGACCTGCTGGAGCGAGTCCAGAGGAGGGCCACGAAAATTATTAGATGGATAGGATGGAGCACCTGTCCTATGAGGAAAGGCTGAGAGAATTCGTATTGTTCATTTGGAAAAGAGAAGACCTAATTGCAACTTGCCACTACCTGAAGGTAACCTCCAAGAATGATGGAAAGGGACTTTTTACAAGGGCATATAGTGACAGGACACAGGGGAGCAGCTTTAAGCAAAAAGAGGGTAAGTTTAGACTAGGTATAAGGAAGAAATTCTTTACTGTGAGGATGGGTAAGGTACTGGAACAGGTTGCCTGGAGTAATGGATGCCTCATCCTTGGGTGTGTTCAAGGCCAGATTGGATGGGGCTCTGAGCAGCCTGCTCAAGTGGAAGGTGTCCCTGCCCATGGCAGGGGGGTTGGAACTAGATGGGTCTTGAAGGTCCCTTCCAACCCAAACCATTCTTTGACACCTACACAGAGCTCCAAAAGGCTTTTATGAACATACCACTTACGACTTATGGCAGTTTTGTTTCTTTTTTGTTCTGAGGGATTTGCTGAAGCATTTCCTATACTACTCCTTCCTTTATATACTTTCTGCACAAAGTTACCATGGACAGCCCCAACTCCTACACCACTCCCTCAGGCAGATGAAATCCATCATGCCAGACATTTGCTTCCTCTAGATGTTCTTCCACCTTTCTTTAAAAGCTGTGATTTCTGGTACAGGAACAGCTCAGTTTACTATTTTTAGCACCCCCTAGGACTTAACATTACCTGCAGCATGCAAGAGCAGTGTTATTTTTCTGTTCAGTGAGGGAAAAAAGACATACGTACATTTATACATATTTATTGTATCTTTTTAAAAGTAGCATTTGCAGTTACTTTTAAGCATTCGCCTCTCTTCTGCTTCAAATGTGCACTTATTGAGAGAAACATCTACTGGCTTCCAAGTCCAAGATTAATACCAATAATAATACATGCCAGAATCAAGCATCATTGCTTGTTGGCAGCTCCTGTCATCAAAACAGTATACAGTAAGAAGAGTGTAGAAAAGGTCTATGTTAATCATCCAGCAATAGGCTGGGGCTGGATTAGAGTGACCACAGCATCTTCTCTAGTTGAAGCACAACAATGTTCCTGAAGTTCACATTTAATTTTTTTCTTTTGCATTGAGTAGGTGGACAAGGCAGTTGTTTTTTCTACAGTAGCTTCATAAGTTGATAACATAATTAAGCTATCAGAAAGTGTCCAAGGGAGGGCCACAAGGATGGTGAAGGGTCTGGAGGGGACGCCATATGAGGAAGGGCTGAGGTCACTTGGTTTGTTCAGCTTGGAGAAGACTGAGGAGAGACCTCATTGTGGTCTTCAACATCCTCACGAGGGGAAGCAGAAGGGCAGGTACCGATCTCTTCACTCTTGTGACCAGTGAGAGGACTTGAGGAAACAGCGTGAAGCTGAGTCAGAGGAGGTTTACTACAGGTATCAGGAAAAAGTTTTTCACACAGAGGGTAGTTGGGCACTGGAACAGGCTCCCCAGGGAAGTGGTGACAGCACCAAGCCTGACAGAGTTCAAGAATCGTTTGGACAATGCTCTCAGGCACATGGTGTGACTCTTGGGGTATCCTGTGCAGGGCCAGGAGTTGGATTCGGCGATCCTGATGGCTCCCTTCCAACTCAGCATATTCAACAATTCATCTAAAGGAAAACACTTGCTTGTAGACCTTTATATTTAGAAATGTCTTCTCTTCATGTAACAACAAGAAAATACTTGAAGTCTGGCATGTAGTTAAGAGAACTGGGAACAAACCAAATTTCATCCTCAGATAAACATACGTTAACTACTATAGATTTCAATCTAACCCACGCACAGTTTTACACATACTACAAACAGAAACAGAAGGTATCAGCAAAAGACTATTCTTACATTGTTTCAAATTAATTTTCAACTATACAATTTTAATTGTAATATAAAAAGGGAAGGAACATAACAGAACAGGTATGAAGAGAAATATTTTCCAAACTTTTATTTGTGCACATTCATCAGGTGAAAAAGATAACTTTTACAGCTTCTTTGGTGCCCAATATTCAGCATACAAAAATGTAAAAGACTATTCACAAATAAAACACAAGCTCAAGCTAAAAAAAAAAGAAAGTCTTAAAGGTAGTGCACATCGTGACAGCTTTGCTTATGAATACACAGAAATTACTGCAAAAATAAATAGAATGTCTTTTTAAAAGCAGCAATTTCATATCTTGTAAACTTCTGTTTTTACAATACAGCACTGTTAAGAGTAAAATCCAAAAGAACTGGAGTCTATACTGTAGCCATGAGCAAGTAAAAGAGTCTGTATTCCTCTGCTGTGGTTGGTCCAGTTTTCCTTTTTGCTTTTAGTCCAATGCGCAGCAGTCTTTGAAGGTGCTCGGTTAGGGAACCTAACCATCAAGTGGTGAATTACAAAATTTATTTCCTGCTTTCAAACACGAATGGATAAATCTGTTCCACAGCACTGGCAACAGCCTTTACGTTTGGCCCTGAGAGACAGTTTAAAAAAAAAAAAAAGGCAGTAGGAAGAGAAAAATCATGGAATCGGAAATTTAAGCAACAACGGTGCCTTTAAAAAAACCTTAATATTATTAGCAATCACAGCTTCATACCACAGACAATAAGTGCTCCCCCATTTCTCCTAACTTAACAGTTTTTCTCTGATCACTTTTCATGTGAAAGTCTTTTCTTGTGAATAAATCTGCAAGATGTTCTACATTTGTCAATGGATAGATTACAGTTAAATAAGACTGTCATTTAATTTCATAACAACTTGGCTAATTTTCAATTTACTGCTTAAACAGCCCAGAGAAGAGGCTGAGTGGCAGAGGTAAAATAAGTTCTTTTACTTATGTAAATCTTCTAGAAATTTGTATTTCTTCAAGTCTTGCCACTTCTAGCTCTTGCTTTAAAAAACTACCAACAAAAGCTTCTGTTAAATAATGCTAGATTTAACTGAAGTACATTTCAAACAAGGTCATTTTAGGTTTGGAAATTACAGACCATCACTTTCTATCCCGGGTTTTGCACATAGCTTTGATCTCAGGACAAAACCTGCAAGCTAGGGGATGGTTTTATGATCCCAGGATGAAGCATATGAAGATTATCTATGAGTATCCAGACAAAGAAAAGGAAACATGACCTAGCAATGCTTTCTGCTGGTACCAGAACACTTTACACAATGAAAAATTAAGATTTCAAATAAGTGAGCGGTAACATGCCAGAAGATAGTAACTCTGGACAGAAACTTGGTGATGCAGACAAAGGAGAACAGCAACTTCTCACATACTTTGATGAGTAGGAACTCAGGGGTTTTGTAACTCCACTTCAGACTTCAGAAGTTTCTTCCAAGTATAGTGAACTGTTCAAAATGACTACCAAAAGCAATAACTTAAGCCTAAGTTACTTAAGTAATTTTTTTACATGCTCAGTCAGAAAGCAACAGGACGAATAAGATTCTTCCTATATTTTCAAACTGATCGAGTGAAGCACTCAGCTTAAAACAAGCCTGGTGAAAGATACCTGTTTTCTAGGTAGATACTGCACCCTCCTTAAATTTGGCTGCTATTAGAAAAGAAAATTCTCAGGAAAGGAGAAGCCTTCGAAAAGTGAGAATATAAGTAGGCAAATAGTTCCAGCAAAAAATGCTACTCTAAGTGTGAAGAGATGTAAAAACTGGATCATCATTCTAGGGCATGTAAGAGAAGGAAAAAAACCAAAACAAAACTACACAACCCCCCTAAGCAACTCCCTCATTTCTCATTTTGTAGTCAAAGGAACAGTATTTCTTTCTATTACATGCTAGTGATTTTTATTATCTTTTATGAAAGTAACTAAATATTTTTATACTTGTCCCATAAAAAGAACCCACCTTCCTGGTTTTTTGTAACATTTCTAATTATGTATCTCAAATAAAATTTCCTGAGTCAGAGGTATTACAAGTACTAGTACTACAGAAATATGAATCTTTAAAAGAAACTTCATCTGAACACACTTGAGAAGGAATGCACTAAAAATGCTGAAAAGCAATTTAAAACATTTTTAGAATAAGAAGTGTAAGACTCCGGACATTTTTTTCCTCTAGAAGAGAGAAAAGCAGAAGCCTACAAAATCAAGTCTGAGTTAATTTTCAAACTCATTGCAACAACTAAACTAGAAGGATGCAAAACTTCTACGTTTACCATATTTACTTTCCTATTTGAAAAGAAATTCTGAAAATATTAAAGTGATTTTGTAAGCAGTGCAGTAATAAGAATCTTACAGAGAAGCTGAATCTCATTAGCAGGCTGACAAGACAGGCTGAGAGCTTTCTATTACTGCAGTGATACTAAGGCTTCTTATTTATTTTTAATTTAGTTTCTAGTTTTGGCTAGTCCAGTTGCAGTGTTCCAAACATATACTGCAATCTTGAAATACTTTTTAGCCCTTCATTTTTAGATTACTGAATCTGATGGAAGTTTGTCTTCTTTAGAAAACATTGCTTCCAATATCTTGTGGAAAATGTTCTGCATAAACATAGGCATTTTTAAAGGAATTAAGATGTGAAAATAAAAAAGTCCTTACCCAGCTTCTGAACCAGTAGCTGAGCTCTAACAACTGCAAGACATAATTCCCGCTAAAGTGATACACAATGATTTTTTTGGTTCTGTAGAATTTTAACACGTATTCTCTGAAAAACATGACTTCTTCTACCTGGACACCAGTGGTGGACATCTCACAAGCAAACAGAAAAGAGAATGAAAAATGAAAATTATGAAGATAGAGGAAAAAAATGGCATGGCCTCTCCAAGACCCAGGACAATCATGTCTCTGATTATGTGGGAAAAATCACTGATGTCTGTGATTCAGTGGTGGTTCTCTTAGCTGAGCTTTAACAGAAGACAGCACAAGTCTGAAGAACTGCAAATATTGGTGAGCTTCATTTATGACAAAATGCTATACTATCCTCTTAGTTTCCATAAATCTGCAGTTTGGAAACATGCATTTATAAAAGGGATGTTAATGCTAAATGCAGTGTAGTTAACATCTCTACAAATGGAAGAAAAAAGGAAGAAAATTCAAATGTTTTAAAAAACATAATTACCTGCATTCTTAAGTGCTGTTTTACTTTTGGTTTCATGAAAAAAAAACAGACTGTGTACATTCAGTCTAACTAATTTTTTGAACCTACCAATAATAACACTTT
Source organism: Rhabdornis inornatus (assembly GCA_013397075.1). Classification (NCBI taxonomy): domain Eukaryota; kingdom Metazoa; phylum Chordata; class Aves; order Passeriformes; family Rhabdornithidae; genus Rhabdornis; species Rhabdornis inornatus. The sequence continues at coordinate 962,128 of VWZS01010216.1, read as the reverse complement.
CTCTACAACTCTTCCAGCACTTTCACTCAAAAACAAACTAGGTGCTAGCAAGGGGAAACTAAATCTTTGAACATTATCTTTTGATTGTTTTAAATATCTTGCTTTCCCCCAAACCTACTGGGTCTAAAGTTATATATTCCCAACAAGTTAAATATTTATTTTTTGACATTAAAATACCTGTAACTGTGATACTGCCTGTGGAAAAAATCTGTAAGGTAGCTCTGAGAGATTTTATTCTGTAACACACGGCAGGATGAAGTTCTGGTTCATAACTAGAAAACAAAATGAAAAGTAAAAAAGAGAGATCTAGAACTGAAAAATAAAAGCTTAAGAAAATTCTTCGAAGTCCTACGTACCTTGCATGAGGTCTGTTATTCTTCGTAAATTCTGGCAATCTGATCTCAAAGGGCATGTTGCACACTGCTAAAACATTCACAACTTTAAAATCTGTGAAAATTACCTTTTCAAAAGAGATGGAAAAAAAAGATATTAGAAATTTACTTCACAGCAGATGCATGGGTTGCAAAAAAAAAAGACAAGGCTACAACTTAGAATATTTTGATTAATCAAAACTAGAACCTTGAGACTGATGCCTTTCTAACAGGCATCTAAAGAGTACTTAATGGACTCAGATCATTTACATTATACTTCTGTGGTGGAGTAACTGCTGAACTAGATACCTCACAGTTGTATCATGGTCACTACAGCAGTATGGTTATAGTACAGTTTAAGGATGAGACACAGAAACTCAACTGAAACTAAACACCTCCCCACTGAAAAGAAACCAAATTTAGCAGCTCACGGAATATCAAAGTAAGCAGAGAAAAAGCTTAAATACTGTTGCGAACTTCTTTAATGCCTTGTTCCATACGTCATTTGTATTAAAGCTAAGAATAAGAAAAAAGTGACAACTATTTTGCTTTAAATGTACAGTGGCCAGTAGAGCAAACTGGTTTTCTACTCTGTAACTTTCTGAAATCCAACACAAATTATTTGAATACCTTTCAGTTATTCTTTACCACAGACACTTTAGATGACAATAAAACAGCCAACAGACAACTGCAATACAAAGAAATCACACTGCTGGGAGGTCAGTGGTGGCAGTGTCACTGGGGAAACTTTTGCTCATTTTCTGCAATTGCCTAAACTTTAAATGGCTGTTCTTCTTCAACCTATACTTTTTAGAAAGATATTAGAAAGATATTTAGAAAGATAGTTAGAAAGAAGCAACTTAGCCTTAAATCAACTTAATCTTCAAAATACAGACTGCTCACTTTATGACAAAACTTGGTGTATCCACCCTGAAGTACTGTGCACCTCACTGACAATATTCCATTCCAGCTTTAAAGGGCTGGGTGCAAAGTACACATTCGTGATAGTAAGATTGTCACACTTTTGCTGGGGTCTGATGCAGCATTACCAGCACAGGCTGCCACCACTGCCTTTATGTACTATAATCAAAAGTAGTCTCTCCCTAAAAATGACAGCTACTGTGTCTATTTAATTATCTGTCCCTAAACTGAACTTGCATGTAAACAACACAACAGACTATCAGGAAGTTTTAGAGCACCAAATTGTGTCATTTTAAGTGGTTCATGTTGCCGTTTTTCAACCCTTACTATAAAATGCATGTGGTGTTCCTGACTGGTAATGTTAACCCAAACTCAGATAAAAGAGGGTGTTTCCTGTCCTAAGTATTTTATTTGGCTGATTTCCAAATGCGCAACATGACAGTGCAGGAGCACTTTTTTCCCTTCCTCTTTAATTTAAGAGGCTCAAACTTGCCCTTATAAGATGGAAATGTATCCGCTATTTCATCAGAAATGAGAGAAAATTATGCTCACATTAAAGTTTCAGCATTTTCCAAATAAATCTTTTGAGATATTGTAAATTCTATTCTAATTCACCCACACATCTGAGGGTGGTTCATATATTAAACTAATTTTGTTGTTCATTATCCAGTAAAGAAGCACTGCTCCGAGCTGCCAAACAAAGGTCAAATCCACAAAACAAAATCGCTTCTCTTTAAGCAGCATCTGGAAAATGTATTCTGACACAAAAGGGGCATCTGAGAGAAAACACGTTAACTGCTAAATCATTATGCTCCCTCTTCTTTGTTTCTTTCTAAAAAATTAACTACCAGCATTGCTCGAGTCATGCAAGTCCTTTTACATCAGAATTACCTGAAAACCTAGTTTCTGTAGACTACGAGCTAGTCGTCTGGCACCAAATTTAGCTTCTTCTTCACTATGAGGGAGAAAGAAAAGGATTAACAGAGGTAGAGAATATAGTTATGCACACACAAACACACCACAATAGCTACTCAGACTACAAAATGAACCATTATACAATGTAGCACATCAACCATGATCTCAGGGACAGCCTTCTCTTCATCCTACTGTAAGTATTACATTTTCACTAGATAGACATTCCAATGGAGTCCTTCATGCCCTGCTTGAAGAATAACATGGCACTTCGCTTCAGCTGAAGAGAGAGACGTTTTAATCATACATGATTTTAAGTGCCCTTAACAGATAAATAAGATCATGCGTAGTCTGGAGTTAACATCCTGAACAATCCTCTTTAATTTTGGAACAGAGATCATACACAGAAAGTATGCAAATTTACTATTTTACCTTACCTTATCCTTACTTTGAAATGCAGACATATCTTAAAGGAATTCAGCTCTTAAGAGTTTACTGAGTGTCAGATGTATCTGAACTGAAAGCCTGCTTTTGCTTCTTTCCAGTCCTTCAACACTGTAAAACTTGATTAATTCAGGTGGGGGTTTGTGAAAAAATAAGAGATATCCTCAGGAAAGGTCATCCTTCCCAAGTCCCAAATTCTAGCCAAACACACAGAATTCTCAAAGGCTTCTCAAATCTCTTCAGGATTTTCTTAATAAGGCAGTTATCCTGGCTGCTCTCCCAAGAAGGCTAAACTGATGTCATTAAGATTTCAACACCGAGACAATCACTTCACATAAAACTTCCTCCCAAATATGTAGCTTGACAAGGATCTACATGTGATCCAGTGTGAGCCAATCTAAGCAGCAGCAAGTACCACCTCTTCTTCATTTACCATGTTGTATTTTAAAATGCACAAGGATTTACAGCTAGAGAAAGAATCTTCATGAACTCACCTTGTGGCTCCTGTGCAAATAACTTTTCCTGAGGACCAAATGGTGGCCGTAATCCTAGGTTTCCTAAGCTTCATTAAAACCTTCTAAAAAAGAAAAGCAGAAAAATTGGAAATTAGCAGTAATTCAATTTCATACTGGAAAAAAAAATTACATGTCACCCAAATCAACTAAAGTTACACTAAAACTCCCTTTAGTTTTGATAGGCTTGAACTGCTCCATCTCTTTCAGTAATTAAAAAACCCTAGCTCCTGAGAAAAGTAAAATAAGCACGAAATAGCCAATGACTCAGTGTACACAAATGAAAAATTTTCACTGAATAAAAAGCTGAAAACTACAAGCACCATGCTGATTTTTTTCTTATTATAGTGATTTGACATTGCTGACTCTTTATCAAGATATCTTTTCTTGATGCGGCCATCAAATTTCGGGAGGCAAAATAGACCCTGAGGTGTAAGAGGCCTCATCATATACCTTGTACCCAATATTCACTTCACCAAGTGCTGTCTCCTGAGACAGCGTTTCATCATTCCCATTACCATACAAGTAGTGTATTAGTGACTAAATACCTACAGCAAGAGAAATAGAGAAAGACAGTTCTGCTTTTCTCTATCCACCATAAACAGGTATTAAGCAGAAGAATGTTCAGCTTAAGGAACATTTCTAAAAACAGATAATTGAAGTATGCTAAATCTCTTACCCCAACATCACGCTTGTATATCACATTTGCTCCCTCTAATGCAATCTTCCTCAAGTTTAAATGACATCTTGTTCTAAAAACACACACTACATTTGTGATTAAAATGTCCAGTGCAACATCACTGTCCGCATCCATTGGGGTGATTTACAACTCAATTTTCCCACCAGCTCACCACGAAGATCACATCCTGAGAAGCAAAAATGATAGAATTAAACATACTAATAGAAAATTGCCTATTAATGTCATTGTATACATTTGCCCCTTAAAAGAGACAAGAAGCAGAAGTCACTATGCTTTGACTCATTTAACAGTGTGAGGGGAGGGGGAGGTCTGCATCCTTTGTCCTAGAAAATAGGAGGTAACTTGTTCAAAGCCATGTTGCCAGACTTAACAGAAATTGAGAGCATTGAAGTGCATATACACATACACACACACACATATATATAAAAGAGTATATATATATTTTTTTTTTAATTGCCAGTTAAACATGTTACAATTCTTACTAAATATATTAAGACACTGTAAAGATTACTGAAACTTCTTCCATAGCTCCAGTGGATAATCTTTCCTCAGCTTGTTTGAGGATGTCATTAGACACCTCAGGAAAATACACTTCTCTGACTGCTGAAGTTGATAATTCTGAACAGTTTGACATTTTTGTTGGAATGGATGAGCCTATGAATAACTTTGAACTAACAACAGTTACACAAACTGCAGTCTGTAGACAGTCTGCTACCACAGCTTTCCCATCTTCATCCAGCACTCTTGGCCTATCTCTCCCAATAACAGCTAAAAGCAAACTATATAAAATGTCCTGGTGGCAGCACCAGCCTGGGCTGACCCTCTGCACTGCCCCCAGGAAGGCATTGTATGAGCAGTGAGATGGAATGTTTCTGAGGAAAAGCAGGGGTAACTGTGAAGGTACAGGATGGCTGCCCAGTGCATGCAATGCAAACCTAAGGCACCCAGGAAGCATCCAGGCTGCCCATGCACATCAAAGGCGACTCTCCTTACAAACACCTCAGCTGGGAAAGAGAATCCTAACACCAGCAGCTCGGCTACCACTCATCCCAGCCCAAGAACACCCGACATCTCTTCTGTAACCATACAAAGCCAAGACAGCAGGCACCTCAAATAGATCTCAGGTGAAGAAATGAGAGGAGACGAGAGCAATATCATTGGTATACAGTGAAAAGGACTTCAACATTTTAGCAGTATTTCATCCAAAATAAACAAAAGCGGAAGCAAAGACCAAAATCAAAGAAAAACTGTCACATATGTGAAATGCTCCAGCTCCACACGGTCATTGCCATGGAAGAAGCAAGACACTATGCATCATGAACAATAACATACCTAACAGACTATGACATATTTCTATCACTTTAAATGTTTTGGCCTTATGTTCTACATTAGAGACCTTCAAGATACAACATTAATATTATTATCAGTATTTTCATCTGACTGTACCTTCCTAAACATCAGGCCATAGTCTGTAATTGAGAACTCAAGGTGCATCTTTGACTACCACTCACTGACAACACAGAAGTAACAAACTACACGCAGATGTGCACAGTGTACTGGGTCAGCTGCTGTGGTGGTTACTTCTTACACTCTGCAGCTTTGTTCTGTGCTGAAAGAATTATTCTGTAATTGTTGGCTTGTCCAATATACGAAAAGGCAAGATGGATGATAATACAGAAAGATGAAAAAACAGCAAGAGGAAAACAAAAAAACCAAAGGTTATGTGTGGGGGTGGAGTGAATGCAGGCAAAGAAGAGAACAAACAGTAACTAATTAGTACTCCCAGATCCCTTTTCAAATCTTTTTTATTGAACCAAAAAATACATTAATCCTCAAAGTTAGAAATTACTTATCCCATCTGGTTTTGATGGACTACTACAGATTGGGCAAGTAATTTATGGCACCAGATCCAAAGATAGCACATGTGCAAATTTTGAATGGCATGCAGGCAGGGCCAGCACGGAGCTGGAAACCGTGGTGTCTTCAGAGAGGCATTTGTTTTCCACCCTGGCTCCAACTCCTGGCTGTTGCTGAGTTCATTTACTGGAACCCAGGAAAGATTGTACACAAGATACCTCCAATCATCAGCGAGCATCTGCTGGCACATTCAGCCTCTACATTCTGAAAGACATCAGCGTCATGCGTAACACCATTGAAAGGCTGCTAACATCTGAGCAAACCACAGTATTGTACGATAATGTCCCCATAAAACATGGCTTATCTTCAAAAGATCCAGGGAAAAAAGTCGTGTGCTCATTCAGAAGAAAGGGAAAAGTGGTGGAAAAGAGAGAAAAATTACAATATAAAAGGTAAAGATCTATTATTAAGGCAAAAAGGCGGCTGTAGAGCTGTCAGTAAGGATGTTTTCCGCAATTACAATGTATCTTGGTTAGAAGTACAATCTACTTGCATAGATATTAAGAGGAGAAATTACACAGATTACAGTGGTGCACCCCCATTTTAATATTCTGAAAGCTCAAGACATCAAATCCTAAAGGAGGAGCTTTTAAATTTGAACTTGCATACATTATGTCCATAATTTTGAACACACCCATTCCTATTAAGAATACAAATACAATGTTAAAACTCTTCCAAGGCATGACTAGGAAGGATTGGGAAAACCAAAATGTTTCTAGGCTTGGATACTTGTGACCAAGCAGTAAGCAAGCGATACGGTATCACAATCTTTTATTTAAGCGTTCATTTTAATGTCTCACACCTTACTTAAAACAAAAGAAAAAATAATCTACAGAGAAGATGTCCTGTTACCCTTCTTTCAGAAGCCTTAAATAACTTAAAATTCGGAGGAACCATGAGAACAAAAGCAACTTAAACTTTCTTTAAAAATACATAGACTACACACAAGAAAAAATAAATCTGAAGAATGTATTTACAAAAAATATCTAACAATGTCCAAGAAAGAAAGATGTTGATCTTTTTTACACGTATCTCCAGCAAGCATGACCAGCTGGAACATTCTGATCCTCCTTTTTCCCAGATGTCTCTTGTATTCTCTGCTATTCATACACACTACCTTAGCACTGACTGTTATTTCCCAAAACCTGAATTTCTGCATATCCACATCTTTTCTGCAAAATGAGGGGAATAATGTTCCTTACACTAAGTCTATTTATATTCCATACTTATACAGTTACACTTGCAGAACAGAGAGGGTGAGTAGAAACCAAACATCTGGTTCTTTCCAGTTCTGGATTTGCAAATGCTTAAGTTGATTCCATTGAGCTCAGCTTAGCTTTTGTTGATTAATTTTGCCCTTTGAAGGTTCTCTCATCTGAACTGTAGAATTTTGGCAGTCTAAATCTCATTTCTAAAATTATGTTTCGCCAGCTAATGCTAATTTAATAATAGGTTAAATTTGAAAATAATTTGTCTACATATACAGCATTTCTTTTAAATTATGTACTTCATTTGACTTTCACCAACACAAGAAACTAGCTAGCTTTGATTTCAAGTTGTTTTGCACCAGTGTAACACAATCTATCCTGACAGAGGAAACAAGTTTAAATACATCTCTGCAGAAGTTTGCATTGTTTCGTTTTATCAGGGATATTTCAGAAGATTGTTCTTTCTTTTCAACATAGATTTCAGAGATACATCTGGAATATTACCCTAAGAGGAAAAAAAAAAACAGGAAGGAAAAAATAGTAGATAGATTAAGCACGATAATTAACAAAAATAAAAACAACAACAAAAACTAATGCAAGGATATTTGACACTGTAATGTATCCCACACTGAAACTAGAGAAACTCCACAGAATAAGAAATACTTTGGAGGGAGGAATGAACACTCAAGTTCTTAAACCATTACCTCTACATCCACTGTTAGAATCACAGACATACTATTTTAGATACTCTATAAACACACGTGAAGACAAAACACCCTGCACGGAAATCTTACAATCTCAAAAAAGCCAGCAATCTGTCTTCAGAAAGTTCCAAACCAACCACAGCAGCATCATCAAAGAAAGAGGAAAGGCACTTGGGATGGGGTATATAAACAAAGTATTATTTTAAGCTCTTGACTACCTTTGATCCAAGAAACTCAGAGCTATAAAGGTAGATGGGAGATATCTAACAATGGTTATGTTAATGTCAGAACAGTTTAATAAACACCTTTTTCACCAACAGTCTAAGTATAAGCAACTTTTACTGGTTATTTTTGACCTTTCTCCAAAGCAGTTCACAAACTGACCAACTCCACAAACAATTCCTACAGCCCAGCTTAAAGGATATTGATCACTACTGTGTCAGTAGACATCTGTCAAACTAATGCCTGAAAGGCATCTTTGAAGAAGTTAACATGAACCCCTACAGGACGTTTCCATATGAGAATGGAGAATAAATAAAGCCTGTCAGGAATGGGGAGAGACAATTACATCCTTCCACTAAAGACAGACTTTTAAAGATTTGTGTTCAGCCCCTCAGGAAACAGGCCCGTATGAAATGCTGGAGGTAACAGACCTCTGAAATCTTCTTGAATCCTTAGACACATATGGTGTCCATGAAACCAAGAGCAACATAGCTACAACCGTCTATGCAAAACATCCTCTGCTCCAAACAACTTCCTTATTTCCAGCCACTGAGCTAGTGGGGCATGCTTTTACTTTCTGTGGCAATGGCAAGTTAAACTATGCCTGAAGCAAAAGGCCATCTTGAAGCTACTATTCTCACCTTTCAGGATTTGCAGAGTCATGACTATTTTTTTTTTGGGGAGAAAATTTTCAAATACGTGCAAAGCCAGTATCAAAGCAGGGATTTGTTAAATTAGTTCCATGCACAGAGTCATAATATCGGCTATATCATAAGCAAGTAGGACTTCAATCCTGCTCTTGGATAAGTCTACTACATCTCCGTGGGGTCGTCCAACACAAACCCACTTGCAAGAATAAAACCAAACAGTGTAGAGAGAAAGACAAGAAAGCATATTTTAAATAATTCATAACACACCATTTTCCTCAAATCTTTCTCTCATCAAAAAGTCCATTCATATTCAAAGCAAGATGCACTTGAACTCAAGTTTGTACCATCTTTCCCTTAAAACATACAGGAATACTTGAATGCCAAGCATTAAGAAGAATCCTTTTGGTCTTTATAATATGGAGAAAATCATCATAAGCATGACAAAAGTCTGAACTAACTAGTTAGGTGGCCATCCCAAAATGATGAAACGTTGTAAGGAAAGTAAAAATGCTCAACTGTAACAAAATATTTTAAGGCAACGGGTAAGCCTCTCACCCCGTCACAGTCAAACATTTTTACCGTTTGCACATCCCAGCTGAGGAAGCACGAGTACCCTTCCTATTGCCGCTGCTGGGAATCTCACTCAAAGCCCTACATGCACCAGCGTCACAACGCTCTGGTCAATAACTATTTCTTCTCCCCCCTCAACCCCAGCCCGAAACTTCTGCGGCCAGCACGGCACAAACAAAGCGCAGGCAGCGAGGCGGCCCGGCCACGCCGAGCTCCGCCGCTCGGCAGCGCCGGCT
>VWZS01010216.1:878322-952608 GCA_013397075.1 Rhabdornis inornatus | reverse complement strand
TCACGGCGGCGGGAGGGAGGGAAGGAGGAGGGGAGGGAGGGGGCCGCGCTTGCAGCGCTTCCGCTGTCGTCCGCCGCCCCCGGAGCCGCGGTGAGCCCGGGACGGGCCCGCGGTGAGCAGCTCCGCACGGGATCATAGAGTGGGCCAGCTCGGAAAGGAACACAGCGAGTCATCTGCTCCGACCTCCCTGCTCAAGCAGGGTCGTCCCACGGCACATGGCACAGGATTGTATCCAGACGGTTCTTGAGTATCTCCAGTGAGGGACACTCCACCACCTCTCTGGACAATCTGTTCCAGTGCGCGGTCACCCGCACTGTGTAAAGTTCTTCCTTATGTTCAGCTGGAACTTCCTGTGTATCAGTTTCTGCCATTATTTCGTGTCCTAAAGCCTGTAGAACTGATAACAGGCTTCAGCTCGAGCACGGCCAAGGCAGCGCCTTTGCCAGCCGAGCTGCTGGAGAGCTGATGCAGTGTCCAGCTCAGGCCTTGTGAACACTCGTGGCACACACCAGGCCTTTCTGTGCGGCGCTGGCCTTGGCACCTCTCTAGCTTGCTGCAGCCCCCTTGGTCTCTCGCCTGGCCGCTCCACGCCCCACGCTCTGACCGAACCGAGTGGTCAGCCTTGGTCTGACAGGAGCCAGCAGGCATTAGGGCTCGCCACAACAGCACGCTGCCGTACATGCATTGCTGCTCCATACATGCATGTTGTACTGCAGCAGGACTCCAGTCACTGTCTCTTTATCTTAAAAATTACTTCAATTTTAGTTTTGGTTTGTTTTTTTTCTGTTTTTTTTTAATTTCAAGTGACTTTATTTGGTATTGAAGGGATAGTTCCACAGCAGTAATAAGCTGTGGGAGCTTGGTGTATGAGCAGACTGCTTGCCCCAAGTGAAACAAAGATATGAATAGGTGACTGAGAAGTCTCAAATATGTCCATGTCCCGTGAGTTCTATGAGGCTCTCAGTATTTTTTTTTGTGATTCTAGTGTTAAAATGACTAAAGTAAGACTGCTGCTTTGCGCTCATTCAATGCGCAGATTTTTTCATCCTTGCAGAGTGAGCACATGGTGCACGCTTAGAGGGCAGACAGAATGGAACACATGGACACAGTGGGAGTGCCTGCATGGCAGCGGTTCTCTCTGTCCAGGACAGTCCTCTAAATCTGGCACTGTCCCAGCTGTGCTCTCTCTAGGGAGTAGAGCCTATATGATGAACTACCTTTCAGCTACGCTTATATTTTCTCTTGGAAAAGCTGTTGTGCTTCACATGGGAGCCCAGAAATGTACCTGCGATGTGGCCCATTAAGGACTCACCACCCGGACTGACAAATGAAACAGATGTCAAGGTGACTTCAGATTTATAAAGAATATTAGTCTTTATATGAAAATTATATAAATGTATATTTATATGGGTGTACTGCAGAGTATTCACTGAATTGACAATTTGCCGAAACTGAGGTTCTGTAATTATGTACTTTGCTTATGTGATGTGGCAGCAAAATAGCTTTAATTAGGGTAGAAGGAACAGTATGAAATTTAAATTTTTAATTCTTCAGAGTTGGCGTCTTTTCTTCTGCTAGATTCAGTTTAATCCTTGAAATGCATGACTAGGTTCCCTTGTCAAAAATAAGTATTTCGAGTTCTCACTTGAAATCAGCTGGGAGTACATGGTTTCGCTCTCCTGTTCCCAGGCTGGATTCACACCGGCGTGGGGCAGCACTGCCACCCAGTGGCTTCCTACAGACACGGTTCCACGCCGATCCACCGCCTTCGGGTGAACACAGGCAAGCAAGGCAAGGTTAGGTTTTGGAAACCAGGATTCTGAATTTACTATTGTTCAGCAGCTCTGCACGGTATCTCCAGCACTTTTACAGAGTGCCTTAAGGCTGGTTTTGTTCTTTATGGGCTTCAGGCTCTGAGTCATTACAATTACACAGCCAAAGTGGGGTAGAGTGCTGTGATGTCTTCACTCTGACAGTTTTTTCAGGTCACAACAGATGCCGAATTATTTTTTTCTGAATAGCTGATCACATCAGCAAATTATGAAGAAAATCTCTATAAACCCTGGTTTTGCTTGAATTTTGACTAATCTTACGTTTTTTTCAGCATAACCTTAAAGGTCTACAGAAATTCAAAACAAAATGTCTGTAAGCACACACTACCACTGTCTGTCTCCAAATGCTTGCTCTTTTCAGGATATAACTTTCTAGCACATATTTCTCATAATAATGCAGTCATTCCTGGATGTTAAGAAAATTATTTTTGCTGATGAAGAGATGGACCCTTATCATTTCAAAGTTTTGGCTGCTTTGTCAGTCTGAGCTTTTCCTGTTTAGACTAGGACGTGTTCCAAAGATTGCATCTTTAGATATATATTTGGAAAATGTGCAAATGTAAGCAAGTAGGTATGATCACATAAATGTGGAATGCAAATAAGGTGATTTGGCACCTACCTAATTTGACTTGTAAGTTTATCAGTTGTGCTGCAATTTTATTCTATACCTATATAGTTTACAAAACTGGTTGTCCTCTCATTGCCTTCTCCTCTTCCTGGTCTCCATTCCTCCAGGCAGCTCTAACTTGGCTCTATTGCTTCCTCCACTATCCTCCTCCATCTTGGCTGATATGCCAAGGATCTACATTTTCATGAGTTTCTAACTTACCAGATGCTGTATGACATCAGACAGAGAAGGCACAGAGGCCATTTCTGACACTGTCACTTCCTTACTACATGATTTCATTCTCCTAAGCCTTTATTTTGCAATCCCTTGTTTGGGATGTAAAGAGGAGATGGAACTGTGGGGAGGGTGTTTCCTGTTCTTGGACATTCTACAGCATGGAATTGTGGGCTACTTGGGACTATCAGTAAGAGTGCAGTAAAAACAAGGTAACTGAACTTTAGGACGCTGCACATGTTTTTTTGTTTAGTAATTACAGCAGTGAGACTGAGTGAAGATGCAATTTCGTTATGTTGTTATTCAACTGCAGCTGTAGCTGCAGGTTTCTGTAAAAAGAAATCACTCATTTGAAGGAAATTGCTTCAGACTGAAGCAAATGCTTGGTTATCTGGATTTTTCTATTTTTACAGGATTAACTTTCAATCAGATAAGATGCTGTGCAAGGTAGACTATGGGAAAGTGTAGGGGGGAGAGAAGAAAGCTGGATGGCCCCCTGAGGGAGCCCACAATGAAGGCTGGCTGGAGCGTTGTATGCAGCTGTGTTGTAAATACTGTGGTGTCTGAGTGGAAGACGGCATTAAAGTATTTGTGTTTGAAAAGGAGGTACCCAGGAGCAACCAGTGTCGTGGATGTTCCACGGAAACGACCTTGTGTGAAATGGTCATCAGCTGCAAACATGATACTGCAGGTTAATTATGAGACATCTCCCAGGCTGGCAGCCGTCAGGGAATGAGGAAGAAGTCAGTCAGGCAGGGAATCCTTTGCTCCAGGGCTTTGTTTATCAGGTGAAACAGTAAACTCAGCTTTGCCTTCTCACACCTCTCTGATGATGTACAGTATGATAACTCATGCCAGCACTGTTGAACAGTTACCTCCCTGCTGTAAGTGGCACTTATACCAGCTCCACAATAGTTTAATTGTTTAATTTTATAAAATGTATTATTTTATATGTTTGTTTATAGAAAAGATAAATATAGTTACTACATAGTATGTAAATATTTACGTCACATTTTTATATAGTGTATACACATATTGCATAATATATATTGCTAGGTATACTATTTAATATAAAATAAGTGTATTTAGAAAATGGTAGTGAAGTACCTCAACATTAAAGTCCAACTATCATAACGAGACTTCTCTTTAGTAAATTTTAGAATAATTTAATACATATCTGTAGTTTCAGCCTCTATGACTGAATGGTATTTACAGATTATGCATGCTGACTTCTGTTGGTAGTAAGAGAGTAGCATGGTGAAAGTAGAATCAGAAGACTGAATGTGAGGGAAATGAGGAAGAAAAATTTGTGGGAAGATAGTAGCATTGGTTCCTCAGCAGCTTCCCTGCAGGGCTGTGTGTATCTGTAGCCAAATTGAGGGTGCTGGCCTCGGGTCCCCCTGTCCAGCTTGCTTCCTAGCCCAGAAGAACGATGTTAAGCATGTACAGACAGCACCTACTGGCTGTCTGAATTCTTCCCATGGATTTAAGTAGAGGAATATCTCAGTTCCAGATCTTGGGATGAGGTTAATTTGATGCTAATTGGCAATACTGAAAAAAAGATATTATGAGGGCATATGTCAAGTATTGGTGTCAGGCAGCTCACAACTCAGGTAGAAAAGGTACTGCGGAGTTAGGTAACAAATCAACAGAAGTTTTCAATGTCATAATTTAGGGTATAATATTGTTTAAATCTCATGCTATGTTTGTTCTTGAACCTGGCCTCTTGCTCCTAGTGAGCTTTAGTCTTCAGATATATATTACTTATGAGATACAAATAAGAAGAATTTTTGTCCCATAAAAGAAGAAAGCAGTTTGGTCTGGAAAACAAGTGAGAAGAGCATGAGACTGAGGTGAGACAAAGGCATCACGTATCTCAATTGCTGTAGCTTCTAAGGCTGCAGTGACACTGATAAATAAAACAAGGCTGAGGCTTATCTTTCTTTGTGCTTGGGTTTTAGCAGGATCCTTGCTATGCCTTTGGCCTGTCTGACTTTTTCCCAGAAAATATCCAAGCATGGTTTTGGAGTAGCATATACCAGGGACTGTTGTTAAACTTTGGCAAGTAGAATAAAACTCAGGTCTGTGTGCATGTGTCCCCAGCCATAGCACTGACTGTTGAAGGCAGAGCATGGTCCATAGCCTGGTTTATCTATTCTAGTAAGTGTAGATGTGGATATATATATCCAGCCTAAGAGGATCACTCCCCACACCTTACTGATTCCTATCTTTGTACTGAGTTCAAGGAGCGAACATCCCTGGTGATTTCAGTGTGCCTAGGAGAACAGCCCACGGGTTTGTGCACCAGGAAAGCTGGTGCCCTAAGCCTATTCCAAACTTATATGTGAACCTTCAGCCAGTCATTTGTCATCTCTTTTTCTTCCCATCTGTATAATGATAGCGGCCTCCTGCAGAAAAAATGTTTAGTCATGAGGGGACAGCCAAATGCTGCAAGATGACTCCTGTCTTCTGTGTACTTTGTGTATTGGCGCTGAGATGCCAAGAGTGTGAAAGTCCCTATGTAAGAAAAAAACATGTTATCAGCGAGGAAGAACTGTTCCCATTCTGGTCACCTCGGCCATCAAAAAGCATCACAGGAAACAGGATGCTGCAGCAAGAGGCCGTGCTGACACTTCGATTGCTTGTCCCACATGACGGTCTGGGAGGGAAGTGCCGCTGCAGCAGCCTGGGAAACCATCCAGGGACAGTTATCTGTGTGAGCACATCCCTGGGAACGTTCCTTGCCTGTGCCCACTCCTCCTCCCCTGCTGCTGCCGTGCAGGCTTTCACAGATGTTCCTCCCAGGAAAAGGCAGCTGCAGCTCTCCACCTCCTGGTTTCCATCTCTCTCCGGTGGTCTGGCTCCACCCATCTGTGATGGAGCTGCTGATAGTTCCTCCCTTCCCGAACCCATCCTGCTGCAAGGACTGAGCTGTAGTAATCAGAGGAAGAAGAATTATTTTATGCCTTTTTCTCCCTTTCTTCTTGTCTCCTGGCTGTGTAGCTATAGCCTTGCTTTCTTTCCCTAGAGTTTCTGAGCCTTGTTTCTTAAACAACTTGTAAACAACCAAGAGAAAACTCAAGATTGTAGATAATCCATATTTATGGTTGGATATGGTCTAATAGTTTTCACAGCAGCCTGAGGTCTAAATAAGGATTGGAGTAATAAGGAGATCTATATAAAGGAGATATAAATAAAGGAGATATATATAAAGATAGGAGATATATAAAGGAGATAAATAGCAAAGGAGATATATATAAAGGAGATATATATAAGGAGATATAAATAAGGAGAAGGACCTCTTATAATTTAAAGTGAAGGAAGGATTTCCACTGGTTTTTGTTTTCTTGCTTTTGTTATGATCTTTTTTTTCCTTGGAAGGAGGTTTAGAGGATGGTGTAACTGAGTGCACGCATGTGCATTGGCTTGAAAACACATTTCATCTGTTTACAAGTTTCAGTTTAAGGGCAAAACCCTAAGGCAAGAAAATGCGTCATCCCTGGACTGTTGTGACCCTGGGGTATGTCCGTGATGCATTTGGGAAATGGGATGACTTTCATGCCTGGGCCTACTCAAAGCCAGTTTTATACTAGGAGACACCAGTGTCGGAAGTGAAACAAGTTACTTGCAGAACTTGGCTGGTTTTGCAGTCTGCTGGCAACAGTCCTCTCAAAGGTAACGCATGGCTTTTCACCGTCCTTCCTGGAGCATAACTTTTAGGTCAGACCTATGGCATCTCAGAATTGCAGGAATTCCCCAAGCCATAACACATCAGTAGCTTTGCAGCCCTAGTGACAAAAAAGTGCCTTATTACTGGTTGTGCCACTTCCTGTCCATGAACTGTGCTGGGCTGAAGAGCATGAAGCAATCTGTGGCTGAATAGCGAGCACAAGATGGTATTTACCCTGTGGGCCTGCATTTGATAGCACAGCCTTAATATGGGAATAGTCAGTGCTACATGGGCCAGCAATGAACATAAACAGTTTGAATCTGACTGTTGGGAGAAATTCTGTATGGAGGATTTTCCAGGTGTGTATATGCGTGGCAATTACAGGATGCTTAGTTAAATTTCAATTTCATTGAAATTTAAACTCGTGTCAATGTAACTGAAATTTCTTTTGTAATCCTGTCTGTTTTGAGAGACTTTGGGAGATTAATCTGCATTCAGATATCCAGACAAAAATTAAAACGCCCGGCAACTTTATCAGATTATACCCTCTACTTGTACACCAGATATGTGTACATTTTATTCTCTTTTAGAAACTTTATAACCTGCAATTAGCTAATGTATTTTGCATATTTTAATTTTTTTTTTACTACAAATTATAATGAGGGGAAATGACAACAGGATTTTGGCAAAAATTGCCATTTGAAAAATATATGTGATTTGTTAAAAGGAAGCAAGTTTTTTTCAGGCAGACATAACTGAGGGGTTACAAGTACAAATACGTCAAGCAAAACTGTGCTTGTGATCTTATCATTATGTCCAGGATTCAAAATAGCTTCCCTACAGAAGAAACCACACAGATTTTCTGTGTCTTTTATTTTCTGAAGTGAGCTGGGAATTCTGACCTCGGAGGCACTTTAAAGAATAAGCTATCTTGTACATGTTCTCCTTATGCACCTTGAAGTTTAAGGGCACAACCAGCACTGTGGCCTCACTGCCCCAGTCAGCGCCCAGAACAGCACTGCATTTTGCAGGTGTCTGCAGAGTGGGTTTCTTGCTATGCCAGTGATGCTTCAGGCTGGCAGAGTTCCATCCCAGTGAGAGGATAAGATAAGCCTAAAAGGTATTTTCTGTAAGACCTTACAGACTCTGAAAGCTTTTCCGAAGGAGCACAATGTCAGCACCAAACTCAGGAGCCTGAGCACTGAGCCAGCCCTGCAAATAAAGAATTTGGTAGTCTCTAGCTGAATTGAAAAATGGTCATGAAGTAGCTGGGTTGAAACTGGTTCCTTTACAAACAAACAAACAAACAAACAAAAATACTGGTATTAAAATCAAATGGAACTAAACTACTTTTATAGAGTTCTTATCTTAAAGCATGTAGGGCCATAAGCAAGTTTTCTATGAACTTGTATCCTGTGATGAAGCAGTGTTTGGAGCTTCATCTACAGCTGACACTCTGCTCTATATGCTCTCGTATCTAGTAAAGGCTGAGTTCGTGTTGAAATCCTTCCATCAGCTGCAAAATTTATAGACCTTTTCTTTACTCAGCTGCCTGTTTTCACATGCACACACAATATTAAAAATTATAGTTACTTAGTTATCTTTGAGACCTCTGTCAAATCTAGCTGAAATCAGGCAATGAGTTCAAACATTACTAGGAGGGAATGTATACAGACACTCACACAGCTGCATCTACATCCATGTAGATACAGGAAGATAAACCAAGTCAACTTTTTTCTACATGAAAAAGGGGTATAAGTATATTTTGGTAAATATTAAAATGCATGACTTTGTGCAGAGAAGCAAGAAAGCAAACAAAATATTTTCTTTAAAGTCATTGACATCAATATTTAAACCTGTTCCCTCTTTTCTGTAGCACATTTGTGACTTCCTTTCAAAAGTATAAATTGCTTCAGTCAGACTAAACATACATTTTCTGTTTGCAAATATTTTGCGGTAAAATTGCACTCAGCAGCAGGGTAGAATAATTTCATTCATTGTTCTCCTGAAGTGTGTAGTAGAACTCTTAATTCATCTAAGAAACTTGGGCTGTTGAAGCCAGCTGCCAGCACTGTGCCATTACTGTCGGGTCTGTACCCTTAACACATGAGGTCAGTGGACCAGGAGTTCCCAGCCACATAAATGCCTCTGGAAAATATGTTCATTGTCTTCAAAATTGAGATAAAGCCACTAATTGCTTTACAGTCAGAGTAAAGTAATTATTTACCTTTCTGTGTACTGCTGGTTGCTTTTGTTTATTTTTTGTTGCTTTTTGTTTCTTTGTTGTTGAACTCTTGCTCAGAGGCAAGGACTGAGGAAGGTGCAGGATGCTCGAGGAATAGTTTAGTCCCCAAGAGACTTGCAATGTAGACTGCTAGATAAAGCGAACAGCAGTACGAGAAGCAACAGTGTCTACTGCCAGTGTGTACACAGTAAGCATCTTCAACACTTCCTATTCCTGCAGCTTTTTCCACATGGTTACAGCTATGTTCCTCACATTTCACGGGGTACCATTGAATTCTTCCTTTCCTTTTCTTCAGTGTTGCATTTCAGGTGGCGAATGAACACTGCATATGGTTAATTAGGTGGGAAGATGCAGTTAGCAAGAATTGCAAGACAAGGTGGCAAAGAAGTGTGTGTTAGAATATTCAGAATTTAACTCAATTTTATGCATATCTCAGATGCATATCAATTTCTGCTTTATAGAAGGAAATCACCAGCTTGCTACGAGTCTTGACCAGGCATTAGTTAGTATGGATTTAAGTTGAGATTTTTAAAATCATTGGTTATATCCAATTATTCGTTTCAATTCAGTGAGTAAATTTAGAGATTAAAATGTGCATTTGCTGTATCAGTAACCTGCCCTCAGCTTAAGGCTGTGGGGCCTCTATTCTGTCTCCCTTTAACAGACCAGCAATTCCCACTGAATTTCCCAGTGCCTGTGGCAAAGAAATCAGCAAATTATCCTGTTCGGCTGCGGTTACCAGAGCTACTCGTCTCTTCAGCAAAAGCTGCGGCTCTTCGGGTCTGTGTGTGGCCTCAAACTCAGTCAAGCTCCTCCTGTGTTTGAGTGCGCGTCTCACCTGGCTCAGTCCCGTCCGCAACACTGAAGTTGCGCATGGTTAGGCCAGGCACAGAGGTCTGTGCTTAATTGTGTGGCATGGAGATAAAGCTGCACAAAAGTGAAATTAAACAGCTCTCCCCTTCACAACCATTAGGATGATACAGCAGCTCCTGGCCCTTTTCATAATGAGGGCCGAGATGTTTGCACAGCCCTAGGTTCACAGCCAGCTGCTTTAATTAAGCCTTACCTAGCCTACGTATGAACCCGACTGCTGAATTTGGTGGCCTGGGGGACGCGCCACCTCGTCCAGTTATCTCGAGGGAAAGTGGGGGATGAGAATTAACACAATCCAGGCTGCAGAGATGCCCGGGGCAGCTCAACATCGGCCTGCGAGGGATACTCGGGGGAAGGAGCCCCCGGGAGGGTCTGTGGCCCCCGCACTGCTTGTGACCGCGCCCCGGGCCCTGCCGCCGGCCCTCCAACTAGCGGGGACGGAGGGCTTGGTCCGGGGGACGGCCCTGCAGCCGCTGCTGCCTCTCTCCTGCTTTCGGCAAGAAAGTACCCAGGTATCAAACGGAACCGAGGGATGGTATTGAAAGAGCAAGTGAGGCGGAAATTTAAAGCCCCTCTGCTAATAATAACAGTATAAATAACCGAAGACATCTTGTAAACAGTGCGGTCATAACCCTGAAACATTAAACAGCGCGGTGGGATCTGGCGCATCAGCTGCCGGCGGCCGCTGCCGGTGCAGGGGGAGCGCCCCGCACTCCTGTTTATCTCAGCCTCATCTCCCACGGGCGCACTGATCGATAGAGAGGAGATGTTTAAGTTAAAAATTCCCGGCGCTGAGGACCGACTGTACTTCATCAATAGATCACAGCTCCTGTCCTCGCGGAGCAGAGCGGCCGGAGCGGCGGGGGCGGCTCCCGCAGCGCCCGGGCGCCGGGCTGCGGAGCCGGGCCGGGCTCCCGCGGCGAGCTGGGAACCCAGTGACCCCCTCCCCCAGGGGTTCTCTCCAGGTCTTTAGCTCCGGGAAAGCAGACCTGCTGTGGCCCGGGGCTGAGAGACGGGATCCCCGCAGCGCGGCCGCTTCGTGAAGCGGCGGAGCCGGCGGAAGCTCAGTCCTTCCTCCGCCGAGCCCGAGAGTCTCAAACGAACACTTAACACCGCTCCATGTTCGGTAGAAAGGAAGGTTTATTCACAGAAATAGAGCACAATCTGCTTGAAGAAAATATATCTATATATCTTTAGGGTGAATTACTTCATAGAGATGACTGTCAAAGTCAGTTTTTCTAGGCATCTACATATTTCACAGGTCTCAGACAAAAGATACACGCGGGGTAGGTCTTGTTTGATCTCTGTCTTTTCTCTAGTAGCTCTTGAACCAGCAAGGCTGTGGTTGCAGAACACTCGACTGTACACGCATTTAATAAAGTTAAATAGAGTCAGGATCTCTCGGGGTGGATGGAGTCTTTGCTAGGGCACATTTGGTCTCCTCTGCGCCGGGAGAGCGGCTGTCCCCGTGGCTCTGCCCGGGGTCCGGGACAGCGGCGGGGCCNAGGCTACCATAAAAGGCCAAGTCTGTAGCCAGGAAAAGACACGAGTGGGAAGGGGGTTACATATGGAGAAATGCACATTGCAACGCTCATACCGCCAGCGGGTCCGGCTCGGGAGCGTCTGGGGGGACCGAGCCCGCCGTTCCCCACCTGAGCCCACTTCGGGCAGCGCCCAGTGGGGCTCAGGCCGGGGCAGTTGCCGCTGGCTCCGGCAAGGACCATCCTGCCTTTTGCCGGCGGCTGATGCCGCTTCGCCTCACAGCCCCGGCGGTCCCCACCGGGCGTCCACGGGACGGCGAAGCCCTTCTGATACGCGGCAGAAGGGAGGGAGAAAGGAGCCGCCTGGCTCCGGCATATTGTCATCCCCCCCGGCATAGCCGCCGCGGGCACCCCGCCGTAGCCGCGCGTCCCCCCGCGCTTGGTCGTGACCGGCGTGGGGACTCCGACCCGCGGGAGCCGCCTCACGCCTCGCCGCGCTACCCCGGGCGCAGGAGCTGCTCGGGGCCCCGGCAGCCCCCGGCCGCTCTCCCTGGCCTCCCGCGGCTCGGGGAGCATGTTTTGGTGTGCCTCTGTACGGAAGAGGAGGGAGGTTATATCTATATTGGGTGCTGGTTTTGTTTTACTTATTTTTTTCTTATGTTGCTGCATTGAGGATTTTGTTTTTAATCAAAAATTATCTCCCAGGCCCTTAGCAGCTGACACAGTGGATAGCGTACTTTTCCCCAGAGTCCAGAGCTCAAAAGGCAGAGCCTGACCTCAGTGAAACGTCCCCAGTTCCACTCTGTGATCCATTTCTGAGTCAGGGTCTGCACGTGTGGGCAGTGTAAGGGCTGTATGTCTAAAAAGAGCCCAGGCAGATCTTGCTTACCCCCGGTTTACATCATTTGTATATATATTTTAGAGCTGGAAACTGGATATTTCTAGTGGCCTAGTGTAGTCGGGAGATCCAGGGCTGCTCAGGCAAACTTTATGTGGTGGGAGCAGCAGGAGAGACACCACACAGCCCAGGGAGAGGCATTGTGGAGTGTGCCTGGGGCAGACACCTCCTCTGGGGAGTCTGCACTGGTATTTATTTCCCCTATGCCAATTTACGGGATAGGAGAAATGTCCTGGACTCAGCAAACTTGAGCGGTTGAGCACAGAACCCCAAGAGTCCTTGTCTTTAAAAATCTAGGGCTTGGGGACAGTATTGTGTGAGGAAACATTAGGGTAGAGACACAGGATAAGAATAAATCCTGGGTCCTTCCTCAAACACACCCTTTTCTACCCAAATTCCTATACCTGCTCACTTGCAGGTAGAAAGCTGTCATCAACCCTCTGTGGTTTCTCAGTCGTTTCTGGGGCAGTAAAGTGTAAAGCCTGCCCCTGCTTATTTGTGGCCAGCGTGGCTGCCTGTCTCCTGGAAGGAATCACTAGGAACAGCAGAGGGGGCCTAGGAGGCTTGGTGCTCAGGGCACAGGGCAGCAGGGTAGCTGGGAGCCTGTCCCCTTGTACAGTACCGCTTTCCACCCCACTGGCACCAGGCTCCCTATGAGAAGCACAGCAGTTTTGTCCCCGCACATGCCCCATGCCAGCTCCTCACCCACCTCTCCCCATGCACACGCACGGAACGCCTGTCCCCGGCAGACTCTGACTTACCAAGTTGACTGGGTGGATGTAGCCGTTCTCATACTTGTCATTGGCCAGGATCTGCCTCAGGTGAGCAATGTAGCTGGAGGCCAACCTCAAGGTGTCCAGTTTGGAAAGTTTGGTGTCTGGGGGCACCCAGGGTAGGGTGGTCTTAAGCCTGGAGAAGGCTTTGCTAAGGACCCTCATCCTCGCCCTCTCCCTGGCGTTGGCAGCATTTCTCTGTACCTGCTTTCCCTCCTGGCTCACTCCATTTAAAGGGCTCTTCTTGGGGGGAGCTTTTTTCCTCTTGCCCGAGGCCCCTCTCCCCTTCTGAGGGGAGCCATTCTCGCCATTGGATCCCTCCTCGTTGCTCTCNTTTGAGGGAGGGAGTGAGATTGTGTGAGAGAGGGAGAGAGAGGGAGGGAGAGAGAAAGCCGAGGAATTTAGTGAGGACACTAGTAATTTATCTGGGGGATAAGAGAGGCGGATCCAACCCAGGGGAGGGGCCCTGCCCACTGAACACACCACATCCCCAATCACAGACCTTTGCACAGGACAGGGTATGAGGTATCCCAGCAAGCCTTTGCCGAGAACTCGGAACTGGGATTCAAATCTTCACAACTGGACTAAAACAATCACTTAATCTCTCTCCCCCTGCTCTGTCTTTCTATCCTCCCCCTTCCTCCTCCTCCTTCTCCTTCTCCTCCTTCTCTTCTCCTTCCCCACTTCCCTTTCCAACCCCNCAGACTCTGACTTACCAAGTTGACTGGGTGGATGTAGCCGTTCTCATACTTGTCATTGGCCAGGATCTGCCTCAGGTGAGCAATGTAGCTGGAGGCCAACCTCAAGGTGTCCAGTTTGGAAAGTTTGGTGTCTGGGGGCACCCAGGGTAGGGTGGTCTTAAGCCTGGAGAAGGCTTTGCTAAGGACCCTCATCCTCGCCCTCTCCCTGGCGTTGGCAGCATTTCTCTGTACCTGCTTTCCCTCCTGGCTCACTCCATTTAAAGGGCTCTTCTTGGGGGGAGCTTTTTTCCTCTTGCCCGAGGCCCCTCTCCCCTTCTGAGGGGAGCCATTCTCGCCATTGGATCCCTCCTCGTTGCTCTCGGTGGACGCCCCAAACTCTTTGTTAGTATCCATTTTCAGGCCATCGCACTCCAGCATCTCCACCTCCTGCAGATCTTCCACATCACTGAGGGACCCAGTGGACATGGTCTGGAAGATGCCAAAGGACCAGGAGGAAAGGGGGGAGGGGGGGAACAAGGGCAGCTCCTCAAATCTATTTCAAGGCGGCGTTGGAGAGAAGGGGCGCCAGTATTTTCCTCCCCTTCCCTCCCCGCCCAGGACTAAGGCACGATACCAGTCCGAAGAGGATCCCCGCCCTCCCACCCCCCAACCCTGCTTTGCCTGTGTTTGAGGGAGGGAGTGAGATTGTGTGAGAGAGGGAGAGAGAGGGAGGGAGAGAGAAAGCCGAGGAATTTAGTGAGGACACTAGTAATTTATCTGGGGGATAAGAGAGGCGGATCCAACCCAGGGGAGGGGCCCTGCCCACTGAACACACCACATCCCCAATCACAGACCTTTGCACAGGACAGGGTATGAGGTATCCCAGCAAGCCTTTGCCGAGAACTCGGAACTGGGATTCAAATCTTCACAACTGGACTAAAACAATCACTTAATCTCTCTCCCCCTGCTCTGTCTTTCTATCCTCCCCCTTCCTCCTCCTCCTTCTCCTTCTCCTCCTTCTCTTCTCCTTCCCCACTTCCCTTTACAACCCAGGGTTGCTCTCCCCCTCTCTGCCTCCTAGATGACCCAGGCAGCTGGTGTCATGATTCTTGATGAAAGCCAAAATGGGTCATGAGCACAGAGAGCAGCAGATCCACCAGCCAAGCCTTCCAGGGAGCATTGTAATGCGTGCCGTCGAAACGCTGTCCTGTAACCTAATCTGGGGGAGATTTGTGGATGATTATGTTTGCGAACGCATCCTGTCCAGCTAGTAGCATATTCCAGGAAGGGAGTGCTCCGCTGCCTGGCCAGCAGCGTGGACCTTGCCGTCACAGCCCAGGGGCTGGAGGCAGGAGGATCTGACTTCTTCCAGCCTTCCGGGGTGACGTCCGACAAGTCCCGGTCCCTCTCGGTCTTTGAGTCCTCCCAGCTGTGAATGTTGCAGAAGCTTCCTGGTCTGCAGGTGTGCCAAGTGGCCAAGATCCCAGCCGTCTGTGAGCCCCACTGAGCCAAGAGAGAGTGTCGTTCTTTTGGGGAGGGCTTGTGTGGCTGTGGAGACAGGGTGGCAAGGGTGTGCATGAAATGAAGGAAATGGGCTGGGGGGTGGTTATTGGATAGTAAAGCTCTCACAGAAAAGAAACCTTTACTTGGCGTGCAGAGCAGATGGCAGCAGTTCATTCCGCTGTACCCATGGACTGTTTCGTCTGCTGATGCGTGCATGCTCAAAAGTCAGGGGTTTTGCCTGAATAAAGAAGCAAGATAAGGGATAAGGCCCTCCTGTGGGAGCAGTGGGACTGAGGGCATTAGGCCGGGTTCTGCAACCCATAAAGCCAAACATTCCCAGTGGTTTTACCACAAGTGTGAGTGAGCGGGTTGCCCTGTAGTTTGAATGAACAGATTTATGCTGCCATTACAAACTTATGTACATTGTATTCAGTCTCAGCAGAGCAGGACTTTGAAAGCAGTTAACCTTGTGTTATCAGTTCTTCCCCTCCATGTAAAACAATCTCCTAAATCCAAATTTGGAGCCCAAAGAGACCAGTGAATCAGGAACTTACTCCCATAGCTCCTTCGCTACTTGCACTCTTCCTGAAACCTCACAGGTTGCCCTGCAGTCTGGGTTTTGACTGCACACAGGGATTGCTCTTATTGCAGGAGCAATTCTGCTTATTCAGCTGCTTATCTGAGGATTCACGTAGCTCCAGAAAAAATGTGCAGCCTCAGATGTCACCAGTGGCTTCATAGTTAATCCAAAGTCACTGGAGACACAGAAAAAGTCTTTTGCTGATCTGTGTAAGGCTCACATAGGTTTTCTGAATGCACTAAAAAATCTAACAAAAACTGTGGAGGGCCAAGATGGTATGTCTGCCGAGTGCTATGTACTGTCTGCAGACTAAATTTTCAGTAGGAGGCAGAGTGTGATTTTTGATAGCCAGCAAGGAAGTCTTGCCTATCTCTTGATCCATCTTTCTTCCTTGGCTCGTGTAAGCCAGAAGAAAAAACAGTAGATCTAAACTTTAAACCACCTCTTTATCATTTGTCTGGAAGATAACACCTTCCCACTCACAATAGGATAAGTACATTAAGATATCATATCTCCAAGCCCAGGGCTCTTGGGAATTCCCTAACTTCTAAATTCATGTTGTGTTAACTGTGCCTTGTTTGTGTTTTCTCTGTATATAAACTAAACAAAACAGATTGTCAGCATATCAGTCCTAACTAATGAATTACTTTTATTTTAATAACATTGCTTTGCAAATCCAAAATATTAATAATCACCAGTGTGGAGATTTATGAGTCTCCTTATTTTCTAGGCCTGATTGTTGTTTGTGCAGGTGGAGATTTAAATGGCCATATCCTTTGCAGAGATTTATAGTCCAAGTGATTGATGTCACAATTGAGCTAAAAGACTCTTTCTTACTGGAGCAAGGATGGCAGAAAACCAAGTTGAAGTTGCTTGTGTCTCTAAGCATGAGTGACCAGAGAGGACAAAATTCCATCAAAATTTCAGCATCAAAAATTCCCAGAAGACAAAACAACTAAAATGACATATACTTATAGCCTTTCCATCACTTATTTTTAACTTTATTTTAGTACTTTCTGAACTTTTGTTGTAAAAAGCAGAAGGAACGATCTGGCTTTTTTAAAATGCCTTTAGTATGCTGCTACATATGCATTCTGAATACCAAGATATGCATACATGTGTGCTATGAGCCTTTAGAATTTCATCACATTTGTAGTTTTCACTTCTTTACGTTTTTAAATACTCAGGGTTGTTAAAATTGACCTAATAAATCCACACACATTTGAAGAGACAGAGAACACATTTTTATATTCATTTTGCAGGGATTACTGCATGTATGTGATGTATACTTACATACATATTATATATGTGTGTATATTATACATGTAGTATAATATACTTTGAGTTCTGCATGCATACAAACTATTATACACTCGTAACACATTTATCCATTATTCTCTCCCCAAGGGGGGCAGCATGGGCAGACTTGAAAAAACAACATATCTTGTAATCTACTTCCTTATTTGTTTGTTACATGAATTTATGCTTTTCTTTGACTTGAAGCTATGCTTTTCCAACCTTCCTGCTCCTTATGTCTCACCTGGTGAGCCCAGGACTTGTATCCCTAATCTGACTCCCAGTTTCAATCCTTTTTCCTTCACCTTTAGCCCGGCCCTCCTGACTTTCTGAACTGCACCTGATTTGGACTAGAGACTGACAGGGTGGAAAGGGGAAGCCATGTGGGAAGGGTAAAACTGAGGTGGCTGCAGCCACCCAGATAATGATGGGACCACTTGCTTCTCCAGTTAGATGACTGGTACTACAGACTAGCCACTGGGTTAATAACTTTCTGGGAAAGGCAGATGGAGCTAAAGCCCTTCTGGCCCTTCCAGTGCATTTGCGTCTTCATTCATGTTTTAATAAGGAAGTTGAAATGCTGGCATGAGGAACATCAGTGCAAATCTGTGGATTTACCCTGTAGATTACTTTATCCTCTGCAGTGCTCTGGTTATGCAGGGCCATGCATCTCTCTCTTACTAAGTAATAGACTCACTTAGACAGGCCATTTAGGACATGCTGGGGGTGCTGGGGACAGAGATTTGGGATGCCTGGTCTGAAGGGTGCCAGATAAGGGATACATCTCACACAGGCTTATGCTGGTCTATGGAAGGTTACAAATTTCCCTCTAGAAAAGAAGTCCCACCTTTTATGCCTCCAATCTTCCCTTTCTTGTGCAGGAGTAACATGGTAATTTTAGAAAAGCTTTGGGACTTGAGGCCAAGCTTTCTGCAAGTATTTAATGGTTTTGCATGACACAGCTTGGTTTATTTTCTGATTTTCTGTGTCATTTATAAAGGCACCACTTTTTTTCACTACATATTAAACAGTCACCCAAGAAGAAATTCAGATCACCCAGAGCTGAGGAAAACATAATCAGTTGCTGGTTTTAAAATTATTTGCCCAAGTATAATACAGGTGTATTCTTTGGAGAATAATTGAGGAAACCACCCACAGGCAGCCAGCTGGCCACGAATTGTGTTCAGTCAGGTTTGAGAATAATCAGTAAGAAAAGTACAACTGCATTAGTGTTTTCAAGTTGCCGCTTTAAAAAAAATCCTGGTTGCACTGATATTTCTCCTGGTTAGTCTTGGTCTCACCCAGAAACCAAGTGAAGTGGTAGAAGAACTTTAGAAGAATACTTTAACATATTTTAAGTGAAACAATGCCATAATATAATATATACAACTAACTAACACTAATAGTATTAATAATATAAGATATTGTAGAGTATGGACTGTGCTGGGGAAATTGATCAAAATTGTTTGTAACAGTGGAGTAGCTTGTGGGAAGGGTCTGAAACCCTTTCAAATCTCATTTCCAGTGCTGTGTATATGTTTCTGGTCACAGTTTTAGTTTGAAAGGTAAACGACATTGTGAAGAATAACATAAAACAAGACACAAGGAAAAAAAGTAATGTTATTGCCAAGAGAGTAAAAAGGCTGTCCAGGAGAATTGGCCAAGGGGCACGTGTTTGTATGTGACATCAGCATCACTGTCCCTCCCAATCTCTTCCTTCAGAGTCCTGAAAAATCAGAGTTTCTCAAGAAAGTCTTTTCTGGTATATTTTATTGTGAGGAAAAAAACCCAACCCAAAAATAATTCCTTCAGTGTTTATTTTAAACTGAAGGTTTTGTGGCTACCTCAAATGGCAAAATTTCAGTCTTATTGATTAGAAAATTTAAAAGGGAGTAAACTCTAGTTCCATGAAATCCAAGAAATAATGTAGAAAATTATGCAGAAGCCATAATTCCATTTCATGTGATGTTTTTAAACCTTGAAATATCACAAACCCAACTCTGGGAAGTGGAGTTAAAGAAAAATTTCTTTAGTGCATATTGAAAAAACACTTTGCAAAATTCAAAATACTAATTCCAGCTTTAATATTTTAACATTTTTTTTGTCATATTGATGACAAAATCTGTGACAAATGTAAGTAGTTCTTTTGTTTACCACAGGGAGTACCTGTACATGTAATAACTGGAAGACTTTTACCTCCCAGCCTTATGCTACCTGGTACCTTTTCCTTGAGTGGCTCCACAAAAATGAGCAGACTGCTCACAGGGTAAAGCAGCCTGTACAAACAAGAATAGCAAAAACTGCCTCTGCAGAAGCAAAGCCATGATTTAATAGCCTAATGCCTAAGAGAGATACCTACAACAAGGTCAGTGTCTTAATCAGGAGTTAAGACAAGTCTTAATCATCAATTCATCAAATCCTGGTGGGACTCACATCCCCCTCCTATTCCAGATCTATGGTGAGGCCTTTGTGTCCACTGCTGTGTTAAGCAATGACTTGCTGTGATTTAGAACCTGT
This sequence comes from Rhabdornis inornatus, assembly GCA_013397075.1. Taxonomy (NCBI): domain Eukaryota; kingdom Metazoa; phylum Chordata; class Aves; order Passeriformes; family Rhabdornithidae; genus Rhabdornis; species Rhabdornis inornatus. Next base: position 933,419 of record VWZS01010216.1, on the reverse strand, counting down.
GTACACCAGAAACAAGAAGCATGTAAGATACAGAAGTTATTGAAGCAGAAACAAGAGAGCTAATCCTTGACATGAGTACTCAGCCCAAGCTTTCAGTGAACTATCCACAGGTGTGCTAGTGGATCTCCTTCATCTTCTATGAAGCAAACCTAGGAGAAATTAGCTCAGATAGTCAGAGGATGGGACTAATAATGCCAAGGTCATGGGTTTGATCCCTGTATGGGCCATTCACTGGAGAGTTGGACTTGATGATCATTGAGGGTCCCTTCCAACACAGAATATTCTGTGAAACCTAAGTGGCTGTGTCATGTTTGTTTTATTATTTATTCCTACACAAATTTATTCCTACATGATTTATTCCTCACAGACAGTGAGGAGAGGTATCCTCTTCCATCTCTACTGCAGAGACCATTACTAGGTGTTGCTTCCAGAATGCATCTCTGAAATGTTTTTACATTGTAAACTGCAGACTCTTTTATGAAGTGGTCAAAAGAGAAATATGCAAAAAAGCCAATATATCTTATGTAAAATAGTCATTGAAGGATTAAAATGCAGGCACAACTGTTTTGGTTTGAATATCTCTTTCTGTGATTTTTTTTATTGGCTAATCCTTTGCATTTTTGTGACTTTAGGACATGAAATTTGTTGATAAGAAATAAGTTCTCTTTGCCTTCCAGTAATTTGCACATTGGATCAAGTTTTGGAAAATAAAAGATTTTTTTTCAGAGAGAAGTTTGGAAAAGAAGTACGCTTTGTAGGGGAGTGGCAGGAAGAATGTCAGCTATTCTGGTAAGATTTTATTACTCACATGGTTTATGGCATGATGTCTGTAGACACAGATTTTCTGAAATTCCTATTCACTTAAAGCACTCACTGTTTCTGAAAGTCAGATTCCTACAGCATCCATCATTAAACACAGTAGGTTGGGCTATGTTCTTTGTTCCTATCCAAGTGAAACATCACATTCGGGAAACTATTCTTTGTGGGCTGCTTTACTCTATTAGAGATTGACTTGGCCACAATTTGTGCTGCTGGACTCCCCTGAGCTCCATTTGCCACAGGGGCTTTGCATTTTACCATCGCTGGCCACATTAAGCCTTTTAAAAACACATGCTGAACTTCAGTGACATAGCTGCAAAAATGTTTTGGCTAAAAATACTGATATAATAAACCAGCAAACTGGCAATACTCAGCTATCCACATGTGTGATCATACATAGGGGTTCAACCAACTCAGTAGTCAGCTGAAGAGCGTGTGCCTTGTGGATGAGTCTGAAATGGGAATGTTAGCTGGCAAGACAAAGGAGAAAGCAGATTACACATCCTACTCAAGTGACATAGAAAGACCACAGTCACTGTGCATTTCTTTTGACTCTGACAGGCCTTATACATGCCTCACAAACTGTGACTCTTGGAGCTCCTGGAACATCCCCAAAGTGGGGTCATGGCACTTTGCCACAGTGCAGTCCTCTGATTTTATGGTGCGTATCGTAGTTCATAATACATATAGAAAATGGTGTTGTTTTAGAAAGTGGTATTGCAAAAGCACATAATAAAAGTCTATTTAAGTAATTTGGAGGGAAAAAAATAGTTTTGACAATGAACCAGGGATAGCATACAAAGAAGACCATAAACATGTGTTGCAGTGCAGTCCCACAAGGCTGAGAAAGGACCTAAGAACTAAAAGTACAGAAGTGAGGGAGGAAAAAGCCTCAAGTACAGACTGTGAAGGCAGGCTGGCTCTCTTTCTCCTCCCTACTTTTTTTCTTCCATGTGTTCAGATCTGGGGTGATGCTCAGACTCCTCAGTATGCAGTTCTTAACTGGGCGTGTGACTAACCCAGAAGGAAAGCTGGTTAAAGGAGGAAAACAGAGAGATGAGTCATCAGAACTTCTGTTAGCAGGTCCAGCACACTTGTGCAGTTCAGTAAAGGGAAGTACAAAACTACATCTAGGAGCTTCTCTGCATCTATCCAAAACAGAAAAGGCAAGCTTCTTAAAATTGCCTGAATGTTAAGGCATCTGTTCCAATGGATTAAAGCAGCCCTGTTTTTTTCAGAAAGAACAGAATGGGACTCAGATATGTATTTGCTAATGTTTTAAAATCGGATGGGATGATGGTTGAGGTTAGTGTGGAGAGGTATGTCAGCCAGAACCTCCTGATTTTAAACAGTAAGGAAGGATTTTGATACCTTATTTTGATCTCCATATCTTTTCGGCTTGTTTCACCCTGAACAGTAGACCTCTGTTTGCCAAATTTTGCACCAAAATAAGGCAGGTCTCTCATTCTCATGTAGGCCTTTTGGATTACATAGCAAATTTGCAGATATCACATATAATTCCATTCAACATATACCAAAATTTGTTGGCAGAAGTATCTTGATGTGTATTCTGTAAGGCCTGAACAAAGATGTACTTGTGATCGCTAGGAGCTGGATTGACAAAAATTTCCACAGAATGGAAAAGATGTGTAACATTGCACCCACAAGTTTTCTCTTAACACTGTGAATGAATTCCTCTAAAAGGTTTTCCATGTATGCAAAGCCCTCACTGGGGAGCTGCTCAGCCAGTCTGAGCACAGGGCCTTTAAGGGGAGTCAGTGCAAACTTCCATACGGTGCCAATGCACACTTGGATGTCTGGGGCCAGCTTGGGCTCTCCAGGGTGAGAACTGTGTTTTGTCCTGAAGAACTGGCAGTTCCAGGGAAAGCCTCTGTGAACTGCCTGGTGCAGCACCCATAGCAATACAGCACATCATCTTTCTATTTTTCTTCCTCTCATGACCTGACTCACTGTAGTCTTTCATGTCTTCGTGGCAGTGTGCAGCCAGAGCTCTTTTTGAGGTGCAAGCCCTGGATTGTTCCTGCATTTCTAAGTGTTGGTGGAATTAGTCTTATAGCTAATGGCTCAGTGATATGTATAACACAACCTTGTTTCTCCAATTTATGGTGCAAATTAACCAGGTGCAAATTAACCAAGTGCAAACTTGGGCTAATTTAAAAGAGACAAACTCTTCTTTGACTAAGACTCTAGCCAGAGACCTGGCATATGTGCACTGATTTTTCTCCTGTGTTACAGGCTTTCTAAGTGTCCACAAAAGTGGGATTCTTTCTGCTCCAATCTCTCAGTAGTAAAACAGGGATGAGAACACTTCCCTGCCCTACTGAAACATTACGAGGGGCTTAGGCACTATGGTAATGGATACAGAGGGTAGCTAAGATAAATAACCCGATAGATGCAAGAAAATGATTGATGTTAGAATACTACAAATATGTTGAAAGCCTAAAATATCTTTGTGATGTCTCCTCATTTCTTGAAATGCCAATTAACATTTTTCACTCAGATACCTGATGTTTACATTGGCACATTTTTATGCTCACATGTCTTACAAAATGGATACTTGCCTGACTTTGATTTTAGATGAAAGCACTCATCTCTCAACCTCATAGTAATTCCGAAAGATAGAAAAGTTGCTTTCATAGGAAGAAAAACAATGAGTTTTGATCCCGCTAGTGGTGACTGACAAGCTAAAAGTTTAATAAACAGAGCAGGAGTACCATCATTGGTAACACTATAACACAAGTAGCAAATCACCATTGACAAAAAATTACTCCAAAGTCCCCAAGCTCTCTGTGAAGAAAAATAAAGTGTTACTTTGGTTTCCTGTAATCCTTCCCCAGTAAAAACACAGGATTCCCTTAGGAGAGTTAAAATCCATTACTAGGCTTCTTTATGCCTCTTTGTAACTAATTGTCTCTTCCATGAAGGATCTTACTTCCTTGAACCATGAACTAATGCAGACTCTCAGGGTGCAGTGAGGCTGTAGGGAAATCAGCTTTTAAGCCCATCTTCTTCCTAAGTGATTTTTTTTAGTTTCCCACTCCACCTCACAGCTTTCTAAGACTTTCCTGGAATTTATCTGTGCAGTGGCCATGTCGTGTGCAGGATAACGTGCTCTGAAGCATCTCTTTGCAGGGCTGTGGGAAGCAGCCTTCAGGCATGGCACCTGAAGCAGAGAACTTTGTACCACAAGCAGAATGAAGCTGGCTTTGTTAGAACGAGGAGTAGAGGCTCCTTTTCTTCCCTGATAGCTGAGCATACAGTCAGCTCATCAGAGCAAGCCTAGATGTTTTCTTCTCAACCAGGGTACTGCTTTTTCCTACAATAATATATCATGACTACTTTTGCTTCCCATCATTTTATGCCACCCTTCCCCTTTTCAGACTGCTTGTGTCACAGCAAATTTATAAATTTTGCAGCTTGTTCTGTCCAGGTTTGTTTCTCAGCAACTTAAATAACTTGTCTAACTAAAGCTGCTAAAGAGACTTCACAAATAACATACTCTAATTTCCTCATTTGGATGGTCAAATTACATGTTTGTAAATCTGTAAGCTACATCTGAGCTGAATCTGAGCTCCTCAGTATATGAAAATGAATGCAAACTTTTATGAAGAGGTAAATGTATTTATGAGCACAGTTGTAGAGGCTGGGCCCAGTAATACATCACGAGGTCCATTGATACTAAACTTACTTGAACATGTGGCATGTAATAATACAAGTGACATGATGTGCAAGCAATTATAATAATCAAGTAACTTCTTTATTGATCTGTGCCTTTCAATTCTGAACTATTGTTATTACAGGAAAGTTGTAAAATACATATCTCGCTACTTGAATTTTTTGTCTTCTTTTGAAGAAATGGATGAGGAAAGCTAAACAGCTCCAGAATATACAACCCTATACAAGGTGTCGGAGAGGGGGGAGGGTGGCTCAGTGATGAATGACCAGTCGTTCAATTGTTTTCTTTCTTGCAGAAATCAGAGACAGAGTACAGTTTATCTTACCCTGACTTTTCGCAAGACAGATTGCCAGGGAAACCTCTGGGTTGAAGTCATCCACCAAGTAGAGTAAAGAGACCATTGCTGTTACCTTTACAAGACTGACCCCCATCCTCAGTACCTTTTAAAAGTGTATGGTGTTTCTTTCTGAGATTCTAATATGAACTTTAGCTACTTTCACACCATTTTTTATGCTGAACACAATATGGAATTGTTTATTTGGGGCCCAAATACTCCACTGTTATACAGGCTGATACTAACTCATCTGTGTGCATCTCTTGCAAATGACAGTCCCTGGTACAGAATTCCCCATTACACTGTGTTTCATTCCCTCTGATACTTTATTTCAGCTGTCACTGAACTTGTTTAGCTCTAGTTTGAATGTTTCAGGCCTGTGCCACTACACTGACATCAGTCAAACCTCTCTTTCACCTCATGGGTGTGAATGGCGAGGAGAACTGCTTGCTGAGAGGTGAATATCCCTAACTAATGGAAAGCTAACTCCAAGACAGGCTGTCATTGTCTCAGATTTTTTCCTGCACTTCCCTGTATTTATGTTTTTCTTACCAACTCTATTCCAGTAATTTGGAACAATAATTCTGGATGTGGCATCCTGAATTTATTTTACCCAAATCTGAGAGGCAACATAGATCTTAAGTGGCCTTAATCATGTCCTGAAGGTGTATATTTCCCTGTGACAACTATAAATTAATCAGTAGCTTAAGTCAGCCAAAGAGAAAATGGGCCGATGTGCACTTTATTGAACAGTTTCATAAAATTCAGAGGACCACAAAAGGTAGGACAGACAGAAAGAGTTAAAAGGGAAAGATGGTTGCACTTGCAGTATCTGTTTCTTGCAAGAGACTATAATGTGTTTATACAGCTCTCAGCCAGGCTAGCGGATAATTAAAGGAAAGGACTGACACTAGACACTACTCCACCCTTATACACTACGTTGTGGGGAAAGTCACGAAAGTGGGATTGTAAGAAAACAGCAGCAAATTCCCTTCTCTTATTTTTGACAAGCTCAATCTCTTCTGTCTTGCAGCTAGAAGGATGCCTGACTTAGTCCACCCTGGTGGGAGGGTGTTAAAATATACTGAGACAGTTAGGGTCCAAGTTGATCCTTCAGCATTACAATCAAGTATTTTATAAATTCTGACCACAGCAGGACAAACACTCTTCCTATGGTCCAGTTCAGCAGGATGTACTCTCATCTGCCTATTCCTACAGCTATAGACTATACTTTCATCTCAGATGTGTCTTTCAGTGAGATCAAGTACAGAGCTGAGTCCTTGTCTGAGCTTGGATAACCAGATTCTGGGTGGGGAGAAAAGTCTTGGCAATGATGTGATTTCAGTGCATGTTTGTGATCGGGGGAGTAATTACCTGTTCTCTGGTCATGTGAGGGGTCAAATAAGACCATTCTCCTTCTGGACTGCCCAGACCACTTGGCCAATTTGTCAAGAATCCCATAGGATAAATATCTGTCTCCAGAGACCTTTATACTGACAAATCCAAATAAATCAGAGTCACTTTTACTGAGCACTTCAGCAGACAGCTCAGATTTAATGAATCAGCCTTCAGACCCCCAAGGAAGATTTTCTTTCCCAAGCCCAAGGGGAACAAATATTTGACAAAAATTGCCTGCAGGATAAAATTCTACCAATCAATTTAGTAATATTTTGTGATTGTAGTTAGCAATAGCACTAACAGTGTTTTGAAAAGCACTGGGAATGCAGCAAAAAGCTCTCAGGATCAGCTTTATGATCAGTGTGTCCTGTGCAGAAAAAAGGAGGCTGCGATGGATCAGATGATTTTCCTCACCACTGATCGAGGATGGACTTTGCACTCCTTTGCTGGTTCCCTCCTGCAATCTTGGCTGGAATTCCCCATCAACATGAAAGAAAAAATAGAAAAAAAATTTAAAAAAGGAAAAAAGAAAAGAAATCAACCTTAACCCCCCACATCATCAAAAGTCATCACGCAGATAAAACCTTGCAGGTTAGTTGTTGTGGGTCATTCAAACTGTTTTAAGGCTTAACATCTTGATCCCCTCTAAAAACTTCCATCTCCATTTCCTTCCCCCCTTTGGGATACATCCAGATGCCTGCTCAAATACCTGCTGGCGCCAGAGGAAATTCTCCTGTAACGGATACCCTGCGATGTAAAACCAATATTTTGTTTCCAGGGTCATCCCTTTTACACTCTCACAGATCCTCTTGCTTCACCAACCTGCCTCTTGGTCAAGCCAAAACATGAGAAATTGTGAATCCAAAGGGTGGGATTTCGAAGCAGTTTAATAGGCTTGGTGATTGCTAACCCACACATTTCCTCAGCTTCCTCCTCCTGTTGTGGTAGCTTTGTCTGATAATTTATGTCAGGTTAACAGTCTGCTGGGCAGATACCTCTGCTCACAGCTCAGCAAAGAGAGACAAAGAGAGCAATTTAATGTGACCCAAAGTGCACATGGTGATCAGAATTGTAGCACCTCTTCAGATAGGCTTGTACCTAATACAAAGGCCTAATAGGAAGCATCCTTCAGTGTTAGGATGTGAGTGAGTACATCAGGATCCAGTGCCAGGTAAAATAGTTAAACAAAAAACGTTTTTCAGTGTCATTCATGCACAAACGAAAAACCAGAAACGTTTCATTTGTAATGGTTCCCCATCTCCTGTTTAGGGAATCAGGCTGGCAGTAAGAAGTGGATCAGTGTTTGGAGTTTGGTCAGGAACTTCTTGGTTAGACACTATCCCATTCTACTTGTGATTTTTATTTGTTCTCTCTGGATCTTTACAGACTTTACATGATAATCAGCAAATTGCTTTATATTAATGTGTTTCAAAATAATGAGCTTTGTTAGTAGTCATATGGGATACATGAGGAGTTCTTCAGAAGGGACCAGAAATAAGCACTTTTAAAGTGACATTTCAGGTGCTCATTTCCTCATTTAGTCTTATAATAAATAACATGGATTTATTATCTCCAGGATGACAATTGAAGAAAACATTTAAGGTTGTTTAGTTACATAAGATAGATAATCCTACTTTTTATGTCGCTCTCATGAAGTAAAAGTACAAGGACACAATAATAAGGATTCATTTCAGGCTCTACAACTGGATTGCAGATGAATTTTATTTTAAAAACTTTGTCTTTTTAATTTTTTCTCATGAAGGGAACAAGCAGAATAGATGACTTTTTATCTAATTTCCAACTTTTAAACGAAAAATAATATAGAGAGAATGTCAGGGAACAAATATTCTTTTGCCCATGACTGAAAAAAAAAACCAAACATAAAATAAACTTTTGCAAAATGGCTGCATGTAAGAATTTGCCATGAAGAGGGAAATTTATTACACTAGAAATTTGTCATCCAGGATCCTGTGGAATATACCAGAATGCTTGTTCATTCCTTAAAAGAAGTCTCTTCCATTCTGATATAATATATTGCATAAAGTGCAGAAGAACAACAGTAAAAGGGTGTTTTTTTAATGATTAAGGACTGATCTTGTTCCAATTTGAGTCAATGGCAAAACTGCATGGAACTGAGCTGAATATATGGGTGTAGATAAGATGTTGTTTACTGTGCTTTTGCTTTTTCTGAGAGCAACATGTAAATTAAATATATTCCTTGCACAAATTAGATTATCCCAAGTCATCTGCTGACTCCTACTTAAAACAGAGTACAGAGGTCTCTCCACATTCTCCAGGAGCTGCAAACACGAATATCTATGCAGCCTTAAAGACACTCTTGCCACTGTGTGAGTTGGCTGCTGCATCAAAAACGGAATGAACACAGTCATGGAACAAGAGTTCATGGGATTCTGCTCGTATATATAAAAGAATGTAACATTAATTAAAGTTCTTCCAGTCCTCTTTCAGCTGCAGTTACAATTTTTTTAAAAGCATCACATATTTTTGTGCAGAGTCTTGCCTGGTTTTTGTACAGCCATGAACAGGGAGACAGTAAGTTGTTCCTCCATGTGCCACATTTGAACAGAACAGAGGGAGCATAAACTGCATCACTGGTGCTGCAGCAACTGCGTGGGCAGTGGCCAAAAAGAGAAAGAGGGAGAAGTAAAAACAACCTTAAGTTATATTTTGCCAACATTAGCCAGGTAACGTATGTGGTAGTAATGGACAGAGATTATGCCAGCGGTGGAAATTATTCCTTACAAGAAAGGAAACAGGAATAGAGAAAGCACCCTGCTAGTCTTTATTTTCCTGAAACACTTACTTGGGATGTAAAACTGCCAGTTTGCACATCTTTGACACTCAACCAGACCCTTGTAAGACGAAAAAGAACTATTTGCCAAGAGTGCTCTCATTTTTGTTAACAAAACCTTTGGAAGACAACAGTCTGACAAACTCTACCTAATTTCTTCAGTGGCACAAATCACTGATCAGCTTGTATAATGCCTTATCAGCAGAGATGGAGCTGAATGAAAATAACAATTCCCTCTGAAACAGGAGGTATGGAATGGTGCTGGAAATGCTAGAGAGTAATATTATTAGGAAATGTGAAGGAGGAGTAGGGAGTTGTTTACAATAAACTGACCTACTGATTCCTAAGTCATTGGTTATAAAATTCATCTGTCCTCAGGTAAAAGCTGCAAGGCAAAACGGATCAATATGGTTACCCCCTTCCTTCTCTGGCCCATCCTGGTGGGTGATAGAGCATAACAGTGTTGATTTTGACATTATTAGGTTATCCTGAAAATAAATCACTTTTGAAAAGGTGAATAATTGGACAGAGCTTAGTACTGGCAAGCTAAAGGTTGGAGGCTGGAGGAATGCAGTGGTGAGGGGGAGAGGGAAGTGGAGCTGTGGTGTCGCAAATGCAAACCCATTACAGGAGACCACCAGCATGTGAGGAGTTGTAAGTCTCATTCCAGTTTGCACTTTGGCAAATTAATACAGTTTTTCATCTGATAAATATCATATTGTATTTACAGTTTCTGAAACTGTTTTTGAATCAGCAGAGAAATGAGACATACCTTTTCATGTAATAGAAACTCTGAGAGGTACACCCCTGCCCAGTAAAATTAAAAAGTTAGAAATTTTGTCCCTATAAAAAGAAATTCCCACTTTTCCCAACATTTAGCTAATCTATGGAGTTCCCACTGCCATAAGTGGTCATAAAGATAATATATTGTGGCTGGACTCTAAAGAGCTAGACAAGTTTATCACCATCAGCAACATCTGTAACTATGCAAGTGAAGATCATGATAATGGCAGTCCAACCTCATATTTTAAAGCATAAAATAAACCCCCCTTGGGGACACAAGAAAGACTGGATAATTGACTGTTTATTCAATAGGTTGTTTTAGTCCTTATTCTGACACCTAAGAGACAGAGCACCATTAGGCACAGGGTACCAGATTATTTGCTTGTGTCTACTCCCACCAAAGACTGTGGTGAAGACTTTCAAGTGTTTGCTGTGAACTCGAACTTCACACAGAGGTGTGTGGAAGTTTGGTGCTGATAGCAGGCTGTAATTCTTCATTCAGATGAAAATTTAATGAGGTCAATCTACCAGTCCTGGAAAGTTTTCTGAATGTGAGTGCTGTGGTTCTGGAACAAAGTTGGCATTTAAGGAATATAGGTTCACATCCTAATGACAAAACATTTGCAATATGATCACGAGTATATCATGCACAGCTGCATTACACACTAGCTTACCCACTCCGAATTAGTGATTTTCTTTTGTTCAGTGTCTTTCTGTCTCATCTGTTCTATCTTAGGTGTCTAGATGAGGACTCTTACATCAATTTTATGCAGTATCTGACACAAAGATACAGTTTACATCCTGAATGGGGTTTACTGAGGCAAAACCATTTATTGCAAACAATGGATTTAATTTTGATCTTTACAAAACTTTCAGAGGTACACCCAGCTTGTTTGTGGCTCCAATCTATTAAATGTCACCATTGCTTGAGGAATAGACTCTCTTTAGGGATTGAAATAATGAAAGGGATCCTGAAAATGCAGTTCCAAGTAGTATAAAATTCTGTCTCTTTCTGCCTTCTTATCTCCTAGCAGGTACTTAAGGACTTTCAGAAATCTGACTTCCAAGAACTTCCCTTCCCAAGCATGCCTGTAAATGTCACAGTGCCTTGCAGTGCTTGCTGGTGGTGTGGAGATAGGAACATAGGGAGCAGAGTAACAGGATTTGTCAGGGAGCTGGGTGAAATTTTGCATGTCTTCCCCCAGACTTTTTAATATTTTTGAGAAACGCCTTTTCATTCAGAAAATGCATATTGAGAAATTTGTGATAGGAAACCATCAACACATGAAATGGGCTACAAGTCATCAGCTTTTAGGGTTCCACAAAAGCCCAAAATGAGCCCTGCTCTGAGGGAACCCTTATGAAGCAGTGCATTTTGCAGTCCTGGACATGGTTTTTCTACAGGCCAGTCCCGGCAGTCTGGAAGAGATTCTCACCACCCCCTTTGTCTTTGCTGCTTCTTCCTGTGCTCTTCCCCGTGGTGCTGGAGTTCACAGTCTGCTCCGCTGTGATGAGTCAACTGTTTGGCTGGCTATGCTCCCAAGCAGATTTGTCTTAGTGCCTGCTTTTGAAACAGATATCTATTTTCTTCCTTTTTCTTTTAAAACCGGACCATTCCCCAGGTCTGGTTTGGAGTTCAGCCATCAAATTGTCACATCCAAGAGGAGGTAACTCCTATCAAGCAAGGAAGGAATCTCTTAACACTTCTCTGCTTTTAAAGAATTTGTGGCCTGGAAAAACACCCTGTTGTTAGATAAGAGGCAACCCAGAAAAGTCACCATCCATGAAAAGGGGAGGGATATTTCAGGCCACACTGCTCTTCTAATAGAGCTATTCAAATTCATTATCACTACACGATACAATCAGTCCTATATAGTTATCAGGTTCTGGGGCTGTTTTCTTTTTCTGCCACTGACAAATAGGCCAAAGTAAACCAGGTCACTGATAAGACAGACCCCTGGGAAGATGCTCTGCCACGCTTGATGCATGGATAGGGCTTTTTGTTCATCACTCACATGACTTTGTCTTGTAGCATCTGTTTATTTTCCTTCTCCTTTCATTGCCCAAGTTTGAAAGCAGCCTGAAATAGAATAGGATTTATGCTGCAATCTGCAAACCCTGAACTTTTTATTTAGGAGATTCAAAGACTATAAGGCTGAGAGAGGCCTTTGGTATCCTCTTGTCTGACTTCTGCTACAACTGAGGCCATTAGCTTTCTCTGACTTAATTCTTGTTTGGTCTATCTACTGGAAAAACATCCAGTCCTGATTTAGGAATTGTGAGTGGTGGAGAGAATTCATCACAACTCTCCATGAACTGTTCTTATGGTCAATTACCCCATCTGTTAAAAAATTTCCATCGTACTTCAGTTTAGATTAGCTGAACTTCAATTCCCAGACGTTGGCTCTTGTCCTTGCTGTGTCTCTGTAACCCTAGATTTCCATCCAGAGTCAGCTCAGAGAATGGGATGGTGGTTAGACACATATATATACATATATATATATATATATATCACTTAGAGATATTTTCAGTCATTATTGCCCCCTGAGCAGAGACGGAGTCTGAACAGAGTCAGGAGATTTTCTGAGAAACAGATTAAAATTTGTTATCATTCTAAATATTTACATTTGTGGCATTTGAATTACAGGCATATGATTTTCCAGTACCTGTGGAAATGAACTCTCACTAGATTCTTTTAAGGATGACTGGATACATTTTCAAAAGAGAAATGGCCTCTTAACCCAGAATTGCAGAGGATCCACTTTTGCCATTGTTGTCAGCTGAATCAAATCAATGCATTTTATTTGCAAAGCAAATTCAGCACATATAAGAGGCCGAAGTGAATTCAGATATCATAGTTTTGATGCTACACATTTATGAATTAGAGCTGATAAATGGACTCAAGATCTGTTTCTGAAAGATGCTGTCAAGTTATTACAAGATGTGTCTGTTATGTGATGACCCTTTCCCTTTCCTGAGGATGCTCTGACAAATGCTGTCCAGACCAAGATGGCAGAGTTGGATTGGAATGATAAGGCACAGCCAAGGCCCTAAAATTTGCCTTTTTAATTGTTCTTTCTGACAGTATTATGTAACTCCACCCTTTCTAGTGGAAGGTGCACTGAACCACATTTATTTCAGATGATGCCTCCTGATCAACCAGATGTATGTATCAACCACATGTAGCATTTTCATGAGAGCTGTCAGAGCTCAGCTCCCTCGCCCTAAACTCTAGACTCTGGGTGTCCTGGGTGCAGGGCGGAGACAATGTTTTCTTACAAATGCAAGAGTAGGCACTTGGACCTCTCTAATTCTCTGCTTTATTGTCCACAGGCAGGAACAGCTGCTTCCCGCTTTGCTCTCTTGTGTTGCTTAGTTCTGCAAGCTCATAAGGCCGGGACAGATTGCATTTTGGATCAGGAATGTTTTCCCTAGTGAATTATACCACCAGCGAGTGAAGAACTGGCAAAGGCATGAGGAAATGCCCTGTGCCATGTGTCCACACCCACACAGAGGAAGGAGAGTAGCTGGTCCAGCAGGAAGCTGTGGTGGGTTGATGCCAGCTGGGAGTTTTCCTTTGTGGATGATGACTCTCAGTAGCTGTTTAAGATTGGCCCACACAAGGGGCAGTAAGGGGGGAACCTGGATGCATGTAGATCATGCTGACACTTCCATGAGGCTGAACTGGCTGCACCAGAGCCAATTCACCAGCAGAGATCAGCAGACAGGCTGATGAAAAGAATTAAATCCACATCTAAGTGAGGATAGCAGTAAAAGTCTGTTGTCAGTTTTGCTACTTGGGTGTGGTTCCCCCACTGTAACTACTATCACAGTTGTTTTCTTTTAATGCCATTTGACAACAGTTCGGTATTGGGAAGGAGAACATTTTAATTACAAGAAAATGGAAATTTAGTTAATTTGCAGTGAAACCCTCTAGTTGTTCCAATAAATGATGCTAGATTGTTCATTAAGAGAAGATCTCAATGCCATACATGTGATGAGTGTGCAGGGACAGCTTAACAGGAAACAGCAATTGGTTGGTTTACAAAGTTTTTTGTCAGTAGTAGGAATTAATACTACATGTGAATGAACAAGAATAATAATTATGCTCTGCAGTTCCAGTGTTTTTTGTTTATTTAATAATTTTCTGGAATAGCTCACAGACATTGGCGCCCATTGTCCAAATACTTCATTTAGATTCCACTTTATAGCTGTCCTGAAATGTAACTGGTCATCTGGCCGAAACCAGAAGGCAGCCAATTAAAATCACAGGAAAACATTAATCTGAGCTGAAGAATTCATAGCACATGTGTGCAATCATTCCTCCTTTTACGTATGCTTTCTGTTCTTCCTCTGCTCCTGCTCCCCCAGCTGCCACCCCCCCCCGCTTCTTATTTCACCGGTCAAAGGAGAACGTGCCAACTCTAACAGCACTGTCCGAGGGAAAGGAAAATTAACACCAGTTTTGCTTTTATGTGTTCAGGACTCAGTCCAAGAAGGCCACTAGAGTCAATGTTGGGTTTTTCCCCTGCTTTTACCAGGTCTGGGACCCAGCCCAAACACTGTGTTGCCAGCGTGTATCAGCACACAGGGTGTGAGGACAGAGGGGCAGGAGCCAGGGCGTGGGTGGCAATGAATGAGCTGCGGGCTGGAAGGGAAGAACGAGACGGAGAGGGAGGGCTTGCAGGACCTGAGCAGGAGGAAGGGGGAAGTTGGGTGTGCTGGGAGCAGGAGCAGAGGTCTGGGATCATAAGGACATGCTCTCCCTCGGTCTGGGAGCTGCTGAGCCTGGTCTCCTTACTTCTCTCCTGTCAGTGAACATCTGTGAACAACTGCTGGACGTGTGTGTTTATTGTCTCCTTCTCCCTTCTGTGTAATTTTGCAGAAAGTAACCCAGCTCTGCTGTGAACTTCAGCAGGGGAGAGGTGTGCTATGGCTGCAGGGAGGTCATGCTCTTCCAGCCAGCCAGGCTGGAGTCACCTTGATTCCACCTCCATCCCAGGACAAAAAGGAAGGTGGTGTTTTCCCAAGGAAAGGATTGCATCACAAAACAAACAGCTAAGCATTTACCATCTGGAAAATAAGGACGAGGATGGTATTTGTACTCTCTCACTGAATGATAGTTTTATAGCACAAGAGGGAAATAATCTCCAGAACTACTTGTTTACCTGTAGTGGAAGGTGGTAAATGGGTGGTAAATAAAGTGGAAGAAGATTGGGGTTAAGGTGCCTAGTTAACGTTCATGGCTAAAATTATTCTACCTATTGTCTATGCCACAATGTTCCTAAACAATGTTGAGTCCTGGGTTTCCAAAACCGAGAATCTAGCAGTTAAATAGGTAATTATGTATTCCCTCATCAGCTGGGGTGCCTCACATGGTTCCTGGGCTGGACTTTCACAAGTGCACAGGTGTTATCAAGAGATGTGATTCGAGCTTAAGGGGCACTGTAAAAATGCTCCACACATTGGAGAATCAGATCCTGCTGTTGTGGGGCCTGCTGTTTCCTGGGCATTCAGATTCTCCTGTTTAACTGTGAAGTGCTACACTGCTCACAGATAACTTGTTTCACAGTTTGGCACTGCAGTGTCTCTCAGGTGAGAAGAAATCTGTACATGCATGGAAAGCTGTTTGAGTGTAGTAAAGTGCACAGATATCCAGATACATATATATGTGTATGGCTCATATATTATTGATGAACACTGGATGAGGGATAGTAGAAAAGCTATACTATTCTATACCATCCATAAGGGTCTATGTGAATAAGGAACTCTGCCATAATAGTGCCATGATTACTTTTAGTGCTTTTTAACACCGTCATTGATGAACATAAAGAAATAAGGTTGAATGGGGAAATACATTATCTTCTCAACACCAGAGGGAGCCCACCTGGGATATAACCCACGTATTGGCATAGGGAGTGTGTTCTTTCCTGAATGTAGCTCCAAACATTTTTTTTTGTCCCTGTCTTACATTTGAGTGCACACACACACAAGAACACCAGGGTTTTATCCATCCACAACAGATCCATGCCACTTACATGCATGTGTATATGTGTGTGTATAACCAAGATGCAGGATGTAGTGTGCTGTATGCTTTTTGTTTTGATCTGGTTATTTAATTCATAATTCAGTTGAGATCTGAGATACAAATGCTAAGTAGTTTTTTGGCTTGATGTCATACAAAGTTTTAACACAATGCTTTTGCTCATGGCCTCTGGCCAATGTGTATGCCTTGCACGTCATTTGTGGATGCTCTCAGGAAAGAATGTGCAGAATTGCATTTATTTTTTGGCATTATGAGTTGCATGAAAGCTACTTTAATGCTTATTCTAGGCCAGCTATTAAAAAAAAATTAATACTACTTGAATTCTATAAACAAGAGTTTAAACAGGGCTGGTTTATGTTATTGTTACTTACATTTTACAATGAAGAGGCAACCATACTGATCATCAGAAGTCAAACTCCTCTTTTTCTTCCTAACAAAATTATAAGTTACAGGTATGATGAAAACTTTTTTACTGTTGTGCCCAATTGTTTCTGACAGAAAACATACAAACTATGAACAGATTTCAACTCTCATTTAGTTAGAAGTTTTGGTACTGGTTTCAAAGGAAGCAGGAGGAAATGCAAATCTGAAGGACTGTTCATAGGGCAAAATCTATGTAGATTGTAAGAAAGTATTCTGCAGGCATGGAATTCATTTTCACTCTATAAATGTGAAATGCTTGTCAGTAAAAACTTTCTGACTGGTACTCTCTGTAATATTCAATGAAAAAAATGGACTTAGCCATTGTTCTTTCTACATACAAAATTCCATGTTACAGCAGTTCCAAAGGGAAATTGCTGGAGAGGTAAATGTCTTGGCTGCCTGGTTTGTAATACCAATTTGATGCATGGTCCAACTGAAAATTTGATCCAACCCCCTGAAAACTAGTGTTTAGAAGCTGAGATGTGGGCCTCAGTCTGGACATACCTTCTCCATTTCAGAAGCTTTTCCCAAACTGCATGTCAGCTGTTGACCTGTTCCTGCAGTCCTAGGTCCTGTCACAACTGGTGGCATCATGACTGCAATAATTTCTGGGAAATGTCACAGCAGGTACTAGAAACATAGGGAATTACCAGGTGAAATGTGTATATTCATTGATTTGTTCCTTACAGCTTTGTCCTGGCAATCTCTTCTCTAGAATAAAGAGAAAAAAATTATTACTGAGGCTATTTGGGTTTAAGGTCTGCGATGCCCCTCTACTCACAACCCAAAGTGAGCAGCACCTTCTCATCTTCAGGTTTTGGCTCAGAGGAACATTGCTGTAAAATATAACAGAGATTGCTCTAATTTACAGCTGTCTGCACACTTTTTAGCAACCATCAGGCAGGACTGCTAGCTTTCCCATATGTTTTTCTTCCTCCTTGCAGTCCAGCCCTTGGCAGAAACTAAGGCTTAAAGTAAAGAAAGGGAATGGCTTGGAGCAATCCTATTCAGAGCCAGTTTGTTCCCCCTCAAGCCAGCCTAGAGAGCTTGAAGCAGAAAGGAAGGCTAGTAGCAGTAACAGCTTGGTCTGGTGACATTGGTGTGATAAACACCTGCAAAATTGCAGTAAATACTGAGAGCCAAGAAATATAGTGTAATGTCATACAAAATGAAGAGTCCTTTGGACATATGGAATGGTGGAAGCACAGGAGACTGTGGACCATTTTATTTGGAGAGGTACAGATCGTGTACTAAAGTATCTACTAGACATAAACTCTAGCAACAGTTTTAAAATGCCAGCTATTCAGTTGATTTTGTAGTGACTTTCAAGGGTGAGTATAATTAATTCTGTAAGAAGATAAAATGATGTAAGGAAAGATTGAGCTGAAGTACAGCCTTCAGTGATGGGGCTGGATACCTCTGCTAACTCAAGGTTATTGGTTTAGAAACAAATACATCTTTAGATTTTCCTCTGAAAAGGTGAAAATACCAGCTAGAAATAATTGGAATATATTTTGTGCAGTGTGAAAAGGACAAATAACTTATTTTTTCACTTTGAAACATCCTTGACTTCAGGAACTTTTTTCTTGATTACTTCAGGTGAAGTTTATTCTATTATACCTGAATATGAAGATTGCTGAAAGAAATCTTATGGGAATACTTATTATTGTCTGACCATCTAAGTACTTTTAATCCGAGTCAAATGAACTGCTAAAAATTTATGTGCTTTCTCTGACTTTTCAAGTTGAGTATGCCTGATATTTTGTGGAATATTACGATATTGATTTTTTTAAAAATATTTAATGGCTTTGTAGTTTCCCAGCTTCCTGTACTTCAGGCTTCTTTTCTAAGCAGCTATTGCTGCTGTCTACTTCAACACTAAATTCTAGGATCAAACAAGTTAAAATCTCTCTATCAAATGCAAAGCTAAACACTGCAATCTATTTCAAGAAAAGGAGAGAATTCCGTCAGGGGATCCATATCAGTGATGGTCTTTAAGGACCATGTCGAACAAGCAAGTATGGAATGAAACATATGTGAATTAACCTGTACTTAGGCAAGGAAGTGTTGCAGATGATCTCTGGAGAACCCTTTGATTCTTGAAATACTTTTTATCATTCTAAAATATAAATAAAGAATTAAATTATAATTTTTTTAAAGTATCATAAATTCTAGGGTTTGTTAGCATAGCTAAAAATCTGTTTGGAGACACATCATGCTGCTATATTGAATGTGGTTTCTGAATTTTTGGAATAGCTGCTGAAAATAACATTTCACTTGATGTTTTATATAATGACCACTTCATTAAGTCCTCTGGCACTTTTCCAAAGGATTCGCTGTTGGTAATCAAACACAGAACAGCAGAGGTCTTGCTGTCACTCAGGCTTTGCTGCTCCTTACCAGGTGCTTGCAAATGAACAGCGTTGCAGCACAGTCTGAGAAGGTCTGAAAGCCTCTCAATTCTGGATACAGGAGCCATGTTAAAAAACAGCTTTAAAGATTTTTATATGCCATAATAGCAAGTGAACAGCCCTCAGCATTTTTTGCATGAGAGTTCAAGTCGTATCAATTCAGAGGAGGCCATCAAGAGAGGATGCACTGGCTAATAGCAAAAGGGAGTTAACAAGTGATGAAGTCAGGAATGTGCTGATGTCTTTAAGCTGAATGAGGGGGATAAAGTGTGGGAAGTCACAGCTTTCTAGAGACAAAGCCACTGTTGGGTTAATTAATTGGGGTGGGATGTCTGCACATTGTGGGGAGGAAAGGAGCTTCATTTGGTACATGCTCTACGTTTTGAGCAGCAATTACGAAGGACTGTGGAGCTAGGGGAAGGAGAGAAGTGTTTGGTACAGCTCAAATTGGCAGTAAGCCAAAGAAACTTGTCAGATATTTGTGAAAATAGGTTGCAGCTGCTAGGGTTATGAAGGCTTCACGGTGTAAGAAGCACTCTGGGACTTAGTGAGAGCCCACACTGACTGTCCCCACAATTTCTGACAATGCTCTGTCTGCCACACGTCAGATTTCACAAGTGGAGACTGGGTTTGATAAAAAGAAATGCCACACAGCAGGCTTCCCACAGTGTGGCATCTCCTTCTGGCCTGACAGTGCCAGGTGAAGGACTCTGAGATTTCTTTTGAAGACAAACTGTATGTGCCTGTTCTTCTCTGCTTGCAGAATATGTATCTTCCCCCTGACATTTGACTCGACAGCAACATCCAAGCAAGCAGTTTCCCATTAATGGCAAATCAAAAGAGTTCATGTCACTGCAAGCAATGTGCCCTGATACCAAGGAGTAGAGATGACTGCTTTGTTTGACCAAGAAGTAGTGGCCATTCAACTTACACTCAAGAAATTTTAAAAGGCTTGGTGCTTGTTTTTCTTTCAGCGCCATACTCTTTTTCATTTCTCCTCTTCCCTTGTTCCTTTGTAAACTTTAAACTGATAAACTTTATCTCAGAGCTTAATTTTCCTGCTAACTTCAGGGGAGGAAAAGATAATATTTCCAAAACTAATTTCTCTGACTGCCTAAATACATATTTAAAAACTTACCTGTCCGCAGGATTGGTCAGATTAACCATTCTAAATATACTATGTACTCTCCACCTCCAGAAAGAATACTCTTATGCTTTGGGGAAAAGGATAATTTTGGGAGACAAGACAAAAAGTCACCAAGATTTGGAGGTGGGGGGTGGGAGGGCTTGTGTGTTCAGCTTGCATAGTAATATCTGTTAAACAAAAGACTTACTAATGGCATGACTTTGAATTTTAACAATTTTATATAATAATACTTATAACTTTTAATGTCCTTTTTCTTTTTTATTTTAGGTGCTTTAAGATGAAAATATTGTTTTGTGAAAATTTCAGTTTGTTGGCCTGGCCTCAGGTAAACACTACTATAGCACAGGTTTTATCCTTTCTCCTCTCAAAAATTCCTGTTTGTTTTTAAGAGGAAGAAGGAAAAGAAAGGAAGAGCGATGGTTTGCTTTTGTTGTTTTACCCTCATCTTAATCCACAATATTAAAGTAAAGCAGCATCATGCTTATAAAAATGTTGGTATCTGTTCGCAACTTTCATAGGTTGTGCAAGGCTGGAGTCAGACAGTGTTTATCATACTGGCTATGCCTATCCTAAGACTTTCCATCATCCTCTGGAATTGGAACAAAATGTGCTGAAGGTAAAGGAAAGGATCCTATTTTCCTGCTTTAAAACACAAAGCAAGCACAAAATTAATCAAAGGGGCAGTTGCATTTCACTGTTTTTCAATGCTCACATATTGCAACTATTTATTAATATTTTTTAATATCCTAAATATAAGTCAGGAACTTTACAGCCTGTGGAGATGAATCCTCGTACTGCTGCCTCAGCTGGAATATATCACAATACCTGATTTACACCAGCTGAAGGTCCCTAGTTTTGAATGAGGCTCAGGTGTTTCACCTCACCCCTATGTTTGGCCCTGAGAGCTACTTCGTACATTTATAAACTTATCTAAATGTGACTAATGACATTTCCACATGCCCATCAATACATGTTTTCTTTCTCTCTTTCAAAACCTGCTTAAAGTGAAAGACACAAAAATCCAGGAAAAGGGCTGCCTGCCTTTTTTATCTAGCCTGCCAAGGGGCACAGACAGGAGAATGTAGATGGAGCTCCTCCTCCCACTTTCAGGACAGAGAATTAATGCAGATCTAGATGGAGAAGCAGAAGAAGGTAAAAAGGCTTTTTTTCCCTTCCCTCCTTTCCTTATTCCTCTTCCCTTTTTTAAACATCTAGTCTCCGTGAACTGAAGGACTGGTGTTTTTATCTCCATTCTTTCCTCCACTCCATCATGCAAAGAGTTATTCCAAAATCACTTGGCAGCTGTAAGACAAGCTATTTCCTAACCCTCAAAATAACTTTTGTTTTGAATAGTTCCCAACTCCGTAAAAATGCATCCACATGTATGCGTGTTTTGCATGGGAAAGAAAACTTATAGAAGTAAATATTCACAGTTAATGACTGTTAAAATCCTGCTGCAATCATTATTAAATTTGGGCTCATTCTGTGTGGAATGTTCTAGGTATTAATCAGTATGTATTTGTGATGTAAACTGTGCAAGCACTAAGGAAAGAGGCAGTCCTAATCCCAAGTTTCTGCCATCCAGACAGAAAGAATGAGTCTGTTAGACCCCCAAGTTTGAAAGGGGGAAGGGAAATTTTTCCTTCCTACAGTCTGAAAAGGCCTTTTAAATAATTTTTTGGCTACCAGCCACATAAACAGAAACACCAAGGCTGGCATACACAATAAAAAACAAAACCATGGGGGTGCAGTTTGCCCAGTTTTGTTTGACAGCCTCACTTCAACAACTAGCTGAGGGTCAGTGCATGTTGTTGAACACTTCTGTTACCTTTCATCTGCTCACAGGCCGCTTGAGCACAGACTTGCCAGCAGTTTTCTTCGCAGCAGTGGTCCATAGTACACTCAGTAACTTCCTTTACACTATGGTTGTAACCAATCCTTGCCACTTTCATAAAAACAGAGACAATTTTGGTATTCCTCTCTGAAAATTCACTAGAGGCATTACAGAAGGAGAAATTATACCAGTGTAAGAGACCTTCGAAAAGAAAAGACATCTATATTTGGTGAAAAACAGGGAGTGGCAAATAAGTCTGGCTTTTTTTTTTTTTTTCATTTAGACATAGTGTTTCTTGTCTTTTCCAAAGCACAAAAAAATAGGGATAACCCTACCAACATTTCCATAGTAGAAAGTGTCTCTCCTCTTCAGGGCATTAAGTGGAGAGATTTCTTGCTGGAGAATGAATGATGCAATGATTAAATAAAAATTTGGAAATTGCTTATTTCTCAACAGTTATCATATTTTTCTTCTTAAACTAACTCTTCCGGCCCAAAGAGACCCTGGGGATTCCCAGCCTTCCTTCCCCTTCAAAATGGAGCTGTGAAAAGCTGTTGTTTCTCTCCTTCCCCTGGGTTTGTTAATGTCTGAGGCTTATCACCCTCTTCCCCTTTGTCAAAGCTGAAGAATTTGAAAAACTCCACACTAGTCAAGGAAAGAGAGAAGCTTCCACATGTGGCAGGGTTCTCTTGACAAGCATATTTTTAAAATTACCTTTATTTCTGATTTCAGCAGATCTCCAGCCTACAGATTGTTTGTTTCTAATTAGCTCTTCCCAATTCACTAATAAATAAAACGTACTCCTGTTATGCAAATACTAATGGCTTGGTAAGGCCAGTTCAAAGTAAAAAGCAATAAAAGGTAGAGTTAACTAAGAAAATACAAGGCCAGGAAAAGGAGTAAAGAGATCAGCAAGTATTTGACCGTGATGCATCATTAGACTGGAAAAGTTGAACTATTTAACCTCTGGAAGACTTTTCCAACATGAATTTATTCCACGATCCTAAAAATATTGGACTTTCTCATCCTGCAAAATTGCCTCCAAAACAAAATGCCCATTTAATGTCTTTCTTTTCCTGTAGCTTTCAGAAGTCAGTACCTCTGCTTGCCCTTTTCTTGTCTTTCCAGCACTGGAATTACAGCAGTAAAACCGCTCCCCTCTCTGCACATATCTTGGGCAAGGGTTGGATACTTAAGGAAGATAACAGATTTGATGAAGAAATTCAGAAACACAAAACTGACAAATGAAATAAACAAGTTTATCGTATTTCCTGTATGGAAGCATAAAGAGGAAAGTTTCAAAGGAAATAACTTTCAAGTGACAGAACATGTAAGAACATGTGATTTAAATGAGTTTACGAAGTAAGATTTAAATACTGGCTTTTAAGTTGGCTGGATGATCTCTACTCAGTTCTTTAAAGATTCTGAACTGTTTTGTTCAATGACAGAAATGATTTAACTTTATTAATAACTTTATTATGTTAGTTAAACAAACTAAAACATAATGAAATAGATAAAAAGAACAAAAAAGAAAACCTCAACAACTTAAATCCATCGACACCCAGCAAAGAAGCCCCAGACTATCACTCAGTTCAGGCCATTAAAACTAACATCAAAATAAATTAGGAATTAAGCAATGCAGCTATCAAATTAAGACCAGGCCTATTATCAGTCTCCCTTCTTTGAACTCTCTTTTGGTTACAATGATTTTGCCTCCTGGAACTGCATCAAGCAGTGGGATCACACAACAGACAGCAGGAGAGCACTCTTGACAAGCCAGTTGTGGTAACTTGTATTTTGCAGAAGCTGTCTTTTCAGAGCTGCATGGACTACTAACACAAACCATAAAACTGGTCCTATTTCAATGCTTCTTAATTTGTGATGTGTATCTTACAGAAGAGAAAGGACCATGAAGCCCAAAAGATGAGGCATGACAAAGCAACAGTACAGCACGTTGTGAGGGACAGGCTGACCTTTTGCTCTCTAGTGAATGTTTAGGATTGTTTCAAACGGGGGGATATTTGGGCTGTGGTCATAGGTCCTTTCCAGTTTCAGCTATGTTAAGGCAGATGGGATCTGCCCTTGCTGTTCCCCAGCTGCTTGTCACAATTCTTCTGCTAGTAGGTAGGCTTCTTTCAGGTGTTCTGGTGACTCATCCTGTGCGAACACGTGCCATGAAATGGGCTAAATTAGCAATCACACACATGAAGCTACCCATTTTACTTTGGCTGTCCAAAGTAGTTCTGGGTGAGTAGAGGGCCCTGGACTTTTTGCCATTCCTTGTGTAGGATTGAGCACTGGTAGAAGTGGGGTGATGGCCAGGATTTGGGACTAGGCTGGAACTATTATGTACGATGTAGGGAGCAGCTGAAGCTGTTCTGAAGCTGGAGTGTCTGCACTATTATCTGTTGTAATGGGGAATTTCACTGACCCTCATACAGACCTGTAGCAATTCCAAAACAAAAATTTAAGTATTTCAAAAGACTGGGATATTTCCCAGCTAGAGATAAATCAACAGCTAAAAAGAAATCCAGAAGACAAAACAAAAAAGAAGGAGAAGTATGCAGTTCATGAACTCTAGCTTTCACAGCCATTGAAATTCTCTTAGAATATATCTTGGAACTCTATTAAAAAAAAAAAAGAGACAGTGCTGGCAAGTTCTTTCTACCAGTGGACCCACTATGAGCTAAGAAAGCTTTGGCAGATGTGGGCACAGTCTCCTTAGTGACATCTTGAACTTCTTTTCCCCAGAAGGCCCATGGAGAGATAGAGTGACAGCAGAACTCCTGACTAAGGGGCATCTTGGTCTCTTCCTAATCTTTTGCAAACAGCTCTCACTGTGCTTGGTCATATCTGCCTCCAGACCTATGACCAACATGCAAGCTATGCAACTCTCTCTAGTTGGCTTCAAGTGTGGTTCCCTTGATTATTGCCTATTTTGGGCAAATTTCTACTAAACTAAAACTTTGGAAGATTTTCTGTTTTTATATTAGAGCATATATGTTTGGGATCTTCTCCTCCAAACAGCAGAAATGTTGACACTGAACACCCGCAATCCTGTAGGAGCCAAGATGGTTTTATCTGAGTGACAAGGTCCAGGGATGATAATATGTTGCCAGGTTATGTAAGGTCCAGTTCACATATCCAATTAAAAAGAGGGCTTTTGTCAACAACTGACCACTTAATGTTCATTTATCAGTGAAGATAAAAACTAACGAACCAGAGAGCTGACAATCATCTTCCCATTTGGAAGGCGCATTGCACTGGACAGCCGTTCTTCCGGAATCACTCTCAGTGCAGAAATGCTACTTTAAAATTTCTGAGATGAAATGCAGTTAGGCAGTAAATTTATCTCACCCTGGTGTATCATTGCTCTCACCATGTGTAATGTTCATTTCCTCTCCTGGAGCCCTGATGTGCAGCAGCAGGTTACACAGCTCTGGCTTCTGTGAACCCATTGGCTTCACTTAGGATACATGTCTTCATTTTCAACAGTGTTGTCATGTTTCTTCCTAATCCAGGCCACTGTGTCTGCTTGTTAACTAATAGGAGGTATTTCCTCAGGACAGTTCTTGTCTTCATTAGTATGTTTGCTGGTTTATCTCAGACCTGCCAAAATAAAGAATGCATAATAAATTTCAGAATAAAAGCCCTGGACTTTTTAAAACTTCATCGTTATAATGAAGAAGTAATATCTAAGGTTTTGACCTCTTCTGTTCCATTTTGGAGGCACAATTTGAACATGCCAAGAACTGGAACTAAAACAGCCATTAACTAATTAAGATTTAGTAACTACAGTACATGAATAAACTCAGAATAGACACCTCTTGGGTCTATCTTCCCCTGCAAGTGCCACACTTCTGTTGTGGACCCAAAAACTGAATGCGTCAGGACAAAATTTAGCCCTCAGCAATCTCAGTAAAGGGGCAAGTGCCAACACCCACGTGAGTAACATGACAGACAGCATTTAATCTTTCAAATGCTAAAGCTGTTACAGTCACATCATGTCATAAAAAAATCTCTGCTAAAACAGGCTAAAAACCCTCAATGGGAAAGCACAGGAACTGGGACATTGAGGGTTTTAAGGAGAAAATTTTAAAATAAGCTACAGCAGCTCATTCCTGTAGTCCTTTTCTAAAAGCCACTCATCTCATAGCCAACGGAAATGCCACCTGATGGAGGACTGTGCACTCCAGTCCGACATCGGCAGTGTTCTTGATATTTATAGTCCTGTAAATTATGAATACGCAGCCATTTATCTTTCCTGGAGTAGATTCAAACCTGGCCTGAGCTCACTGGGATTGCAGCTGGGTAGACTTGGTCCTTTTTTTCTTATACAGATCTTACTCCAGAAAAGCACTTAACTCTTAGGGCAAGAATAATCTGATTATTTGTGCTGGAACATTAATGTTTGAATTTAGGCATGTATTATATTTAAAGGGACCTCAGCAGATATGTGATTTTTCAGCTTGCTCTCAATGATGAATAAAAATATATTTTTTTCTAATTGCATTTGGAACTTTCAGCTTTGTATGCAACCATTTTCTTTCTGCTTTATACTGATACTAGCACGCAAGGGCAGCTAGATGTCTCACTAGAACAAACTCTGAAAAACTTTTCCTTTCCCAACCAAGATCAACTAGACTCTCTTTGTTACTAACTGTATTTCCCCCTCAATTCACAGCTTCAAGCTTCAGAACATATTAAAAAAGAAGTCACAGAGAGAGAGCTTCTTGAATAGGATCACAAATAAGTGACACTGCTCCTCCTCTGTGTAGCTTGTTCTGAAAAAAATATACATGGGGAAAAATCACCTATTATCAGCAGCGTTGTTTGATTATTTCAGTCCATTTTGTACAGCATTTACTGCAAGAAAGTGAAAATCCCTTGGAACAGAGAGCAGTCACTATTTTATGTGAAGTTCCCCGCTGTCACAATTTTTCTCAGAATATCCTCGCTGAAAAAGGACTGGCATTTTCCGTCTTTCTATTGACTGGAATCAGTATTGCATCAGGTTTTAGTAGTGGGTGCAATTATGTTATTTCTTTACAAGCCAGCCAGCATGATCTTATTGACCTTTAAGAAATAAATATATGAGCATTAAACAACCTAACAACCCTGAGAAGTGGTTTCACCCCCAGAGTCAAGCTTTAGGATGGATAATGAATAAAGAGCTTATCAGAATCTTTGTAGCATATTAGAAACATTCTCCAGATTACCCATAAAATTCATTAGAGACTAGTGACCTGTGCTGAAGCCTGATAAGACTGAAGCTCAGGAAAGACTCGAGAAAAACACGATCCATCAGAGTCATGGAAATCAAGGGTTTGGAGTAGAAGTATATAAGTCTAAGTATATAGATAGGGAACATGGTTTTTGGAACAGATAATGAAAGGGCAAAAAAAGGAACAGAAAAAAGTCTCAGTTCTTAATGCTGCAAGTATCCAAGGTGAGAGCTTCAGCACTGAATTGTATAGTTTGTAGGCCATATCTTTGTTGATAACTACAAGAGGGTCAGGAATCCAAGCATTATGTGCAGACTTGTGCCTGCCCGGCTCAGGGCTCGCTTGCTGTGGAGTGACGGACACAAAATGTAACAGTTCTGTGAATCCCCTATGGCCCTAAAATACAAATGTCCTTTTGTAAATGCCTTTTCATTTCAGGTGGCCAAAACATTGTCGTGGACACCTAACTGGTGCTTTAGAGCATGAAAGGGAGGGCAGGTATGATATAATCTGAGGTGTTTGGGAGTGGTCCCTGGAGTGAAGAGCTGGCAAAATGTACCAGCACACAGCCCAGGAGAAAGATCTCTGGGACAGTTTAAAACCAAAATGAGGGAATGAGAAAGCAATTAGTCAGTATATAAGATCAAGGGCCTGTCTTGGCATTGTGTCCAGCTGTTGCTAGTTCATAATCTGGTCATTCTTTCAGAGACCCCTCATATCTGAGTGGCCTTTAATAAACTGTAAGTTTAGATCTCTAACTCAGAAAGAAGCCAAGCGGGGTTTTGTTTCTGTAGCTTAACTTTGCCACCACAGAAGGGGAACATTTGCATTCATCAGCCAGCGTGCATATGAGTAGGACTGCCCTAGGATCAATGGGAATACAGTGTTTTTGCACAGAATATTAGGTGTGGACCTAAATGTTAGGCAGATGGTCAAGGCAGAGAGCAAGACTGCCCTCTTAAAATAAAGAGACGGAGTTCATGGGTCTTGGGCAGGAGCTCTTTAAAGAAATTCAGTCTCTCTCTGTGATGTCAATGGAAGACGAAAAATTTGTTAGCATTGGTTATAGAAGTGTATGTCTGGAAGCAGATGGAAATTCCAAGTAAGAAAGCTTGCAATTGTAAAATGCATGAAAATTAAGAAGGTGCAAAAAGATCATTAAAAGCACAAAATGGTATTGTTTATACATAACTGTAAAATAAACATAAAAGTGCCTAATTATAGGATTTAAAATTATCGACTGCAAAAGGAAGAGTAAGTTTCCTGCTTTGCATTTAAGTTAGAAAGAAAATCCGTCTTGAGATCATTAGTGGTGATTAGAGTTGCTGTATTTCGTAGGGAATTATCAGCTGTGATAACTAGATGGCATTGCCTTGCATGCTTTGAGCCCTCTGAGCCTCAAAAATACATTTGACTTACAAATTAATCTTTGTCACTGTAAGAATAATTTTGGTTAGCATTAATGAAAGCTGTTCTTATTACAAGCTACCTCTAGGACTGGGATTTGATAACAGTGCCAAACTTCACAATACAGGTAGTGAAAACAGATGCTTGGCACCATTAAGAAGCGACAAAATTACACAGGACTCCTCTCCTCTCCTCTCCTCTCCTCTCCTCTCCTCATATCCTGCAGGCACTGTGACATCAGGAAATTTCAGGTTGTTGTTAGAACAGAGGTTCTAACTGTACACCAAACCAACATAAGCCAGAACTACTACAGAACTGAATTGTTTTGTCCCTGTAGCTTGATAAAAAAATAATTTTTAATTAGTTTTCTGTTTCATCTTTGGAACAAAAGGTAGAGATGTTCTTGGAGCATGAAAATGTAGAGCAGGACTTTCTGTTTTATTTTCAGCTGTGACCTCAGCTAATGTTGGCTCAAAAATGTTTAGGTAAATATAAAATAAAGGCCTTTGTTTTAGCCTGCTCTGTTAGAAACCAAATCCATATCTGCCTGAGTATATGGAAGTTCAAAACATTCACTTGAGCCAGATTGGCCCTGCTTTTTCCTCCTTCCCTGTCACAAATATATTCACTAAATGAAAGGGCACACTTCTGCTGCCAGTTTTCACAGTTATGATTCACTTTTCACACAGCTTCCAGTGGAAATACAAGACCCATTTCCATGGACATGAATTAAACAATATTTGCCTCAGCGTGTTGCAAAGCTAAGTGGTTAATGCATTTAAGCAATGACTTAGGGGTCTGAATCAATTCTCACCTTCTCCACAAACAGATTTTTGTAATACAGTACAGGCACTACCACTAAGTGCAGGGAAGCCTTTGATGAGTTCTGTGATGCTGTGGCATTTTTTTAAGGGAAAACTAGGAAATTAATAGGAATTATTGACAAGCAACATGACAACTATTTCAGTGCTATTTAATCTATTTTACAGAATCATAGAATATTAAGGGTTGTAAGGGACCTTAAAGATCATCTATTCTCATCCACACCTATTGTGGGCAGGGATGCTAGACCACTAGACCAATTTGCTCAAGGCTTTATCCAACCTGGCTTTGAACACTGCCGGGGTTGGGGCATCCACAACCTCCGTGGGTAACCTGTTCCAATGTCTCACCACCCTCACATAAAGAATTTCTTCCTAATTCCTAGCCTAATCTTTCCCTCTTTCAGTTTGTACCTGTTACTCCTTGTCCTGTCGCTACAGTTTCTGACGAAGAGTGCCTCGTTGGCTTTCCTGTAGGACCCTTCAGATACTGGAAGACTGCTATCAGGTTTCCAGGCAGCCTTTTCTCCTTCAGGCTGAACAGCCCCAACTTTCTCAGCCTCTCTTTGTAGAAGAGGTGCTCCAGTCCTTTTACCAACTTTACATCCGTTCTCTGGGCTTGCTCGAAGAGTTCCTTGACCTTCTTATGCTGGGACATCAGAACTATATACAGTACTCCCAAGTATAGCAGCTTGAGGTTTATCAGAGAGAAATTTATCAGCTTGAGAGCGAAATCAGGGATATTTATCAGCTTAAGAAAAGCTATTTGGTTAAATTTATATCTCTAAACTAAATTCAGGCTTTGACATCAGGAAAGATTGACTCATTGATTTCTTAAGCTGCTCAGGTTTTTGGTTTATGAAATATGGTTTTCTGATGTTGAAAGAAACAAAGTACATAATTTTCAGTTCATAATTATCTGATTCTTGTTTTGGCATAAGCACTAGTAAGAAAAAGTATTATATAAAACTATATAATATATAATATAAATATACTGGCCAAGCTTTCTTAATTTGAAGTTCCTTATGTGAATCCCTGTCTACTAACAGAAATGGGGGAAATCTTTTGACTAGAAGAGAGACAGAACTTATTACTGATGTTATTAAATTATTATTCCAATGAACAGATAAAATGTGAGGTTTAAAATTTTGTAATTATCAGGATAATGATACTGCAGTTTTTGAATTTGCTTTGTGTCCAGATTTCTGAGTTTGAATCCTGCGAACATTTTGTGGCATACAGACAGCAAACAGCCAGGACCCAGTCCCTGGGTTCAATCTGTATAGCAGGTTATCTCACACACAGCTGTACTGACACAGCAGTAAGAGTTCCAAATCCTAATCCAAATGAGATTTCTGGATATTTTGTGGGCATTAACTAATTTGATCCTCCCATTTATTTCATTGTTTTCAAATTTAAATAACTACATTTGTGCTCATTTCACTCTTAAAATCTGTGTTCTGGGAATTGAGTTTTTTGAACTCTTGTGTCGTTTTTTAAGTTTTTAAAAAAACTGCCAGAATCCTAACTCTAACTTTCCCCATGCCACAGCTGCATACCGTGACTTCATGGCAATCCAGCCTGTTTCCAGGCTGAGAGCGTAACGCTGACAGAGATTTTGCTAGAAGTTAACCTCTCTTTCCCCAGTACCTCTGGCATTCATTCCAGATGACAGACAGATGCAAAATGGCTTCAAACTTTTTTTATTCTCAGTCATTGGAGGACACTTCTCAGGATTTGCACAGATTATCTGTTTGGGTTAAGAACATCTGAGGTCCAAACTCACTGCAATAGCCAAGGACATGCTTTTGGCCATTGCTGAAGACTACTGAGTACTTTCCAGAGCACTTTTTTACACCAGGCGCTCCATCTGGCTACAAAAGAACTGTTACATTACCCAGAGTGGTTCAGGTGCTGTATAGTAACCACGCCAGGTGAGGTCCATGAAGAGTATGTTCAACTCCAATGGCATGATCTGTTTAGAGCCTTAAAAGATGCAGCTGTGCAGTTTGCAGTTCTGGAATTAGTATGAGTAAGCTCTAGGGCATCTCTGTATTGACTGCATGAGGAGCAGAGATACTTAACTTTTCTCTTTTAATAAGTATAGGGCAAATTTTAAACAGTAAAGTGGTATTGAGGTACTTTCACAAATGAGATACTTAAGAGTCTCAAGAGTAGAGCAAGATGAGTCACCGAGTCCTGATACAAACGTACATCACTCCCTGCCATCTGCTGCCCCTGCAGCACAGTTGCTTGGTCCAGCCCATCACAAACATATGGTTAACACTGAGAAACAGTGATGTTTGCATATTGCTTTAGTGCTTGCTGCAGGAGTTGCAAGACAATGATTTAATACAATAACTGATATTCATTTGTGGTCTCTAAAAGGCCATTTCTCAGCCTCTGTCCCTTGTAAGGCACAACCGCACCTGAGCCTAATGTCATGCTTGCCCTGTCATGTGAGAACATACTGGAGAGTTCAGTTAAAAATTCAGATAACAAGTGTTATTCTTTTCGAAAAATTTACCTCTATTTTGGTCTAGAGATTTCCTAGTAACCTGTTTTTTGGGGCAATAGCAAACATGAGATTGATATCAGAGATTTGACTGAGATCCCAGCCACTTGTAAAGTTTTCTGGCAGTTCTCTCCAATATGCCATGAACTATCCTTTTTTTTCTGTCACATATACTCAGTCACATTTACATTTGGGTACAGCACAGGCCAGTATACTAATACAAGTAATTTTCAAATTAAGTCTCTCAGTCTTTTCTGGCTCTATAGTATAAGTTCCAATGCAAAATGTACAGAACACCCACGTAACCCATGGCTTTTAGATCTCAAAGTAAATGTTTTCACATAATCATGGATTGCATCCAAGCAAATGTCTGTAAGATGACATTTCTGGAAGCTTTTGCATCTTTACATTATATTTAGTTTACACAATATACTGTACAACTGGAAAAAGTGGCCATATGAGCCAGACCAACATTTGACCTCTTGTAGAGTGCCTTTGAGAACAGGCTATTTCTCTACCCTCCTCTATGCTAACACCTTTTACATCAGACAATTTCCAAATCAGGAATTTCTTTGAAGTTTCTGGTCTTTCTTCCATAGTTTACTTTTCAAAACATCACAAGGCTAGTGGAATTCATGTATTCATATGCTGGGGGCCCCCCATGCAACCCAGCCTGGATCTGAGTAACCCTCTCATTTTTATATCCACCTTCTTTTCCTCTCTCTGTGAAGCAGTCCTGTTCCAGTTTGATTCACTGGAAGTCCTCAGAGTTTGTGGGTGGAGTTGAAATCTGGATCTCCTGGCCCTACCATCATGCAGCCTTTGTCCTCAAGGCACCATCCACTCTGTTTCTCAACAGAGCTCAGCACAGCCATTGCACTGGAACACCTTTGGTGTTAAGAGAGAGTGGTTGTTTGTCCCTCTAAAGGCCCACAAATCTACACAAAACTGATCCAAAAACATTTAGGTAAAGGGAACCAACACATTTCTACTGGAAATGTATCAAAGGGCAAAATTCAGCGCCTTCTATCATCTGGCTTTCTAATATTACACATGCTGTTTCCAGAGCTTCTGTAAAAATAGTCAGTGAACTGTGCTCTCTGTGGGAATGGCTGCAAGGAGGGCATAACACGGGAAAATAATTTCCTTTGGAGTGCTTTTGTGTATCCTATGGAGCCTGATCCAAAACCCACTGCAGGCATTGGCAGGCCTGCCAGAGAGACTTTAATACTCTCTGCATCAGGCTTCAGCCTATTCACACATCAGCAAAATTTTTTTTCATGTCACTAGTTTTACAGAAACTAGCTGTGGTGCCATCTGGGAACAAAGAGAAGGAATGTTTTCATTTCCTGAGCGTAGGTAAAGGGTCTTTTTTTGCTTGTTTATTTTTAGATGCTGTGAAATCCAAAGATGCAAGAAGAACCACTTTTCTCTCTGCACAGATAACTGAAACCATGGCTTAAGTTTTTAACTTTTATCTTTTGTCTTTCCTTTTCCCCATATTTCTCAAATATATAATTTAGTGAGAAGAATAAAAGAGATGGGGCAGAGATCTGCCATTTTCAGTTGTTTGGGGTTTTTTCCGTGCAGAAAGAAAGCAAAATGTCTTTCTGATGGGAACTGTGACTTCTTTAGATCAAAGGAAGGAGAAACATAAAAGATGGATGAGACAGCAAACAGTGGATATGAGAAGGTGAGTGACAAGCAAAGATAGCTTTCTAAGGAATAGACTGACTATAGTGCTTCTCAGAAGACTATGAAGGCGGCATGCAAAATATGACCTTTTTTACTTGGTTTCTATATCAGATACTCATGAGTGTAACATTTGTTTATGCCTGCAAACTTCTTCTTCTTAAAATGAAATTTACCTTCCAGTGCCAGTCCTTACTTTGTCCTCTGTCTTTTCAGTGCCAGACTCAGCTACTCCCTACAGATTGTCTTGTGGAATAAGGTCCCAGGCAGCAAGGTGTCAGTTGTCCCAGGAATGGCTCACAGCAGGAAGACTGGGGCTATGAAGTGGATTCTTCTATGCCCTATAAAGATAAGGCATCAGCCTCCTCCTCATAAACAATTTATTTTCTCAACCCGATCAACTATTTCCATGAAAGATGAATTTGTGTGTGTTTGTGTGTGTGTGTGTGTGTGTGTGTGTGTGAGGCTGCTGCTTGTTCGGTATTTGTTACCATTAATCAAGGTCATGGACTGAGACACACTCACATACATCCCCAGAGGTGTTTAAGGCCAGGCTACACAGAGCTTTGAGCCACCTAGGCTGGTGGAAGGTGTCCCTGTCTGTGGCAGGAGGGTTGGAACTGGCTAATCTTTAAGGTCCCTTCCAACCCAAACCATTCTATGATACCATGATTCACAGAAAAGCAATATGTGGTGTGATGATGTAAACTTTTTTATTAGAAAACCTGGCTAAAAATGGACTTTGTTGCCCACAGCTAGAGATCTAGTACAGCTTACATCGAATAACTTCACTCTAGCAAGAACGGTAGATTCAGGCAATAATTATGCAGTGTTTCTTCTTCAGTAAACATGCAAATTTAAAATGGAACAAAAATTTTAGATACACAAACCAGAAAATCTGTCAAAGAGAACACCACTAAGCAATGTCTTAGTCAGGACAGGACTTTTAAGAAGATGGAGTATTTATAAACTGCCCTATATACTGATAAGGCTGTATGATTTTATGCACAATAACTGCTCTATGCTATATTACAGGTACAAGAGTGGGGGATGTGGATCGTCTCATCAAATAATTTTGTGTAAGTGCACATTTTACAGGAAAATAAGATAGTTAACAACCTTTAAAACAGGCTTAAGTATGTTGAAGTAATGTGTGTCTTTAAAAACTTGAGTGGGTTCTTTATGGGAAACACAGAATTTAAAAAAAATGTTTGGAGTAAAGTCAAAATATTATGAGCAGTGCTCTGCACTAATGACACATATCAGCAGTATTTGTAACCAGAAGAACAATGTGATAAATTTTAATCGCTAGGGACCAGGCTTTGTGGGAAGTGCCTAATACACAGGCATCCTTTATAGGTTTCCAGTTATGACCTATGTCTGAAAGACATTTTAATGATAACTGTGGAAAGTAGATGGATTGTCTTCCCAGAGTGTTGAAGGTCCTGTTTGTTGTCATCCGCAGCTTCTATAAAGACCAGAGATTTTCAAAGGTACTCTTCTGTCCTGCTATCAGCACGCAATACCACAAGGATGGGACTATCTAAGATAAAACATGCCAGAGACATGTAGTCCTCAGGATTTCCTGTGGGAGTCTGACCAAAAGAAGGCAATATTAATAAATATAAATTCTGGAACATTATTATCACCAGAGCCGTGTCATGTAGTTTACCCTTGAATCCTTATAACCCCTCTAGTTTTCTCAGGCAGTTCAAGTATTTAACTGCAACTGGTCAGAGTGTTAGACCTCCCCACTGGGACAATTGTTTTCAATTACATTAAAGGCTCAAAGCCTTTGATAGACATGCCAAAGCAAGGAGTTTAACTTGCTGAACATTTTAACTCTTTGAACTAATGTGGGATCTGGGAGTCCCCATACTCTTGGACCTTGAAAATGCTTAAAAAATAGATGCAATCTGGAAGAAGATTAGTGCCAAAAATCTGTAATAGTCCTCCCTTTGAGGATACTGTTGCCTCTTTTTATTTCCATTTACTTGGAAATGGTAGTTATAGGGAGTATAACAAACAAACAGTTTTTCTTGAGGAGGATGAATTACACCAGTGAAGTCCCAGTCAACTAAAACCTTCTCTAAATATCTAAAGTTATTTCACTTATTTTTAAATAATCTTCAGAACTATTTTTTTTGTTTCTGTGCTCCTCACCAGGGCATTTCTTAGCAGAGAAGTAAGGATACCAGTGCTTGGTGGTGAGCTTCCTGCTCCTAGAAGGAAAAAAACAAAGGAGCAAGCCAAGAAATGCTTAAAATACACAATACACCGGGATTTTTTTTTCCCCCCAAATCCTGGTACACTAGGCTATAATACCATTTTGCTTACAGGAACCTCCAGAATACCTTCTTTTCAAGTTTTACTTTTCAGAAATTCCTCTCATTCATTCAGATTATACAACCCTTTGGGCATCTCTGCCTCTGTAGATTAACACTCAGGTTTTTCTAAAGAGACAGTTTTTTCAGAAACTCAGGCAAACATTAGTTCTGTTACAGTCCTGCCTTAATATATATTGAGTTCTTGTTAACATATGGGCAGTGGCAGTAGTGTGACCTTGAATGCTTCAGGATGGTTTGCACTGACTCCCACTATCTCCACTTCCCTTCTCATGCAGAACAAATCAGGAAAGGCAAGAAACAAAAGGTAGTCCATATCAAGTCATGCTACCTCAGTGGAACGGTAGCTTCTGAAAAGAAATTGTGGCTTAAAAGACAACTATGAGTGGGTAGATCACACCCTAATATTTTATCTCAGCTTTGATGAGAATATCTTTCTTTATAACTTACTATATATAAAACAGCTCATTAAATCTCTGCACAAGTATATTTGCAATAGACTATGTCCTCATTACAAATGAGAAGCTAGATCCTTCCTTTCAGGCAGTGTGATACTTTTGCAGTTCAAATCAGAATCTGCTATTCTTTATGATGAAAAGAGCAGTGGAAAGCTCAGTGGAAAGCACAGCTCTAAATAAATACAATACACATAAATGCTTTCAGAGATGAGCTTTCATGACTTTTGCTTTCATAAAGATCCTATGAACTCTACAAAATATAAACAATACCTCATCATGAAACACTGTTATTTCAAAGTTGACATCACATCTGACTCAAAGTGTGACTTTTTGATTGGGATTAAATTCAGTTTATTTAAAAGTTTTAGAATAACTCCTCAGTTATCTAGAACACAAGATAAACATAACAGACATAACATTTATCTTACAAATAAAAATGCTGATAAATATAATTTAGATAGTTATAAAGTATCTTTCTTTCTTTCTTTCTTAAATTCTTTGTATTTTACATATGGGAGCATTTTTGCATGGAATTGTCACTATTATGCATGTTAGGATGATCAAATCTCACCTGTTTATATGGCATTTTTTACAGTTCAGAGAGGAAAAAACAGTGTAGAAGAATATAATCACATCCACACACCTAAAAAATCAAGTCATGACCTATATATGAGTAACATTTGGCATTGACTACCATTCAGAATAGCTCAAGAAGGTTCATTTTAGATTGCTTAGAGAAGTGTGGGAGTCTCGTGAAAATACCACCTGTCCGATGGTTAAAAACGTGCAAATCACCAGAGAGCAATCATTGGTTAGAGCTCAGTCCAGCCAGTAGCTCTGGCTATCTTATTAGAGTCCTGCTTATATTCATACCTGGATTTACCCTGCAAATTAGGAGAAGTGTTGTGGTGGGTAAAAAGGACTCTTCATAGCCCACACATTAAGCAAATGAATGAATCTTTATAGAATGAGGAGAAAAAGCTACCACCTCTGGGGCTAGCTCTGTGTTTCTGGATTTGTTCAAGTTTCTTAATCTGTGCTATGGTATCCTAGCACTGTTGAAAAACAAAAATCGACATACAATCTGAGATAATCAGACTCAGAAAATTTGCTCCCTGAATTGGGATAACATGAACACTGCACCCAAAAACTTTCAGGTGTGGTATGACAGGATGGTAAAAATTCCCAAATCACATAACTAGCATACCTCATCTAATTAGTTAAATGACACGTTAATCAACTACCAGTGTGTGTTTGCTGTAGTCTCTGAGTTACTAATAAAATCCTTAGAATAAAGCAAGAATGATGTGAGAAGAGGTCAATGCTTTACAGCCATACATGAAATGTTTATTTCACTGTTAGTTTGGACAATTAAAAGTTGTTAAATCCCAGGTTGCCTCAAAGAATCATTCAAATGGTTCCTCCCAGGAACTGGGACCTAAGGAACAGGACTTAAGTTGCCTAGTGAATCCTCAGAAGAGATCTAAATTCTAAGTATATTCTAATGACTGCTTACTTTCTGCTTGGTAAATCTGTAGCTAAAAGAAAGAAGGGAAGAAATTGTAAAGCACATAAACAGCACAGTGAGACTAACAAATTAATAATAATCTCAAGCAGCCAAATCTGTGGTTAAGTTCCTCTGGTTTTGAGAGCATCAACAGCCTGTGAGTAAACACTGGCTAATTTAGCAACCAGTTCTCAGGCTTGTGAATCAGATTAAAGTTGATTTTTTTCTATGCCAAAATATACTGTATTTTTCTTTCTATAA
The DNA here is from genome assembly GCA_013397075.1 of Rhabdornis inornatus. Taxonomy (NCBI): domain Eukaryota; kingdom Metazoa; phylum Chordata; class Aves; order Passeriformes; family Rhabdornithidae; genus Rhabdornis; species Rhabdornis inornatus. The sequence goes on along the minus strand of VWZS01010216.1, from coordinate 895,484 downwards.
AGACTAAAAATTGAGTAAAAAGAGCCTACACTGTTAGGGTATTTAAAAAAGATTATAATTCAGATAAGACTATTCATGGCAACTCATAAGTCTTTACCTTTCTCCTCTTTGCTGTACATACTGAAGTATGGAACTAGGCAATGAAGGGTTAAATGAGTGGTACAGATGCAGCTGGACCACGTTACACTAAAAGGACCAGCTAATGGGCATAGAGGAGGATTACAAAAAGGAAATAGATGAAACTCCACTGAGTGCTGGCAGGGAGAGTCTGGATTTTTTGTTAGGGGCAGGGACTCTTGTTTAGGCTTTTTTATGAGCCTCAGATAATAAAGGGAGTTTGCATTTGTTTGTTGGCTGCTCTCTGTGCTTATTTTTTTGAAATATTTCTAAATTCCAGAAGTGAAGGTTTATTAACAAATGGATACTGAAGTGTTTAAATATGAAGATGCATCTTTATATGTAGGGTTTTCTGGGTCAAAAGGGTTAGTTTGATGGAGTATTATACTAGCCTGGGGTTGACATATCCTTCACCAGAAAAATGGTGGAGAAAGAAAATGGAAGATATCAAGAGTAAAGTTATGCTTGTAGGAGGTTCAAGCTCTTTCTCTCTCTTCTGTGTGCTTTCTTGCACTACTGAAAAAAAGAACCTGGCAGGGTTTTAACAGATGTGGGTAACCCTGTACCTTCCCAGATGCCTATCTGTCCCTGAATTTTCATGGGCAAAACTTAGCAAGCAGTTGAATCAAAGAATCCCTATGTCACATTCTCCTTTTCCATGGGAAAGAAGAAGCCTGATAGGAACATGTATCTTTGCTAGTTTACGGGGTCACATAATCACACAATTGTCTGAATTGGAAGGACTGAGAAGGGTCATTGGATCCAATGCTTAAGTGAATATGGTTTTCATTTGGATGGGGAGAAACAGGGAGAAAGGTAGCATTTGGATACATAAATATTATTTCAGGAGCCTGCTCATTCCAAAGTGTACCTGCAATCATTCTTACAAGTATTAACTGGTTTGAAGAAACCCAGAGCTGTTGAGGCATATCAGTACTACTGTGGAATAGAGATGCTCTTAACCTATTTTGATCCAGGCTAGCTCAGGCCCTGCTAGCTGCTCACAAGGGGATTATTCACAGCTTCTACTCAGCTGGGCTTTGAAACTTATTTGCTTGTGGATCTAACTAGACACCCTGGCTGGAGGAAGCCAGACTTGCTGTCCATTTAAAAGTGGTAACAGTGGTACCTGGTTATGGTGTTCTTGCCCATCCTGCTATCCCTCAGCTACAATGTAATGCTGTCTATTTTTTTTTCTTTTTTTCCCCCCAAAGATAGTCCTGTATCAGAGTTACCAGCAGGAAAGATTTGCAGGTGTTTCAACGTCCTCAAAAAACAAAGAAACTGCACCAAACCAGCAAACTCCAAGTGGAGTTTTTTTCTTGCCCTCTGTCTTTTGTCACAGAGAGGAATAATCTCTCCATTCTTGTTGAGGTTAATATCCCCTTCAGACCAGGATTCATAATGCCTTATCTCCTAGAGTTTCTGACTGTGCATGTGCAGGTGTGCAAATCCAGTCCTTGGGAATGGGCCCTACAAGGATCTGAACTTATCCACCACCACCATCCCCTCCAGGGTGGCTGAGAGTGCTCTCCAACGTGATGGCTTCCAAGTAATACCCAAGATGAGAGAAAAGGGGTAACATCTATGTCAGGCCCTTGCAAATGGCCAGGGACAGACAACAGGCCAGACTTGTTGCAGGAATGGTGCCTGGCATTGATTTACTGACCCAGATATGGCCACACAACTGAGGACACAGACTGCAGAGTCCTCATGCCCTTTGTCTGTATAGCTCTGGTATTCCATACCCTGCACAGGGGTGTAACGTGGGGCGAGAAAATTCAGTGGAAATGAGGCTGACTTGCCTTAGCCTCTCCCTTGGAGCAGAAACAGCATCTGCCATTGCTCTATGCTTTAAAATTCTGGATTTCTAGATGCTGTCTTTGGCAAGGTCGCTGAGATTGAAGGGACTGAGACAGACCAAGCATCTGCAGGCAGCTACCTGCTTGTGGCAAGCTAACATGAACAGTTACAGCTGACTAATGTCCCAGACTCATGCTCATTGGCTTATTGCACAGTTTGTGAGAGGTGAGAGTAATGAGCCTCTCCTTTAAATCCATCTGGAGTATATATCCAAATTCCCTCTTACTCTGATAACTCAGTATTTATTACAGTCCTAACAGACCTCCTGTTCTGTGGCTTCTTCCTGAAAGATCATGAGTCTACATAATGTTGCTGTCAGGGGGACGTTCTCCTCCGCTACCTCTGTTGCTCTCAGCCCTTTCCTAGCTCACTCTTTGGGACTGCACTTACCGTTTTCCCACAGGACAGCATTTAATTGCTCCTTGATTGACCTTTTGCTTTGTCCCAACAACTTTGCCCCTGAGGTCATTTTACCAATTCATTATTCTTGGTGGAGGAGAAGAAAAGTCTTTCTTAATGTCTAAGCTTCTCTCTCTATTATTGCAGAGTTAATTACAAGAGAATGATTTAGAGTTATTTATCACCACCTTTTAAATATCAGGTAGCAAAGTGTTCTCTGAAAATAATGGCTTGAGAATCTCCACTGCTTTCTGTTTAGAAACTCTATCTTTCATATCTGGAAATAGGCTAAACATGATTTTTGGACAGAGATTTGAATATTGTGCTGGATAATTCAGACTTTCCATCATCCCTATTGCACCATTGCTGTAAAAGCAACAGGGTAGTAGAGCCAACTCAAATCTGTGATCTTTGAATAAAAAAAAATTTTGCTTTGTGGGACAACACATTTTAAAAGGTTCAGAAAACCTGCTAATCAATCACACAAATGACTCCTGCTTGTAAGTAGTCTTGTGAAATCAGATGATGCTGATGAGTCACCTATCTTGCCTTTTCCTACACTCCAATCCTGTCCCCTAGGCTTTGGGGTTTGGGGGGGAATTACACTGACTTGTTTTTCCAGTAGTCCATTAATCCTTCATAAGACATTCATAAAAGAAGTATGGAACATTAAGTATGGTCAGAGCAAACCACCTGCAATGTTTATGTATTTTATGTGCTGTCTGTTGTATCCAGTGCTAATGGTCATTTTTCTGGTGGGTTGGCATCCCCCTTTCATTTGAGGGAGTTTCTTCTAACTTGGCTCATTTGTGCAGCTTTCCTTTTACAAATAGTCACTTGTCGGAAGTTTCAAGGCGGTATTTGTAAAAGATCTTCAAAATAATGATGGATGGTTAAAATGAGCATTGAAAAATAAATAAGTTCAGTAACTATTTATCAAGATTACAAGCTAGAAGTGCATTTCCTCCAGCTAATATGTGGAACACTTCACCCTGGCATAGATAAATCATGAATCAGCCAAGGGTTTAGTTAGGGCTTCCAGTTTCTATTAGGTCAGTTTACTAAAGGCTGGCTTTCTGAAGAAGTAAGGATTCATGGGTTATTCCTTTTTTAAGTTATAATAATTAACTGCGGGGTTGCATAAAGCAGCAGAGAAAAAAAGTGTCCCAGTAAAACAGGATCTGAAACTGTTCTTACAGAGTATTTTCTCTCTGTTGGTGAGAAAAATAGGAGACCCACAAAAAGAAAGGAGGAAGGATTTCTCTCAAGCGCAGGGCTATGATCTGTAAGAAAAAGCCTTTCCTGTGAGCAAGTGAAGGGGGTGGAGATTTGCGCTAAAATAAACAACGAAGTTGGGTCTTGTGTTGGATGTACTGACAAGATTGCAGGCGCTGGCTTTAAAATGTTTCATCCCTCGTATCCAGTGTCTCCCAGAAGGGCGTGCAGTAGGAGGAAGTGTGAGGTTAAGAATTCAGGGAGATCGGATAGATAGTCGAAAGACTTGGGTAGACAGTCTGAAATTCATTACAAGAGTGTATCCCGGGGGTCACCACAAACATCCTATAAACATCAGTGAACTTTTCTGCAATCCAGAGCTCCAGGAGCAAGTGTGGTGAGTCATGAAATGTCTCCTCCTCTGAACACGTGTACCCAGGGGGACAAAGAAGGAGATAGTGACGGTGGTCTCTGAAGGGATTAGAAGTATAGGTTTCTAATCTATTTTTATATGTCTCCAAACTGACCAGAAAATATGATCGGACTTTCCAAATATTGAGAACACTCTTTAAATCATGCCTCTGCTAAGTTAGGATCATGAACACCTCTCAAGATGAAAAAACACTGACATTTCTACACATTTCTTGGTAATCTAGCAGAAATGCACATCTATGCACATGTACACTGATACCCCTTTAATGATTAGGAGTGAGGGAAAACACACAAATTCAAAGCAATAAAAAAAAAATGGAGTAAAAGAAGAGTCATAGTAAAAAGTCAAAGCGAAATGATTTTGCACTTCAGTACAAGCTTTGATTACCGTGTCCTATCATATTCAGAAGGATTTGCAGAGTGTCTCAGTGAAAAAGGAATTAAGTGCCTTAAGATCTCACAGTGAGGCTACCCAGTGGTGTAAGCAGACATCCTCTTGAGTAACAGAGTTTATGTGCAAATCCTGGATTGAGCATACATGACATCTTTGATTCTGAACACCTGCTTCAGCTTCCCTTCAAAGAGTTTTGGGTGGTTCAACTTTCTTTTGCCATTTTTTGTAACATTTTTCATTTGCATAAGTGTGTTACAAGTTTGAAAAACCAGTTATGTCTCAGTGCTGTAGCAGCAAAGGAAATATAAATGGAAGAAATATATTCTAAAAATATTCTGTAGTGCGTGTTGCACATATGCCTCAAACCACTGAGCTTTAGCCTTGAAGAACTTCGCATAAAATTAATTCTGCTGAGTCCAGTGGGACAACTTAATCTCTGAATATGGTGTAAAATGTTTAGTATGTGAGTAAGTGATTGTAGGGCTTGGGTCTAATATCTGAAACTTCTTCTGCACCAACAAACCTGAAAAACTGTAATAAGTTTGTATTGCATTTGCTCAGGTCTGAATTGTATGCCACTTAGATTGCTCCTCTTGCAACAGTCTGCCAATTTGTTGTAATCTTGTACGGACTTTTCATCTGAAAGTACAGTTTTGCAAGTACAAGATGTGGGAGCTAAGATGATATATTGAGGCATATAAGTAATCAGGAAAAAATGCAGTTTAGCCCATGTATTCTTTGGAAATATGTATAAATATTTACAAATTATGGAGTTAAATCCAACTCATTTTGTAAATGAAGGGATATTCTGCTTTTTTATGGGAAACATCAAAATCCAGGAAGCATGGGAGCATAAGGCATAAAGTCTTTTCCAAAGGACGTTCATAAACTCTCATAAAATCAAACATCATGCAGACTGCAACCTTTCTCCTATTTTCATTGTGTGCACGCCTACGCATCCCTGCATTTGTGGAAGCAACTTTCATACAAGAACTTTTTTTCTTTTTTGCATCTACCAATTACTTTGTAAACAACTTAAAGAGATTGGTGAGGGACTGCTCTGTAAAAATGATAGCACATCTGCAGCACAGGCAGTTAAAGTCAACAATTAATTAATTGTTAAGGGCTCTGTTCATCCAAACGTTTGGCTCTGTATTTACTGGATGATTCATGGCTTGTGATCCCTCGTTTCCAGAGAACTCAGTCTGGTCCTCCATTTCAACCCTTCCCCTGCTCCCCGTTTCACCCTTCCCTGCCCACACCCAACTGCAGAGAGCCACAAACACGTTCCTTGCAGAGTTAACAGGGCTTTATGGCAAACAGCTCGCCCAGAACTCCACCCACCAAGCATATTCAGCAGCTACAAGCACTGCTCTGATGAAGCCTAGGACACAGAGCCCTCCTTGCCTGGTGTCAGTAATTCAGTGGTAGTCAAGTATTTACAAAACAAGACACACACACAGAAGCACATGCAATCATCTTTTGTGTGGATGGTTTTTGGTAGGTTAGACTTTAGTCCCTCAGTGTAAAGCAGTGTTTGCTGTGTGTAGCAAACAGATTTTATACCAACCTGTATGAATTTGTGGAGTGCTGTGGTCAAGAGAGGCTCTGGCAGTCTGGGAGGCACTTTGAGTCCCATCTTGGTTCTGAGCCTCCAGATAAGAGATGTCATAGTGATTTGCTTGAGTTCCCTCCCAGGGAAAGACCTGCCATCTTCCAGGGCACATAGGACAAAGAGAGACCATGGTGTTTACAGTGAACCAAATCTGTACTAGACATGATCCAAAACCTGCAGTTCTTAGGTAAATTCTTAAGGGAAGCTGTTCCTTAAATAAGGAGTGCCAAAAAATTGCAGCAAGAATAGAGAGAGTTAAAACGTTTTTTTCTCATTAATATTTTTATTATTACTAACTTGCAAAGCTCCCCTGGAGTATAATAGCAGGACATTAAATGTGTCTAGTAAAATAACAAGTACCTATCACTGAATAATTAAAGTTGTCACTGAAGAAACAAAATGTAAAACCATAAACAAGCCTTGAACAAACAAGAAATAATCAATGCATGATGATAAAGGAAACCAAAACATCTGGCATCTTTGCCAGAAAGTATCTACAGATGTGTTCTGATGTGTGATAAGAAGAAATAACATTTTGGAGTCACAGGCCCTCCGTGAAGCTCCTGCCTTCCCATGTGGTTGAGTCACAGGGAGGTGCAGCCAGCTTTGCTCCTGCTGTGGGTCTCAGCAGACCTCCTGATGAATTGCTCAGATTTTTGAGGGCTATTTCTGGTGTGTGGGACAGAATCTGATTGAGCTTCACAAATAAAGTGACAAGAGGAAAGCTGTGAATTTGCTGCTTCCTTGAGGCACTCTCTTCATTCCCAGATCCAGGCTGCTTCTGAAAGCAGTCGTATCACAGAGCCCAAATTTTCCCTGAGTAATCCAGTTTAGACATCACTGATGGGCAAAGCAAAACTCATTGTTTTGGTATCTTTCCATCTTGAATTTCTGAAAGGGACAGAGAATCAAGTGAAAAGACAGATTATTACTATTTTGTTCTCACCTTTTCTTCAGATATAGTATTTCAGGCTCATCTTGCAATTTACATGTAGTTTACAGATAACCTGAACATCCACAAGTAATGACCAGCTACCATTAATCCAGGCATTTTACTGGAAGTTTCTGTAACTTAGCAATAGTCACTTCATAAGGCATTGCTGAAATTCAAAATATTAGTACCTCAGAATCAGATGGCAGGTTGGTATGTGAGGATTCACTGCAATTATATTAAAAAAAAAAAAAAGAAAATCAGAAAAAAAAAGGTACAACATCTTGTTTGATTCATGAGACACTGATAGAGCTGACTGTGGTCGTTCTACCTTTTCCACTGTATCTGCACAGTTTTCCTTATGTCAGGACACACAAGAAGTCACTTTAAAATAAAAAAATACCTGGCTGACTGCTGAAAAGATCATTTGTCAAGAGAAGAATGCTGTGGAGGGAAACTCTGACCTCTAAACCTGCAACAACAACAAAAGCCAGTGTTTTAAAAAGTTATTTTGAAGCCTAAATAAACCTTGACAGACTCCCCTTAAACTTCTTTTACAGTGATTAATTTCCAGCTAGGGAAATATTGACTCTGAGAGAAAATGAAAATATTTCCATCTTCTTTCTAACACTGCATTATAAGATCATTTGACCTACTAGATAGAGTGGAAAGTCACTATCTGTCTTGATGTTATTAGATGGATCAGGTTTCACATCTCTCTCCCTCTGTTTTCCTTTGCTTCCCCTGTATCAGCATGTTGTCTTCTCATCTCTCTCCCCTTCAGTCTGGCTTGAGGAGGCAGAACCCTTGGTGCTTACGGGCAGGGTGGCTGCCTTGTCTGTGGGATGATTGTGAAGATACAAGGGGCAGTCAGAGGCTCATGGAATGCCATGAGGAAAAAATCCATCTTGCCCAAAATATTAAATGTACATGGTTACTTACTTTTGTTCTGATTATGTTTCCTCTCCCTGTGTGGAGGAGTTGTCCTTTTCAAGAATCAGAGCCATTTGTCACATCACCCACACACCCTCCCCATTTCCACACAGAAATCCTCTTATGGGTTTGGCTAGATACTGTAAATGCCATAGGAATCTTCCAGAGGGCTTTTGATCATAATGTTTGCATGTATGTATACTGCAGCCTCAGATTTATTAGGAGGGCAAATAAATTATAGTCACCAGCCCAAAAAATTCCTTTTTAACGGCCACTGATACCTTGACATGTGACATGTACCCAGTGAAGTGCATGGCAATGCTGCCTTCATCATACTCAGCTGGGCTCTAAAGTGCTTTTGCTGACCTCTAAAAAGTGAGGGAGGGAGGAACAGGGTGCACCAGCTGGAGAGGGAGAGACAGGAGCTGTAGCAGAAAAGCTCCATTGTTTGTTGTATGCCCCACTGAATGTTTTCTTCATGGGGGAACTTACAGTAAATTTCTAAAGTGACTAAAGCCATTGCTCCAAAAACTTTGGCAGCCTTTGTGCATATCCTATTACTTGCTTGGCTTCAGAGACAGCAGGATACAGAGCATCTTCTAGAAAAAAAAAATATATATATGTTTGATCCTTGCTGTTTCTAACAGAATTAGCCAATTCAAACAAGATGAATAATATTAATAAAAAAATCTAGTTCAGATCTCTGTGTCAAAAGAGACACAGAGAAAACATCAGTCAACCCCATGGAATATCCTTCAAAGTGTCCTTGGAAGGATAAGAAGTGTAAGTTGCCCGTAGTTCATTACTTTAGTAAAAGTGGCTGTAAACTACTGTGTGCCACTGCCCTGAGGATTTGCCTTGCCATGCTTCCTTCCTGCAGCAAGCCTCTGATGGAAAGAGCTGCTTGATTGCTCATGAATCTGGAGAAAAACTGAACTTAAGGATTCTTGTTAAGGCAGCAGACTGTAGTGTTCAGTACAGAGTACTTGCATAAGACATTCACCCCTCCACAGCACCCAAAATTAGCACCCAACTGAATTCATGTGTAGGTAAGTATAAAGAAAAATAAATATTCTTCTGTTAGAAAATCCTTACTCAGATCATGAGTTCTTTTCACAGCAAGGCTTCTTGATGCTCCCTTCTTCACAGATGCAGGTCATTAATATAGGTCCTGATTTATGAAAACTTTTTGGAGGACTTTTTTATTGGGGTCCAATGTAACAGTCTGTTCCTAGGCACTCTCACCCAAAATAGGTGATAAAATTGCATGGTTCTGTCTCCTTTAAAATATTTTTCTGTGATTTTCTATAGATTATAATGGCACATTCTCTGTATTTCTGTCATGACTTAACAATGCTTGGCCAAAGGAATAATCTTTGCAATCTGAAGCATTTGAGTTGAAAGTTGTAACTATCAGCCAAAAGGTGAACAGCCAAAGCCTGCATTACTGAGAACTTGGTCCACTGATTGCAGTGCTCCTGTGCCAATTTACAGACCATAGTCTGTAGGTGCCAAATCAGTTAAGTAAAAGCTGAATGAAATTAAAAGTTTACACTTTCCTGACATGTAATACACATTAAAAATCAGCCAACAGCTTCTGAAGATTTGGCTGTATTCTACATAAGGATATGTACATGAAGAGTTAATGAACTTGTCAAGACTGAATAAATATTTGTTTATAATTGCAAGTAGACCCCAAGCCAAGTACTTTTTAGGTCTATTAGGCAGACTAAGTCCACAGCAGAAATGTTGAGGAGGACTGTGCTTCTCATCTTATCCCTCCACTTCCACTGTGCTCACTCCCCTGACTTTGGGGTACCCCAAATGTTGTTTCAAGAGAAAATTCTCTTCTCTTCTCTTTTGAATTCTTATAAGTTGCAGGTGGCAGCTGCCATAATTTTCATTTGAAGATAGAAGTAGTCAAGCCTCAAAGAAAGCACTGTCAGTGCTGGGATGTGGCCTGTCCTCCGTAAGTGGCATTAGTCAAAATCCCTTTTGGCACTGCCTGTCACTCCACCAGCTTTCATGTTTGAAGCCTTGAATGAATGTGAACTTCTAGTTTCTTTCACGAACCAGACACTGCAAGAGCCTTCAGATCTTATCTTGATTCACTTTAAAGATTCACTTTAAAGATTTCCCATTCACTTTTACAAGAACAAATAGGTGTTCTTTTCTTAGTGAGTTTTCCACTTTTCTCTGGAAGGGATCAGACATTTCTACAGGAGTTTGGGCTAGCACCTACAGCTCTGCAGTGGATTGTCTCACTTCACCTCATGTTTGCCCAGACATTGATTAGCCAGGGGCAGAAATGTTTTACCCAAAACCAATTACCACAGAATCATCTATTTTCTGGGGCAGGCTTTCCCCATAAATATAAAACTGCCTGGCAATACTGTGCCTTAGTGATGCTTTCAAGATGAGACAGAGATGAATAAGGGCAGGGAGGTCTTGCCAAACTGTACGGGGAATCTGAAAGGAAAAGGAGTTTCATTTCTGATAATGAAGTTAGGGCATTTCTGCTACAATTTACCACTCTGCATAGTTAGAGAGAGGAGCAAGGACTGGTTAAACCAGAAGAACAATGTGTATGAGGAAATAATCGGAGCCGGATGCTGAGCTGGCAGACACCAGCAGAGGTCCACTGGAAGAAACTAATTGCTTAATATCAAGCTTGGATGCACAACTAGTTTTCAGAGCTGAGATTTACTATTGAAAATTGTCAGTTTTGTGGGGGCAGGGGGAAGAAGGCCTGCCAGATAATTCACAGAAGAAGATGGGATAACTTATGCTCTGAGTAGAGCCAAACTATGCATATGTTCAGCAGTTTGAGATGAGCCAAATTCTGGAGCTCTACATCTCCCACTTGTAAATATCAAAATGCAGCAATGATGCTTTTCATTATCTTTCCACCTCAAAATCTGACTTTTTGGTAAAAAAGTGAATTACCTTATAGGACCACTCAGCTTGTTTGGCAGCAGGATGCTGCTGTTTCTAGGCCCCTTGTAAGACCCAGACCATTTCTTTAGTGAAGATGTCACAGTCTTTCATAAGTCTGGCTGTGTTCATGTATTGTTAACACAGCTATATAGCTGCAGTAAGAACCTGATGAAGAAAAGAGTAGACATCTCTCCTGCATGTGTATTGCCATTATAAGAATATTGAAATAATCTTTCTTGTTCATTTTTATTCATCTTTGGCTGGGAATGTTAATAAGTGTTTTTCATTTCGTTGTTAGAAAAGGAGCTCATACAGCTGGAGGAACACAAAAGATTATTTTCAGCAGTACTGAAGGGATGTTTCAAAGGCAGACACAGAAGTCTCCAAGCTACATACAGGCCAGGATTTAGTGCTGCGCCTTAAAAACTTGCTGCCTTCTTTCACTTTTTCTCCCCATATCTTCCTTCCATTCTTCTTCTATCTTTACATCTTTTCCACTTCCTATTCTTCACAGCCACCTGGGCTTCTCTGGCCACCTTCCTTTCATGTACATAGAACTGTTACACTTTAAAAAGTGTGATTTCCCTTAAGGTGCCTAAAAACCATACTCCAGTGTTTGCAGCCTAAAGAATATTTCCTTTCCAAGAGCCGAGTGTAGTTTAGATTCCTTCCTCTTTCATAGGCAACTTGGCTTTCAGAGAGAAACCTTATTGCACCTTCAAATCTGCACCTGTAGGAGATGGTATCAGAAGGTACGATTCCTTTTGCCCCCCCCGTTTATCACAAACCCTTTACAAACACATCTGCCTTCTGTGCACTGTGATTTTTGGAAAACTTCTCTATGTTTTGTTGTATTATTACTCCTATTGGCACTATTACAGGGATTATACAGTGCAGCCAAGGGCTCCAAACAGAAATACAAAAATAAGGCTTTTTTTTCAGTAGTCGTTGTGCAGATAAAAATCAAAATGCAAAATACTGTAACTCTTCATCTGCAAAATAACAAGAAGAATAGCATGAAGCAGTAACAAAGCAAATAGGTTTTTCATAAATTATAATAATTGCCCTTCTTTTCTGATCACTCCTATTGGGATATGTAAGCATTCTGGCATGAGCAATAGTGAAAAAGGATTTAATGAAGAAAACCTCAAGCTGTTAAAAGTGATGCTGGATATATAGCAGGAAAGGTGAGGAACAGTGCAGCCAAGTTCATACATCCCTGGTGCTACTAAAGTTGCTGAAAGAGACTATATTGACAATAATAATAACAATAGTAACAACGATAATAACAATAACCATCATCATCATCATCTTATTTTCTCACATTTCCTTATAGTTTAATCTGAAACCTGATAGTGATGGAAACAGTGACATCATGTGCTATCAAGGGCACATTTCCATACTGGAGTTGAGGATGTCCATTGGCACAGTAACAGGTCCTCCCAGGAAGGGCAGCAAGAGGCATGAGCAACAAGACAAAACAGAAGAAAGTGTAGCTTTGTGGTGCTCCCTGACTACCCACTCTGCTTAGGAAAGGAGGATGGATGCCAAGGGGAAAGACAAAGGGAGGCTGAGTAGAGAAGAGGATGATGAGATTTTCTGCCTCCTCTTGGTAGAGGTGCAGCATTGGAAAGTAGAAGGGGCACATGTAGAAGGGGAAGAAGAAAAAGCCAGGGAGTGTCACAGAGGAGGCATAAAGTTAACAATGGGACAGATTTTACAAAAAGGGAAACTGTGACCCTGGAAGTCAATCAGGCTTAAGAAGACCATTACCTTGGCTGCTCTCTCATGCCTATGGGCATGAGCCCACAGTCATCAGCATTATGTTCTCCTCTGAAGCAGGTCCTCTGGCAAGGCCTCTATTTACTACCTTCTAAAACCAAAAAGAACCTGAACTATGTAATTTCTACTCGCTAATTTAACCATACTAAGTTCAGAGAAAGCACTATGTAAGAAGGACGTGACCTGGCTTGTTAGCACCACATGTTGTAAGATACAGAAAAGGATCTTTCATACTTCAGAAGCCTTGTTTCTCAATTGCTGGTCTCTTACTTTTTAACTTCTTTGCTGGTTTGAATGGATTTCAAAACAAATCAACAGACACATTGAGTCTTTGGTTATTTTTGGCCAGAGTTGGATAAATGAATAGTCCAGAAAGTTTCTGACATCGTGCCAAATGTCTATGTGCCTAAAGTTTAAGAGTCATGTTTTCCAGGAAACCTTGAAGTTTGCCGAGATTTATGCTTTTGATATTGTCATCCATTACTGTATTCAAAGGAGTTGTCTGCATAAAGGTTGATAGAGGGCAGTCAAACCTTTTGCACTGAACAAATTATATCATTAGGTGTCTGCTTGTGGGTCAACTTGTTCTCAAGCCCCAAAAACTAAACACAGCTGAGTTCTAAATCCCCTGACAAATGAAGGCTGTGAGCAAGGATCATGAATAACATATGGCAAATGGAATTTCCAAACACCACGCTGCCATACAATATACACCTGATAAATGGTTGTCTACAGTGATGCTGTTGAAAAAGGCACTTGATGCAAGCCTCATGCATGGCAGAGAAACATTAACAGAATTTTGCAAGATATTTCAAAGCTGGCAAGGCACTTATATGAATGTGTTGTCTGGTCCTCCCTTCTCCGAGTAAGGGCAACCTCCTTGTTTTCTTGTACATGGGAACAAAGAGAAGTAGTAATTTCACTTGCCATTTCTGAAGCCTGTGGGGCAAAAACTGTTTGAATAAGAACAAAGACAGGATTATGATAGGGAGAAGAAAGAAAAAGAGAAGATGAAGAAAAGGACAGCAAAATATTATTCAAGATTAACCCTTAGGTGCATTTGTAGCCACAAAATTTAAAAGAGTGCATGGCATTTTCCTAGATGTACAGCAAATAATTTTGTCCAACTAAATAAAAATGTGATAACAAGAACCACTTTCCCTGATCATCTAAAATGCAGCCAACTCTCGGGCAGACATGAAGTTAGACAGCACACAAAACCACTGGTTTTATAAACAAAGTGTTGGATGCTGCATCTAGACCCACCTGGGCAGCATCCTAGCCCTAAAATCAAAATGTGCCTCAAGAATTTGGCCAGGAGCCCAGAGCAGTGCCCAGAAAGTGATAAGGTAGGCTATTGACCACAGGCAAGCAGTTAAAATGGATAGTTTGTTATTTTTCTAGTTGTTTTGGGGTTTTTTTCTGGGGAGGGAGGCAATTTGGTTTGGGGTTTTTTCTTTGATTTTGTTTTGGCAGTAATTTCTGGAGTTGCTCATACCATTTGGTATCCTTTAGAAATTTATCTTTATATATTTTTATGTGTGTACATATGCAAAAATATATGTGTTTGTTACTGCTGGGTAGCCTCTTGAGGTGCTACTCATCCTTAATGAGATTTAGGAAATAATAGCAATAATAATAATAATAATAATAATAATAATAATAATAATAATATTATAAATGTTTCAAATGTTATTTTCTTGAAAAGGTGTAAAAAATTTAATAATTTTCATTGGATCATGCTGATTTCTTTTAGCTAAGAAAATAAATAGAAGGACAAGTAGGATGTTCCATTTTCAAGTGTTCTCAGCACTTTCTTTTCAAACATGGACTAAATATAATAATTAGAAAGTGGTTAAATAGTGCCAGGGAAAGAAAGTAGTGGGCACATACATTCAAATTATTTTTTTTAGATGCAAATAATTTTCAATTTTTCATTATAGTGATAAAATCAGAAAACAGGAATTCATTTGCATTGACTCTAAATTATCTTTTTTAAAAAATCTGCCTATGCCTCTTGAAGGAAATCTCTCACCTTATTAATAGCACAGGGAAATACATGGATTTACTTCTAAGCTTCATCCAGTTTTTTCATATAAATATTTGCATAAGCACAAATGAGAAAGTCGCACAAGGCAAAAGTGGCAGGGAAGGGGAAGAGAATAGCTTTTCCTTTAGCTAAAATTGCCACCAATAAAGCAGGAAAAGGTCATGTACCCACGGATTGCCCGTGTCAATTACAACTGGCCACTTAACTGATGTTAATGGGTTAAACCAGCAGTCATGCAGCAAGAATCACCATCACTGTGAGACCGAAGTTACCACTGCTCTGGCTGTTAGGTGTCAAGTTCAACTCTCACAGATTGCCCAGTGTGGTCTCAGAGCCAAATTTTCAGATGTTCATCCACACACAGAATAATGCACATGTCACTCAGGGCCTGTGCTTGCTCAGACAACACCTCCATTAAGACTTCAGAAGAGAGATTTTCCTGCCTAGAGGTCATGTGGAGTCTGTTGGCAGACTGGTGTGTAGTTCAGGGCATGGCTAAGTGCAGCACCATTCACAAAAGGCAATGTGTTAAGGTAATAGTTTAAGAATCACTAATTCATGAATCTGAGTCTGATAATTATTTTTATTGCCACTGCTAACTTTTACAGTTTGAACTAAAATGTATGGATGTGCAAGTCAGAATTGCTTGGGGAAATCATACATTAGTCTAGATTATGTAGGAAGTCAGATTAGATGATTGTAACACTTCCTTCATGACAGAAAAATTCATGACACTATTAGATGTTTTGTTAAATTGGAGTCTAAGTGATAAGCAAAATTAATAGATTTCTCTATTTCCCTGGGTGGTCTGTCCATAACATGGGAATATTTGTGTTTCTGTGCTCTGATCTGCTCGTACATGCAATATATGTGTGTGTGTATGGATCTAATGCTGACAAATAAATAGCCTGATTCTTAGACTGATTAGTTAAAAGCCCCATAGAAGATTAAGGAAATATGCTTTACCCACTGATTTTGTGCATAAAGTAATTCTTAATCAAATTAGCCGTTCTAGAGAACAAAACAGTCCCTTGCATTTCAGCGGGATGGTCTGCATGAGTAAACCTTTGCAGAATGGTCTCTAGATGTTGCTTAGAGTTGCAAAGAAGCTTAAGTGCTGAACATGTCTTCTGTGGATGTTTCTTTTTAGCCTGTTCCTGGCTCTATACCATCATGATTTTGTCGCAGGAAACATCTATGCTAAACATCACTGTCAATTCCAAGACAAGAGACACATTCAAAAGCACATGGAAGCTTTTTTTGTTACCATAAGTTGCCCGCAGAGGGTCCATTCATTCTGTTTGCTTGTTCCACTGTGTAATAGCTCAACTCAAGTATCAACAAGATAAGCTTTTAAAAGCAGAATATTCCCAGCTGTTGCGGTCAGGCAGCAGCAGCAGGTTCCCATCTGAGGACAGCAGAGCAGCCCAGTGCACTCGCAGAGATGGCAGTGTCGAGGGGAAGCATGTGTTCCCTGTACACAGTAGCGAAGGGTCCAATAGACAGCAATTAGCACCAGCAGAATGAAGATGAACGGTCATATACATAACCTTAATAAAAATGTCACAGAAGAGAAATCTCACACCATATGGATCCATGCTGAACTATTTTTTTTCCTTTTTTTTTTTTTTTTTAGGAGAAAGACAGCTCCCTTTTTTTATAGTCTTNATAAGAACAAAGACAGGATTATGATAGGGAGAAGAAAGAAAAAGAGAAGATGAAGAAAAGGACAGCAAAATATTATTCAAGATTAACCCTTAGGTGCATTTGTAGCCACAAAATTTAAAAGAGTGCATGGCATTTTCCTAGATGTACAGCAAATAATTTTGTCCAACTAAATAAAAATGTGATAACAAGAACCACTTTCCCTGATCATCTAAAATGCAGCCAACTCTCGGGCAGACATGAAGTTAGACAGCACACAAAACCACTGGTTTTATAAACAAAGTGTTGGATGCTGCATCTAGACCCACCTGGGCAGCATCCTAGCCCTAAAATCAAAATGTGCCTCAAGAATTTGGCCAGGAGCCCAGAGCAGTGCCCAGAAAGTGATAAGGTAGGCTATTGACCACAGGCAAGCAGTTAAAATGGATAGTTTGTTATTTTTCTAGTTGTTTTGGGGTTTTTTTCTGGGGAGGGAGGCAATTTGGTTTGGGGTTTTTTCTTTGATTTTGTTTTGGCAGTAATTTCTGGAGTTGCTCATACCATTTGGTATCCTTTAGAAATTTATCTTTATATATTTTTATGTGTGTACATATGCAAAAATATATGTGTTTGTTACTGCTGGGTAGCCTCTTGAGGTGCTACTCATCCTTAATGAGATTTAGGAAATAATAGCAATAATAATAATAATAATAATAATAATAATAATAATAATAATAATAATATTATAAATGTTTCAAATGTTATTTTCTTGAAAAGGTGTAAAAAATTTAATAATTTTCATTGGATCATGCTGATTTCTTTTAGCTAAGAAAATAAATAGAAGGACAAG
>VWZS01010216.1:738405-877928 GCA_013397075.1 Rhabdornis inornatus | reverse complement strand
CAGAAAAATTCATGACACTATTAGATGTTTTGTTAAATTGGAGTCTAAGTGATAAGCAAAATTAATAGATTTCTCTATTTCCCTGGGTGGTCTGTCCATAACATGGGAATATTTGTGTTTCTGTGCTCTGATCTGCTCGTACATGCAATATATGTGTGTGTGTATGGATCTAATGCTGACAAATAAATAGCCTGATTCTTAGACTGATTAGTTAAAAGCTCCATAGAAGATTAAGGAAATATGCTTTACCCACTGATTTTGTGCATAAAGTAACTCTTAATCAAATTAGCCGTTCTAGAGAACAAAACAGTCCCTTGCATTTCAGCGGGATGGTCTGCATGAGTAAACCTTTGCAGAATGGTCTCTAGATGTTGCTTAGAGTTGCAAAGAAGCTTAAGTGCTGAACATGTCTTCTGTGGATGTTTCTTTTTAGCCTGTTCCTGGCTCTATACCATCATGATTTTGTCGCAGGAAACATCTATGCTAAACATCACTGTCAATTCCAAGACAAGAGACACATTCAAAAGCACATGGAAGCTTTTTTTGTTACCATAAGTTGCCCGCAGAGGGTCCATTCATTCTGTTTGCTTGTTCCACTGTGTAATAGCTCAACTCAAGTATCAACAAGATAAGCTTTTAAAAGCAGAATATTCCCAGCTGTTGCGGTCAGGCAGCAGCAGCAGGTTCCCATCTGAGGACAGCAGAGCAGCCCAGTGCACTCGCAGAGATGGCAGTGTCGAGGGGAAGCATGTGTTCCCTGTACACAGTAGCGAAGGGTCCAATAGACAGCAATTAGAACCAGCAGAATGAAGATGAACGGTCATATACATAACNGCATTAGTTTCTCTGCTTAGTTTTTTGCAGCCTTCTTCCTCCCTAAGCATTATGCAGATGCTGATTCATGCAATAACAAAGAAAAATATATTTTAATTTCTGTATTTTTAAATACATGCTCAACCTTTGAGATTTCCATCAAAAGTATCTTCCACTCAACCTTAGCAACCTGAGTAGGTTACTNTTTTTTTTTTTTTTTAGGAGCAAGACAGCTCCATTTCTTTATAGTCTCTTGCATTAGTTTCTCTGCTTAGTTTTTTGCAGCCTTCTTCCTCCCTAAGCATTATGCAGATGCTGATTCATGCAATAACAAAGAAAAATATATTTTAATTTCTGTATTTTTAAATACATGCTCAACCTTTGAGATTTCCATCAAAAGTATCTTCCACTCAACCTTAGCAACCTGAGTAGGTTACTTGAATGTCATTAGATCTCATTTCCACTCACTTTTGGAAATAAATTTGCAAGATTTTATTCCTCCTGAATTATTGTAGCTTGACAGTGGGTATTGCTTGTTTCCAGGTCTTCTACTTGTGTTTTGGACATAGCAAAGACTGTAAATTTTGTCATTATAAACATCAGTGTTACAAATAATAGTTTGTAAAAAATTTTGGCAAAAAAGTCTTTGAAGAACGAAGCTGCTTTTATGCCATCTTGGGAGTGTCATTTCCATTTTCTACCTTGAGATAAAAATCCAAAGGCCAGGAGGAAAGTGATCAAGGAGTGCTGCAGTTGGATGAAAATATTTTCCCAGAAGACCATATTAGAGTTTTGTGCTTATTCTTTTCAAGTCATGTCTTTGTATTTCCCTGATCAAAACAGAATATTACTGATGTCTTACAAGCTCCATTTGAGGTCTGAGAGCAATATTTTGATGTTTTCTGCTTCTTCTCTACTCCCTGTAATAGGATTCCTGCCTTTAGTATGTAGCTGTGAATTTGTTGATTATGTTAACAGAAGATAGGGATGGATGGTACCTTCTAAGGTCTTAATCATCCCCTTGCTAGTACATGGGATTCACTATTCATGGCTGGAGATGTTTGTTTGAAGGCCTTCTGTGAAGAAGATTCTGCTATCTCCATCTTTCTTCTCCAGGCAAAAAAAAGCTGACCTCTATGCTCTTTCTAAAACTAGAAAATTGCTAAAATACTAAGGGTTATCAGTCTCCTGTTTTGCAAGTGAGCCTCATGTCTTTTTGCTATGTCTACATGGAAATCAGGTTAAGTCTTTCCTCTTTGTGACATCCCCTTGCATGCTTACGAACTGTTGTCATGTCTCCCTCTGTTTTCTCTAGATTAAGCACATTTCTTTCATGCCACATCTTCTGCATCCACAGTAAGGTCTTCTAGGCTTCTGATTATTCGATTTGCTCACCTCTGTATTCTCTCTTTATTTGATTTGTAGTCTTCTTGAAGTGTGATGCCCAGAAATATGAGCTCCAGCTGAAACTGAGTGCTGAGAAGATGGGGTAGGATTTTACAAGTCATGCAGACTATATTTCTGCAGGAACATCACATCTTTTTTCAATAGACAAGAATGAACTTGTGGTCTCCTAGTTCCATTGGTTCATCAAGGAAAAGCTTGACGTGGCAATAGAATAACTGATCATGACTTGAAAACGTTCAGAAGACAGAATTTGTGGGAAATACCTCCATTTTACAAAGGATTCAGTCCTTCCAATACTTGAGTTATATGGACTCTTACCAATGGAAGCTTTCCCATTGAAATTAATGACCGTACTCATGTGTAAAGAATTTGGTTGCATGATAATGATTGAAGGACTGGGACCAATATATTTCAGAGAAAACACAATGGAAAACTCCAAGTCGGAGTCTGGGTTTCTCTTGTCTCTGGTGCCACTGCTTTTCTGTTAATCTGGTGTAGTATTTCTAAGGGCAGAATAGCCCTCATCCAGTCCCTGGAAGATTTCTTGCAGGAAAGCAAATCTAGCAAATCTTTATTTAGAGAATGAAAACATTATTACCTCAAGGAACAAAGCAAAACCCAGAAATACCCATGGGACTACAAGTGTAGAAAAATGCTAGTATGAAATCTCATCTTCCCCCTAGTCCCTCTAGCTTAGCCTTAGTGATGACAGCAATCCACTTACAGCATGCACTAAGACATGTCTATCTTCATTTAACTGTGCTCACTTGTGGTCACACTGCCATACTCTCTATTCAGATGGGAAATGGATGCATGCTTACAAAAAATGTCTTTAACAATTTTAAATGGAGTGAATAATGAATCATTTCAGGCTCAAAATCCATAGAAGTTTCTCTCCCTTCTCCAACCCCTTTCTACACATTCCCTCTATGATCTGAACATTAATGCTTGGGGACTATTGACTTGACATGAGTCAGAGGTGGCTGGTTTGCATCAATATTTCTAAAATCCCTCTTATTATCTTGCATATGTCAAAGTATGATAAGAAGAAAGAAGGATGAAGCTATTTATAATTCAGAATGACTGATACCAAAAGGTATTTAAAATCAAATCACAGTATGTCAGAGTTTACTTTTAAATAAGCTTAAACAAAAGACACAGTTTGAAAACAATTAGTAAATCTGACAAAATTAACTTTGACCTTACAATCTTATAAATGCCAACACAGCTTTTCTTCCAGTGTCAGTACGCCTGTGTGTGTATTTTCAGCAGTGCAGTAATTTCACAGCAAAGAGCCATGCTGAGGCTTAACTCTCAGGCAAGAATTATACTTCCCTGCTCAGGAGCTCCCCTTGGGGGAATGTACTATTTAACTGCTCCCTGATGCTGGAAATCCATCTGTACAGACAAGTCAGATCAGTGCTTAATTATTTTCATTATTTCTGGTAAGCGGACATTTTCTCCCAGTCTAGCCTTTCACTGATCTCCACTCCTTTGCTCACAGACGAGGGTCTTTTTAGGTTTTTTCCTAATTTCTCTTAGTCTTCCTCAAAAAAATCCCAAAACAACCAGGGAAAATATAAATTCTCTGCTTTCCGCCCAGCCTGGGAGTGGAGATTGTAAAGACACAAAAAATGTGCTGGTGAGCTTGTAAGTGTGCTAAACCAGGAGACAATTCCCTTTTACCCTGAATTTACCAGTCCAGCCATCAGGACCCTAATGCCAGCTGGTGCCTAAGCTTTCTTCTTTTTGTCGAGACTGTCTGCAGAATTCCCTGGACAGAACAGTTTGCATGTCCTCCCTCTAGAAGGAGACAGTCCTTTCTGTAGTCTGAGGACACACAGAAGCCTGTTCTGTATCTCGGCTGACCTTCATAATTTTTTCTTACTGAGTTAATTCCTTGTCCAGCCACCAGGCAGCAAAATCCAGTATCTTCCTGGCATTTTAGAGATCTCAGTTATTTGGGATCTGGACTACTGGATGATGCACATTTTTGCCTTCTGTGATTCTATGCAGCTGTTTGTGTGTTACTGGTTAATTTCTAAGCCTGAGGACTGGGTTAATGCACCTGACAGTTTATTTCAGTCCTCTCTTCCATCTGTATGCCAGCTACTCAAAGAAGACGTGGGGTGGCAAGTCAGAGGGTCACCATAGTGAACTCCTCAGTGGAGGAGATGGAGCCCAGATCCCTGCCCCTACAGTGGCACATTTCAGCACCCAGAGCTTGACAAAGCCCAAAAGCTATAGGTGAAATTTCTAGATCATCTATGGAGCATCATGGCTTCACTGGGGGTAAATAGTGCCTGACCCATCTGGTGGCCTTCTATGATGGAGTGACTCCAAGACTTGACAAGGGAAGAACAACTGATATTATCTACCTGGTCTTCTATAAGGCCTTTGGCATAGTCACAGTCAACAACTATATCTCCAAAATGGAGAGACATGGATCTGAAGGATGAACTATTCAGCATCTAAGAAATTGTCTAGATGGATGCAGCCAGAGAGTTGTAGTCAATGGCTCTATTTTCAGAGGGGGGCTGGTGAGAAGCGGTGTTGCTCAGGGCTCTGCCTTGGAACTGATGCTCTTTAATATCTTTACCAATGACACAGACAGTGAGACTGAGTGCATCCTCAGCAAGTTTGCAGATAACACAAAGCTGATCAGTGAGTTGACATAACAGAAGAATGGGATGCCATCCAGAGGGACCTGGACAAGCTTGAGAAGTGGGACCATGAGAATCTCGTGGAGTTCAACAAATCCAGTTGCCAGGTGCTGCATTTAGGTCGGGGCAATCCCAGATGTGAGCAGAGAATGGGAAAAGAAACCATTAAAAGAAGCCCTATAGAGAAGGACTTGGGAGTTCTAGGGGATGAAAAATTGGACAGGTTAGTTTCCTTAACCTCCGATGCTAGGAAGAAAATCTTGGATATGAAGGCAATAAGACACTGGAGCAGGTTGCCTAGAGAAGTTGTGGATGCCTCACTCCTTCAAGGCTGGGTTGATTGAGGCCCTAAGCATCCTGATCTAGCAGGTGGCCTCCTTGCTAGATCATGGCAGGGGGATTGGAACTAGATCATCTTTAACGTCCATTTCAAGTCAAACTGTTCTATGATTGCAGGATCATATTCCCCCTATGTTCTTTCAGCCAGAACCAAAAGATATGATGTTCTTTCAGTAGGTTTTTACTGAGCTAACACAGACTTGAAATAACATTTTCATATTCAGAGGAATCTACCACCCATCTTTCTATATTCTTACACATATTCCCTCTTTCCACACTGGGGGAGCCCAAGCCTCTGCCAGTTGAGCTGTCTGCTGTCTGTCACAGATATATTTTTCAGCATCCTCCTAACATTTTGAAATGTATTCCTTGATTGTCACCCCTCCCTGGACATGCTGGAGAGATTACAGAAGATGCCTGGACATAATTTGTCCATTGCCGGCAAGCAAAATTTAAGTGCTCCCACTTCAGTAGTCTGAGAACTCAATTTTTGAATATGGCATGCAATTCATGCAATCCATGAGAACAAATTGACAATTTTGATTTGCTTAAAAACCTACCCTTTTATAAATTTTCCTTTAGTCCTGCTGTCAATTATACTCCTGATCTCTTTAGATAGAAAGTAGGCTTCTATGCAAGTTTTAGAAAAATTCAATGTACAGACTGTTTTTTTTAAATTTATTAATTAAATTAAAGATTGACCTATTAATTTAAAATTAATTTTACTTTGCTTTCAGTCCAAAACTACATTTGGATATGTAGTGACAGTGACATATTAATGCTTTTGTTGAAAATGGTATACCTCCTGGCTCTATTTATTTTCAGAAGACAGCTACAGAATACGGGCTTTCATTTACAAGCAAAAGAAAAGTCACCCTTTATGGCACAAAAAATAATTTTGAGAACCTAAACCAAAGTCTAATGGGTTGCCTTCCACAGCCTGGAGACAACACAGAATTACAGCCACTCTGTGTGAATCACTTCATTCATCTCTGTCTTTTCTTTGACTTGCTCATTGTTATTTATTTACATACTATGGGCCAGAGTCTCTCCTGTGCCAGAGCTCCACTCAGTGCAGTTTGGAGATGGGTCATAAGGAAGTCATTACAACTCTCTCCAGTTTTGTGAGCACCCCTGGTCTTTGCACCATTTCCCCTGATTGCCAGGCAGTCCCATGTTACACATCAAGTAAAGTTCTTAATGGTGCATTAACTTCAATGTGACTTAGGGATATGCCAAATCCGTGGCACATGCTCTGGGTTCTTGCATACACTATTGTAAATAAAAGTCGCCTGAATTTTTGATATTTACAGGTAAGTTTTCTGAACCTTCAGTGCTTATGTGTGATCAAAAATGCTACACCGCCATTTTTGATGAAGATACTTAATCTGAAAGAAAATACTGAATTATATGCAGCCATCAGTGATGGAAAATAAGTCACAACTTGGTTTGTTCAATACCTGGGGCAATTGATTTGGAGGCTTCCAGGAACTCCTGTATAATACAAAAACCACTTGGAAAGAGAGGACTTTGGAAGGTCCTTCCCAAGCAAGAAGATTAAAAACTATGGCAAGATGGATGTCACTTCTGGAAACCATTTTTATTTGCCTCTCACTTGGCATCAAGCACCACTGCCCAGACTTTTCCCATCTGTGAGATGTTTGAAGAAGAGCCTGGAGAGCTGCTGCTGTGTTCTGAGCTCATCCCACCCACTTCAGGCACTCCAGAGAGGTGTCTGGTCACCATAGACTCTCTCTGTAATTGGAGGAGAAACATATCTCCAGAGAGTGTCTGGCCACTTGAGATCATCACCTTCTTTAAAGAGAGCTGAAAACAACTTGGATCCTAACATATGGATTGCTGTGAAGTGTCTAACGTTAAGTGAACAGGCTTTTTAACTATTTATCTTCACGTATGAATAGTCTTATGGAAAGATAGTGACGAATTTCCCTCTATGAATTCCTTTGTGAATTAGCTTGAATGTTTATTGACTTGATTGTTTATTGTCCTACAAATACTAAATTATTTCAACACTCATGTTCAGTGACAGGACATAATGGAGAGATAGGGAATTGAGGTGCTAGGGGTGGAAACATACATTTCCATGCACCTTCAGGGCCTAGTGTGAAATTACAGAGTCCAAATTTTTCTTACTCTTTTTTTCTTTTCTCCTTTCTGTCACAGCAGAGTTCCCTCTGATTGAAATTTTTCAGTGCACCTGTAGCTAGACCTGCAGTGTCTCCTCAAGCATCTCTGTGCTAGAGGCTAGGGCAGAAGCCATACACTTCCAACAACTGTGTCAAATCAGCTCAAAATCAGTCAAATACAGCTCAAATAAACCAAGGGGCTCCTTGCCAGGTGATAGGGTCAGTGACTTGCACGTGTACACACGTGGACACATATGGACATGTGCCCACCCATGCACTTGCCCACCATTCTCATTTACTCAGAATGTCTTGTTAAAACACTCCCATGTATGTAGCAACCTGTTACAAGGTACAAGCACAGGGTATCCTAGCTGGAATTTCCTGGACCACTGTACCACTAGTATTTTTTACTTTATGACTGCTTGATACAGGAACAGATTTAAAACTCCTTTTATAAAGTTCAGTTACAGAAATGTTCCTACTTCAGATTTCAAAACCTCTGAAATACCACCCTGATACCAATGTAGTTTGAGGTGTATCTGACTTTTGAAGTCTTCTTTTACTGAGTATACTTACTCTATTTGTGTTAACAGAGGGACAGACAGAACTTGTTGCTTTTTATTTTCCTTGTGGACTACTGTTAGCAGCAGATAAGACAAGTGCTTTGCCAGTGAGATCTAAGGCATTAGGAGAGTAAAAGTCAGTTTGCTTAGGTTCTACTCCACCTGCTGACATCTTCACCTCTTATCTGCTGCTCCCCTTCTTCCAGGCACTCTTCTTTCTCTTGCACAGCTTACATCCACCATTCAGTTTTATTCTGTACATCTGCCCAATCCAGAACCCTGAGACCTTCCTATATCTTCCCAGTTTCATTTCCTAAATAATCCTTGTGCATTCTGTCAACCCCTGACTCCCCCTGCATCCCAAACCAATATTTTGTTCATTGAATCTCAGGCTACCCTTCCAAGATCCTTGTCCAGTCTTCCTATGACAGTGAAAGCCCGGGGGACTGAGTGCCACCCTACAAATCTGGATCTTGCCTGACACTCAGATCATACCAGTAATGGAACAGCATTGCTGGGCAAGGTCCTGATATTACTGGGTAAGGTGCAGGGATCAGCTGGTCTGTACCAGACCATTTTTCTGTGAAGAGGTCATAGAATTATGGAAACACACAATCACTTAGAAAAGACCCCCAAGATCATCAAGTCCTGGCTTCAACTAGACATAATTAGTGAGAATGAATTTCTGAGAAAATTTTAGCTTCTAAAATCAAACTCTATATTCAGTACACTTAGTCTGATTTTTCAAAGCAGTAGAATCTTGTTAGAAAACGATTCACACTTGATCAGCACAAAGGAAACCTCTCCAAGACTGAATACCTCCTGGAAAGCAAGGAGGTATTTGGAGTAGTAATACACTAAGAAAAATACATTCAATTCTAGGATGAAACTGGAAACCGTGTCAGGAAATGCCCATAACCTTAGAATTTCATATTAGATCAGTAAAGCAGAATTTATGTTCAGGTGCTTCACCTTATTTTAGCCATCTCACCCAGATGCCCATTCCTATGGCCAAAGAAGAGAAGCTGACTCCTCCAGAGAGTCATTAATCCCAGCTCAGGCAAGCAAACAAGCTGACCCCTCAGCCCAGCACAGGCAGTGCTGCAACAGGAGCCTGAGCCAGGCACATTTCTTTTTGTGGTAACACTCATCCTAGAAACTTCAGTAAAGACAGTTTCTCAGGCTTACTCTTCCTGAAGAAAGCAACTGCATCTAGCAGAGCTGCTGCCACAGAAGCTGTGTCAGTCTCCACCAGCCCTGCACTGCTGTTCATGCAAATCACACATGGCTGGGTGATCCTGCAGGTATCATTAATATTTTTGAAGAACTGTTTCCTAAGCTGGGAGAGAAAACATATTTGTTACCTGGGGTGGCTCCCAGACTATAAATCTTATGGTAACCCCATGTAAATGCCTTATAGGTCTTTTAATGAACTGCAACCCATAGGTGAAAGCCAACGGCAATATTAGAAATGGTGTTTATTTTATGGCCTAGAAACTGCATTTTAAATGGTAGTCTAGGTTTATATGACAGTTCTATTAAATATAAAATAGACCCATTACAAAGAAAATCCTTTACATCTGCTTTTATCTGTGTCTAAATGGCATGCCCAGCTCTGCAATTCCTCAAATAAGACATTTTTAGAACTTTATTTATGTTACAGCCATAACAAGCTAGCAACTAGAAAACTATAATGGGCACAAACGGCTAATAAAAATGAGATTGTTGAAAAAATACTTCTTAATAGCAATTTACAAAGGATCCTGATAAAACAGAACTGAGGCTGCGTTTCCCTGGAAGGTTGCCACTGCTGTAATCACAGCCATTTGGCAACAGGTACTCCCCCTCTTCCATCTTCTGTGACCATTTCCCTCTGAGAATGCTGAAAGCCAAGTACCCCGAGGTTATTCCCCTGCCCTGCCCATAGGCAGTTGGTGCCTACGGATCCAGAGACACCATCAGAGGGTTCCCTTTTCGCCCCTCACACCCTGCACAGCTCACCTGGAGGAGGAGACATCTTAAGAGCTTTGTCACTTGCTCGGTAGGGAGCAGGGCAGCAAGGCGCAGGCTGTCCCAGGCGTGCAGAGAGTGCCCTGCTTCCTTCTGAAACCTGCATCACTTCTCTGATGAACTGATCTGTTTATACAAGCTGGCTAAGACGAGCAGGTCAAACTTTTTGTTTACAGACTGAAAACGATTTTGCCCTGAGCTCAATAACAGCTCCCCATGCAAAAGATTGGGAGTTGAACTCATCTCTTCTGCAGGGCAAGCTTTGTGGGATTTTGACAATATCCATGTGGCCATTTGTGTGATGTTAGGAGGAAACTTCCTACCACCCAAGGAAAAGAGGCCTTCTTCCAGATGTGCACTTCTCTGCAGCAGACCTTCTCACTAGGCAAGGGAGGCAAGGGCAAGAAATAATGTCCAAGTAAAGGTCAAAGTCCTTGGTCTGGTCTAATTGCATGTAGTGATGAATATCCTTGAATATGAATTGATGTCTTAACCAGTCCAGTATTGTATTTACGTAAGGAGGAAACCTCCTCCTAATGAAATTTTATAAAGCACAGACAAGAACAAAATTGAGAAAAAATTCAAAATGTATTGAATCAGCAGCGGGCTGAAAACACTATACAGTACATTAGAAAGAGAATGTGATATTGAGGTAAAAAAATACATCCTGTACCTGAGAAATACACTGGAAATGGGACATTCATGACACTACCTCGGGCTTACAGGGTGAGAGATTGTTCAAACTCCATGCAAAGCAAGACTTAAAACAATGTGGGCAGCCACTTACCCAGCCTCTTCAGTCTTCCTACCTACCAGAAGCACTAGAAATAACACCCACGTACCAGGAATATCAACCCAGCTCCCCCCAGTCGGACTCGCATCTTTCTGCAGTCTTGCACTCTTAACTCATCCATCATGCTTGCTCCTAGTTTACTTTGCAATGAAGGCTATACATTATGTCCTTACAAATTCTTTTTTTGCCCCAAACAGATTCAGCAGGATAGCCTGAACTATCTGAGACTGGTGTTACATGAAAAATAGATCATACAGAGGTACAAAAGGGGCTTTGAGAATACAGGTACAGGTAGACATGCAGTATGTACACAGGTTCAGGTATAAATGCAAATTATAGATATTTGGTACACTGTGAGGCTGAATCATTGCTGAGATTTGCAAAAGCTCCATTTATTATAGCTCTGTGGCTGTCAACATGCAAAGTTAGCCTTCACATAGTCCACCTTTGGATTTTGCACTGAAAATGAAATATTTGACCAAAGACTAAACAAAGAGAGAAAAATAGCGATTAAACTCCCCCAAAAATTATGGCAGCAAAAGTGGCAGCATCTGTTTAGGGCTGGGCTCGAAGTAGCGTGTGGATAAGCCTCAACTGTGGGTAGCAGGGCTTCCACTTTAAATGCAGACAAACATTTTTCTTCTTTTCTTGTTGTTTTTGTTTGTTGTTGTTGTTTTGTTTTGTTTTGTTCTGAGAACCAGGGAGATTTACACAGATATTTCCCCTAAAAAGATTTAGCTAACGTGAGCACTAGGATAGTTTCATAGTCTGTTGACTGATGTAGCAACATAGACCCCAGTTTATTTGAACTGATCCTAAGAGAATTAGCAAAACAGAAAGAGTAACATTTGGCAAATTCATGAAAACCGGAAAGTCAGTAGTAGCTATTGAGAAATCATAGTCATATTTTTAAGTTGTCCTGCTGAGGAGTGCCTTTAACCACATCCCCCCTCCCCTTTCTGTTTCCCCCTTCTCCCAGACTTTTGTCCCAAGTACTTAATTGTGAGTAAAATATTTGTACTGGGAAGACATCAAAGGCACTGATTTTAGAAATTTGATTTTATTTAACACAAGACCCCTGAACTTCAGAAAAAGTTCATTTCGTCAACTATCACTAATCATCTGTGAACCTGGTGCTCTACCAACTAAAACAGAGTATTATGAATAATAGATTTCCCCCACATCTGAAGTGTAAGAGTAATTACAAATATGGATACAGGCAATGATCATGCTTTGCATGATTCTCTTTTCTGCTTTGGCAAAAAAGTGCAGAAATTAACTGATACCTCTGCTCTGGAAAATGGTAGCCTGCAAAGTCAAAAAGTGTAAAGGAAATATTTAATGAAAGTTTGGGGTTTTGGGTTTTCTTGCACATCTGTTCTAGCTGTTATTTTTTTGAATCTTCCACTGTTCTTTATCTTCAAAGCCCCACTCAAATTATGACATTAAAAGGTGCCAGGTCCCTTCTAGCAGAGATGAAAGGCCATCCTCTCCTATTTCTGTGGCAAAAAGGGTGCTAACAGTTTAGGGAATGAGCCTTTGGTATGATTAGAATATTTTCACCTTTACTTGAATCAGTGTGATTAGAAGGTGGGAGGTAGACCCTGAGATAGGAACTGCTGCATTCCTGCTGCCTTCAGCAATGCAGAACAGCCACTTGGTGACAGAGAAACGAGATGCATTTGGAAATATCCACCCCTGTCTGAGGAGAGCTTTCCTCCTCCTTTTTCAGCAGAAGAAACATTTTCTTCAAATGCCATAGATACATACAGAGCATGAGCTTTCATAGGCTCATAAAATTGTGTTTAGGACAAGAGTAGTCAGATCCAACATCTCAAAATTAATAGAATGTGGACCAAAAAAAGCAATTTAAAATTAATAGGGCCATATCCATTAATTAGTGAAAAGATAGTTGTACAAGATTTCTGAAAAAGGAACAA
Organism: Rhabdornis inornatus; assembly: GCA_013397075.1. Classification (NCBI taxonomy): domain Eukaryota; kingdom Metazoa; phylum Chordata; class Aves; order Passeriformes; family Rhabdornithidae; genus Rhabdornis; species Rhabdornis inornatus. The sequence goes on along the minus strand of VWZS01010216.1, from coordinate 865,253 downwards.
TAGTGATTTAAAATAAGTATTTAATTAGATATTGGAGTCATATTTTCAATGTGTAAAGAGTTATCTCTTTCTTTGATGACAGAAATAAGAAAAATCAGTACTGCAAGAAAGCAAATAAGTCAGCACTGCAGAAAGGAACACATTGCTCAGTTCTTATCTATGACAAGCTAGTTTTCAAATGAAATCCAAACAAAAACTGGTCCCAGAGACATAAAGTCATAATTCACAGTAAAACCAAAGGAAAATTCATGTATGCCTTGTAGAGATACCCCATGTCCATCAGAAATGAATGCAAAATTAGGTACTTGCCATGCTATGTGATGATGACAAACCTCTCTGCGGAAACGGGAATTTTATTGGTGACCAATTGCATTTATTCTGTCTTATGCTGTTGTGGGTCTCTCTAATTGCATATTTATGAGTTTTTTACCTCTAATATCAGCCAGAACACATCTCCTGAGAATGTTTAATGACATGAATAAAATTATATTCTTCATTCATTTCCCAAGTCACAATTTTGTTTATATTGCTTTCCTGATCAGCTCTGGAGTGTGTGCTTAGTTATCCTCTATAAATTCAAACATCTATGTTATAATATTCCAGTTCAAAGCAAGAGACTGGAATGAAAGATTTTGGTTAACATTTGTCGCTTTTGTTTTGTGATGTTTTTCCATTCTGAAAATATTAATGTAGAATGTGCATCAATATTTTCAATGTTTTCCAGTTTCTGGACCCCACAAATTTCTCTCATGGAAATATGGGTACCTGCATAGATAGCTTAAGCTGTTCCTTTTGGCTATAGGTTTTGTTTTCATTACTACAGTAACTCATTTCATATTAAAACCCAGTCTTACACCAGTAATAAACAAACCTCAAAAGATTCAGATTGCATTTATTTAAGTATGAGTTTGAATATATACCAGAAGCTTTTGTGTCTAAAGTTCTTGAGGAAAAAAATAGGTTATCTCTTATTAATTGGTTAACAAACATTTGGGGAAATTTCATCAGTCTTCTTTTTCTTTACTACAAAATGCAGTAAAAAAATATTTCTCTGTCACTTGAAGGTCATGAAAGGTTGCAGAGACTGGGTTATCCCACCCTGCACTTCCGAATTGCTTCCAGTCATCTTATTTTTAGAAACTAGAACTAGAATAAGAATAATATTTTCATGTGTATGCAACAATTTACACAAACTTTCCTCACCAATTCAAGACTTTTGAAAAGAGTTGGACATGTAGATCTTAGGTTGACCATTAAAAGCATTTGGGATTAACCCAAGCCATTGTCTGGCCACATTACCAAAATAAGAGAATGAACAGACTGGTATGCATTTAGTTCTAAACTCTTAAAGAGGATACAAGTTGTAATCACTTCAAGTGATGCAGAATGAAAATGGTCTGTAAGTTCTTCCTTCTTCTGAAACTGCACTTATATTGAAAATGTATAAACATTTATTTTGTTTATAATATATGCAAGTCAACCAACTTCTCTCCTTGGAGATCAAGGCTTGTTTAAGGTCAGGAAAAAGTTATTAGGGACAATAAAAAATACAGCCTAGAAAGAGCAAATCTCTTCACCTGCATTTATGCAGTTGAAATTAGATTTAATCTCTTCTGATACAAAGCACTGTTTCTAACTCCTAGGTAGAAACTAGTGGGTGCATTGGTCACAGTGAGGCAACATAACGTGATGCAATCACAAAAGCTGTCCTGTGAGCTTGGTCCTGCTGTGCATTTTAGAGCAGAGCCTTTGGGGCTGCATGTTAAACCCTAAACACATTTTTTTTTTAAAGATCTGGATTTTTCACTCAAGCACAAGTAAGCTTTCTCAGAGGTGTCTGGTAGCAGTTGTCCTTTCCTGGATGCCCAAATGATGTTCTTTCAAATTCCAGCTTAGTTTTCAACTAGCTTATAGCTGAACCCCATAGGACTGTTTGGCTGAGTATGATTTGAACTCCAGCAGAGTGCTTGTTGGCTCTTGCTTCCACACACTTTACCTCTGTCAAATTTCTCACAACTATTTGTCTTTTATGCAATCAAGCCAGATGCTGTGTGGCCATCCCTGCAGGGCAACTTTGTCACCAACTGAGGCTCACAGCCAGACTGACTTCATGGGCATTGTCAGATTGTCAGCATCTCCTGCTTCTCACCACTTCACTTTTTTCACTTACGGTTAAAAAAATTAAAAAAAAAAAAAAAAGTCTCAGTGACTAGCTGGGTAGCTGGGGAAGATAATAAAGATATGAACTCTTACCTCTCCTCCTAAAAGATGCAAACTAAACCACCCATTGATCTGGGAGGAACTCATTAGAAAGCCAAAACCAAGGGCAACAAATCATGTAAAACATCTGCAAGTGACTTCAGCTATAATACATGAGAGGGTTTTCTGTGTCCCAGATAGCCCTGAGTTCAACTTTCACCAAAAAACAATGATTGCTCCAGGGTGAGAGCCACCACCTCTGCTTGAGTAACTGAGGCATCAGGGGTTCAGGGTTCATGCACTGAGCTGCTGTTCCCAGTTTGTCCAAAAAGACCCTGCTATCCTCTGTGTCATTGAGCAATATTCTCTCAAGCAGTGGCTTTCCATAGGAGTATTTTTAGAGTTTCAGAAGGTAAGATGGCTGTGTACAGAGAAAGATTATATTCCAATAATCATTTCAAAGAGAATAGGGGGGGGGAGGAAAGGCATGTTTCTAATTTCTATACAAAAACAAAGGAAGCAATTTCTTTCAAGGTTTTTTATTTGTTTTTTTTCAAATTGCACAGTGCTCAACTTTTAAAATAATAATCATTCTTGACAGCCATTTAATAATTGTTGGTGATCTATAGCTTTATTATAAAGTACTCATCTAATGATGTATTTCCTTTACCCTAAGGGCCAAGTACAAAGCAGGGAAATTATCTCGGTGATACTTTTAATAACTTCCTGTGGGATTGCAAACTCTGGCTGAAGCTGTCTCTGCAAAAGAGTTAATCATGTAATTTCACAGATTAGACAACACAGGGTTACTAATGAGAAACTTCAGTTCAGTGATAAACTCTTTTTTTTTCCCGAGAATATTTTGAGAGGCCTGTAACCTTTGGCTGACACCCAATGAGGCTATTAGTTTAACCATGGGATGCACTACCAAATGTACAAGAGTCAGCAGAACTTTTCCTTCTGAAAATTGCTCGTAACTTTCTGTGAAGAAGCCTTTGAAAACCAGAAAGAATAGACGGAAGGGAAAAATCAGGCAACAAGGGGCTGACTTATTGGCTTCCGATAACTGGCATGGCTTCAGCTTCCAGTTTCTTTTCAACAATGTCCGCTCACTATAGCAACCCCAGATCCCATTTAAATGTCATGCTGCCCTCTGTTCTATAAACATGTATCATCCATCACTAAATATTTAGATCTGAATTGTTGGAGCTGAGTTCTGTGCCAGGGGTAAGGGGATTAATTCCTTTCAAGGCCCTCACATGATGGATTTTTCACTGAAGTAAACATCCGAGAAGAGCTCACACTACGGCCATAAAATATATAAATAAAGTTTAAAGTTTAATTAAGTCAACATTATTTAAAGTGGTTGTCATATTTTATGGTGAACTCTCTGTGTTTATTTTGTATGACTCCTCATAAATAGTCTCTCCCTTTCAGACAAAAGGCACGGCTGGGTTAAAGTTAAGGGTCCCATGCATGGTACGGGAAGGAGGATCTACTGGGCTGGGGGGATCCAAACCACTCTGTATCGGGTCCTCTGCTATCTTGTGTCCTCCTAATGAGCTGAGATGTTGTGCAGACACAGGGAAAGCATGGTGGAGTTTACAGCAGACATGACACAGGGAAGTCCTTAGAGTGGCTCTCTGGCCTCGGCAGAGGGAGAGGCTCCACCAGCCCAGTCCAAAGGCTGCTGCTGTTGGAAGGGCAGGCAGCAGGGAAGGAAACAGGGCCAGAAGGGGGCAGGTCAAGAGGGGCAATCCCCCCACCTCCACAAGCAAGGGGACTGTACCATGTGCTGGGAGAAAGCTGGCATTGCTCTCCTCCCTAAACAAGTCCCTCAACCCAACAAGGTATATGTCCAAGAGGAAAATTGTATGATGTCATTATGTGGCCAAATCCTTTGGAACAGAAAAAGTAATTTTAAAGGTGAAAGAAAATATGTGGAAAAATTCATCAAAGTGATTGTTAATCAATGCTGTCCTGTAGGGAGGTCTTGTAATGCCCTGATAAGGATTCCTAGATAATTAGCTAAGCACCCAGTGAGAAAGGGTGAACCAAATGCTCAAGCTCCAGGTCAAACGTAGGGAAAACTTACATTCAACTTCTGCATTTCTTTCAACTGCCATGGGTTGCTCTTGCCCACAGTCTCTGCCTCTGCTGCCCATCTCTATGTCAGCCATGCCTTACATCCCAGTTAAGGGGCTTGTTATTAGAACAAACACAAAACTGCTGTGAGATGCTCATATTCTTGAGGCATATTTGCTGTGTAAGTTTGAGGCCTCTTTTTCTTCTCTTTTTCTCAGGATTTTCCATATCTGTGAAAAGGGACTGCATCTATCTCTGAAAGAGGACTACAAACATTGCCAGGACAGTAGACTTCAAAGGCAGAATGAGTAGCAGAGATATTAGCTGTGACAGGAGTTTGTTGCTGATTTTCTATGAGACTGAGCATTTGGTATTTCTTATTCTCACAAATGAAACTGGAATAACAGTATTTTATCTTGTTTAACCTGCTTCAGCTGTAAAGTTCCTGTGACAGGGCTTGTCTTTTACGCTGTGTATGCAGTGCTCACACCAAAAATGTCCAGTCTGGAAATAGTCACCTATAGCTGCTATCATGCTGCAAACACTGAAGCAGGAGAAGAGTGCATTTCCCCTTTTGATTCCAGTTATTTCTCACTGAACAATTTTTTTTTTTTGCGGATGTGTGAGAAGAGACAGAAAAAAAGAAGGTGAATGTTATTCCTGTCCCTATGTACGCTCATTCATCTGGTACTTATTTATAAAGTAAATATGTGCATGTGTATGCATGTCTGCGTATGTACATGCACACGTATGCTTTATTAATTCTCAAATACCCACGTTTTACCTATGAACATGAACACATTCACTCAAACTCAGAAGCACAGGTCATGCAGTGTTCATGAGGGGAAATGCAAGGCATGCTTTGTCCAGACAGAGCACATGCAGAAACACAGACTAAACTGAACTGGATTTACCAGACAGTAAATTCGCTTTCTAGCAAATGAAGCCACATGATGAAAGATCACTCTGCTTTCATTCTGTATCAGTACTCATTATGCTGCCCCAAAATCTTTAGCATTAGGTAACACGATCATCCTGAAGGCAGTAAGAAATTTAATGAGGTCTTAATCTGCATGACAGGTTAAAAGCTATGAGAGTTTCTAAGGCTCTATCTGGTATAAATGGAGTGCAAACTAATATTATTTGATAAGATAGGAAGAGGCCCAGCTGAAGGGAAAGCATTTTCCTACAGGCTTTGGACTTTGGTAAGAAGCGAAACGGTTAAAATGGAAAAGAAAGAAAGAAAGAAAGAAAGAAAGAGGAATGAACTTCAAAGTACAAAAAAGAAGTTTCATCATTCCAGAACAAGCAAACAGTTTTGAAAAAAAATATAGAGAGTGAAAAATGTTTAATTTATACTTAATTTAAAAACAGTAAGGAGTTGTTTAAAAACAGTTAAGGAGTGGTAACTAAATGTCACTATTGCTACTTTTAATGGCATGGAGGGATATTCAGCCCATGCAAAGGACTAGCACTAAACTTATTTATTTTCTAAGTCCTGTCCCTGTGTTTGTCAGCCAGCAAAAGTGTCTCACAGGGCCTGAGACTTCCTTTCTGAACTGCCAGAATGGGGAAATGGGAGGCATATTTGATTGCACCAGCATTTGTCACACAAAATATTTATTGCAACATGCAGTGATATTCATGTCTCATAACGTCTGCTGCACTTCCCTTGAGGGGGTTCCCATTTGTGGGGGCATGAAATAACCACCCTGGGGCTCACACACTGGAAAAGTCCTACAGAAAGGACTAAGCGGGACTGGCATGCAGGAATTGTTTTAGCCTCACTCTCTGACGTTGGAATGGATTTAGATGCTAACCTGCTGGCTGCACTCCTGACAAGTTGCATTTTAATACATCACTCTGCCTTCCAAAGGTCAACCAGATAAGCCATCCATAAAATGCACTATTAGTGTTAAATTCCTCTCTTCTCGACTTGTCCCCCCACCTATGGTGTCAGATGCTTTGGCAAATAGCACAGCAAAGGCATGGTGTCTCTCCTGCTGTTGGTCTTGCACGTATGAATGTAAAAACTCTGCCACTTCGTTTGTATCCCCAAGCACCTTGAAGGCTGAGAGCACAGTAAAGTATTAATTCCATTTCTGAAATACTAGAGGTGGGAAGCAAATATATTTGCTATTGGCCCAAACAAATATATACGTTTTCAAAGTAAAACCAAAATCAAGTACTGACTGTTTTGCTAGTATTTTTAAAGGGGTGAGCGGATTTACAGGAAAACAAATATTGCATTTCATTTCTGATAAGTCAAAAGTTTTCTGCTTTCATGGCAGATATAGATATGCCAATGCCTTGTTCAATTAAGGACAAGTGTCTCCTAAGAGAACAATTCCCTGCAAGAGAGGAAGAGTTCAATTAGTTGTTTGTAATAACAGGAGCATAAAGCAATGAGATGGGGAAGTGGTGATTAGGAAGACTCTTTGTTCAATTAATATTGAATTTATAAAGCTGTGTGAAATAGCTCCAGTGACGAAGGATGATGACAACTTGTCCTGGTCAAGGGATTCATCATGGACTGGACGAGAAAGGACTATGTCTGGGAAAGCTTATATATGGACATTAGCTCTCAGTTTGGCATAAATGCTTGTTGGCTGTGCTGTAGATATTGGCTTTCTCTTTTTCCTTGACCACAAATGTGCTCATTGTCAAACAGACTATATATGTGTGAAGAAATGTTTATTTTTGACAAATCAACAGTTTTTGACAACAAAATAAAACAAAAAAGCATTTTCACTGGTGAATTCTTGGGCAGCCCTTGGAGTCAATGCTCCCAGAATTGACTTTACACCACCAAATCATTCCCACAAGCACAAATATGCAGTTCCAGCTACTTAATGGAATTTGCATGTGTATGTCAAGGGGCAGAATTTGGCTCTTGGTCTAAAATACGTGGAACACTTTTTAAAGGGAAAGCCATTTAGCAGCGATGTAAGTCATTGCAGTTTCCCTGTTTTGTCTATGCAATATTCCAGTTTTATAAAATGGTATGGATAGGTGAAATATATTTCTATTTGGCTTTTACAGCAGTGTGCAAGTGTCTAATGAGCCAGTCGACAATATCTCAGTTAGCTGACGTTTACCAGAAGGTTTACCATCCCTCAATTGTAATCCTTTTATTCCAGTAAAAATTGTTGTGCTTCTCTGTACTCAGATTGTTTCTGATTTCACTGCTTTCATGCCAAAGGGAATTCCACAGATTTCAGCAAAGCGACCCTGGCATACAACTCATGCAGTGTACTAGTAAATCAGACTCCAGAGGGAATCCTGGTCTACTGAACTCAGCAGGAATTTTGCCATTGATTTCCAGGGAATATTTCCTATGGAATAAGAGCATCTTTTTGTGCAGATGTAAAATAATAATATCAGATATGCACAATATAAGTAGTGCTTTATGTTTCTCTATACAGAAACAAGAGAGAACTTTTAATCTTGATTTTTGTTTTAATTCTCACCAGTAAGTGTACTTTGGGCTACAAATAAATCTGGAGAATTCATCCAAAATGGTATAAACAAGAGGTATAAGCTTAAATCTTATACAAGGCGTGCTGAAGTCAAAGCTCGGTGTAGCTGACCTAGATATTTCTTCAAGAGGAGTGTGAAAATAAACAATGACATGAAGTGTTTGAGTTTTACTTGTTTTTTGGCAAACAACCTGGTCCTGATTCACCTCTCACTTAATTGTATAAGTGCTATAAATGATAAAGTCAGATCTCATCATCTGGAAATAATAGAAGAATGAAAAAATACTGCGGAAACTGTAAAGAATTCTTGACCATGAGAAGGCAAACTTGTAGTTTATCTATTTCTGGTAGAGACTGGCCTTCTCCAAGGTAGTGTGAAGAGATCCTCTGGTGTATTTTGAACTTTTTTTTTTTAACTATCTGTGAGCAGATACTCCCCACATGCGGTGAGTTAGAGCAGAGAAGAGCTCATGGGGTGATTAAGACCTCATTGAACAGCCCTACCAAAGGGCCCACTGGGCATCCTGTCTTAGAAGAAGACACCAGAAGAGCTTGGCATGGGTCAGCAACACAGTAAAACCTAAGAGAGGATGAGGTTCCTTTCCACAAATACACTGAGAAGGAAGAGGAGAAGTTTAAACAGACAAAAAATATTGTCACAAGCAGAAATAGCTATAAACAGTCCAGGAATTAATTTAGGCCTCAAAGAAGAAGGTGGTTTCTGGGTCAGGCTTATATTAAGGCAGCAGATAAAATGGGAAGGTTCAAGGTGAAGCTGGTAAGTGTGTGTGCTGACTGTAGAAGATGGGGCTTGTGAGAATGGAGTCACTCTGTGGTACAGGGTAAACCTTTCAGTCTCAAGTTTCTTCTCTAAATCAGGAGTAGATCTCCTGTTTCAAAAAGCTGGTAATAAGGAAGCGTTATCATCTCCTCTCCTATGAAAAATCACTGTAGTGACTTTGCCCTGATATCTGTGTAGCCTCAGAAAACCTATCTGCCACCAGAGGGGTGAGGAATTCTTAAGGAAACAGGTATGTCCCACACACATACATGCTCCACTCCTCCCTGTGTCTGGGATGCCTCATATAAAAAGTGTTGACAGCTGCAGTAGGGATTTTACAAGAGATATCCATTCATATTCCACAAGGACCAAAAGATCCACATGGGAATATTTTATATAAACAGTAATAGTTTCCCACATCTTTGTTTAGAAAATAGCCTGAGGATTTCTAAACTTTAGAATTGTATTTATTCCAGAAGAATGGTTTCACTTATAGCTGTATAAATCTTTCCTTTACTTAAATGTAAAGGAAAGATTGTTGCTTGTGTCTGAATATTTAAATACAGTATTACAACACATAATCATACTGCCATACTACTGCCAGGTAGTACAGGTAATTCTCACCTCATACAGTTTTACTTTATAGTGCAAGACCTGATCTGCTGGGACATTATCTGTCTACAATTACAGTGTGAGTCCTGCCAGACTTCCAGGAAACACAGGGGGGTTGTTTAATTTTCTTAATAAAACAAATAATTATAAAATATTTCCCTGAGATTTCAATATTGGACTTGCAAAGAAATCTAGGGCTGAAAAATGAAAATCCTGCTTCTAGCTGAACAAGGTTCGTAATCCCAAGATCAGGCTGTAGAGTTTAGTACTCTGGAAAGCCCAGCCTTGCCATTAAGTGCCTAAGAAGGAGCTGTTAGATACTGAGCTCTCTGGAGAATCTGCTCTAAAGCGTCCAAGAGGCAATTTCTCTTAGCTTGCCTTTGAATATTTTAAATGTGTTTTTGGCCTACTTAGCACTTTTAAACATTCCTAACGTCCTTAATAAAGCCCACTGCTATATCACTCTAGTCACTACTAGCCACAATCTGATACAGCACATGCAACCTCTCTTGGAATTACCAAATGTAGGGGAGGGGAGCTAAAGCTATCTTTTTGTTAAGAGATAGCAGCAGAGCACTGCTGGCTTCTAGCACTTATATGTCAGACTGGGAAATACCTGTGAGACTGGAGTACCTTTATTTCCTTCTTTTTGCCTGCTGATTTCTGAGATTTAACTGGTTGTATGTGTCAGCTCTTCTTCACAGCCATGTGGGCTAGAGTGCACCAGGTATTAACAGTTACTGGATAATGGAGTGCTGTGTATTAGGTATTCTTGAATAATTTCCCCCCACACACATATCTGCATTTTGACTTTCCATTTTCATATCTATACCCTCTGAATGAGTTTAAAAATTCTGACGCTCTTTCCTGTCGCATTGGTTGAACATTTGTGTCCTGTTGTGTTCCTGAAAACAAAAGGGATGGATGAAAAACAGAGGTCATAAACTGCTGCAAAAAGCAGTGCCTGTTCTTTCACACTGCTCATCTTCAGGAAATAACTGATACCTGAGTTAACAGTAGGAAATTTTGCTAAGATTTCCAGCCTGTGATTCTGGGCAGTGTATGAACTCATGGAAAATTTCAAACAAAATTAAGACATCATAACCTTAACAGCTGTGTGGACCTGGCAGGGCTGGTTTTTTTAACTCATAGTATTCCTCATATTCATTTACCATTGTTTCAAGAAATGACTGATGGCATAGGTTGTTAAGTGTGTATTACAGATGACGTAGAGTGGCCAGTGTGTATGGTGCCATCCAGTTTAAGGGAGAATACAGAAGCAGAAGAGCCATGCACTCTTCTGTTTGTAGCCCATGAGGCCATTACAAAAATAGAGGGATCACGTGTTTGAAGTCTGAGAGAGAAGGCTCTTTTACAAGCTTGCTGACTGCTGGATTTTCTTTTTGGGAGTTAATAGAAATATACTGCTCTGGGCTCAATTCTTTGATGCCAGGAGGAAGGGAACAGAGGTATTAAGACACAAAGAACCTCTTTCACTCTAGAGAGTCTAGAGCTACTTTCTTCCTTTGTACACAAATGTTATGCTATGTTCCCCTCAGACAGACACATTAGGGGAAAGCAGCAGGATGATGGGTGTCTTCCCTCACCAGTGCAGTCATTGAAGAGAGCTAAATTTAAGTAGGTTACCTCTATTTAACATTAAACAGTAGTTCATTCTTTACTAACAAAGCCTCAGTTTTTGTAAAAACAATGTTTTATATGAAGAGGATCAGAAATTCTTTCTTGAGCTTTCATACAAAGGATGCATTGTTCTGATTTATCCATTTCCTGGGATATATGGAAGACAGAATAATACAGCTTTGTGGTATTTTCTAAGAGCTGGGAAAAAAACCAACCCAAACCAACAAATAATCTAAGTCTATTCAGTTAGATGTTTAGATTCATCTATTCAGTTAGATGTTTGGATTCATTAGCTAATGTCAGAGTTTGGAGAAAAGAGTTAATTTCCAATTCATTAATATTTACTTTTTCAGTAATCAAATGTATTATTGATGCCAAAAGAAAAAGCCAAAAATATAAGAAAGCATCCACTGAAGGAACTACTTTGTAAAACTTAGTATTGGAAATAACTGGTGTCAAACTTCCTTTGTGAAGTGAATCACGGCAAATATATTCTCTTCTTCTTCTAGTTGTTTCATCTTCCCAAATTGTGATTTAACTGCAGTTTGCAGTGGATTAAGTATCTGTGTACTCAAGACTACTTTTTCTTGATCATGTTCTTGACAAAAGTTTTCACAACTGGGCTTAGCTACTTTGATTGGTTTTATGCTTCCCTTTTGCAGCCTCTCCCCTTATTCTGCTCTCTGGACTCTTTAACAACTTTTCTTCCAAGCACACCAATATTTATGGCGTGCCCTAAAGGACAGTGTCCCTTAAAAACATATTCATAAAAGTTAGTACAATCCTAAAGTACAAATGAGTTCAAAAGAAAAATAGTCTGGAAATGAGCTTTAAGATGAATACTTTAGAGTCGTTATCTGAGGTACACTGGCAGTCTCTAATGAGACATTTGTAATTTAATTGTGTCATGGAGAAACTATAAATTCCCCCAGAGCCCACATCCAAGTTGTTTTTATAATGAAGATAAAGTAACTCACATACCAAAAATCTTTTGAATATACTATAACTTCTTCCAAAAAGATAAAGAGGGCCTATATCCTATTTATGTCACTACACTCAATTGCATAACAGAGCTTACAACAAGTAGGATAGAGGGCAAGAGTCAGTCTATAATAATTTAATACTTTATGATTCTTTACATTTCTCTTTTAATCACAATTTTGGGGGAGACCAGTTCATATCAATACTAGAAAAGAAGAAAAATAACAGGATTGCAAGTATTCTAAAGAATCTTTATGAGAGATTATATTGTGTTTGATATTTTCTCCAGGGAAAAAAACATTCTAATACTACATGACTAAGCCACTCCTACATCAGATTTCTATGTCTTTGGATAGACATTTGTAAAGATTGTTATACTTCAATTAATACCAAAATGCTGCCTACTCACTCCAAGTTCCTAAATAAATTATGGAAATAGCTTGTGCAATTCACCCACTTGATCATAACAATGAGCCCTCTGGGTCCCTCAGCTGGAATGGTGTATTTACTTCTCTTGCAGATTTCAGCAACTTTTTTTATGCCATGGTTTTGTTTATTCAGATGTGCAGGAGAGAATGTCCAAAGTTCCAATTCATTGGTACAATTTCCTCAAGTATTTAAAATTATTTGAAATCAAAGCAGCTTCTAAAATCAAACTTAAAATTTACCAGATATCAAAGATTTCAAGTTTTAGGCAAAGTAGGAAATAAAATGCAGGAGTGGGAGATGGAGGCGAATGAAGAGTATTTTATGTTCAATTATACAACAAATATTGCAGAAATACCAAGATTACAATACAAGAACGTGCTTTTGACCGTTTACCTCATTTCTCACACTCAGGCCAGATACTTGAGAACTGTGATCTAAATACAGGACAGGGAATGATCATTCTCGTATTTCTGTTCTCTTTTCAACATAAACTGTCTCTGCTTTTTAGGAAAACGTATCTCACAGTGAGATAGCTTTTCAAAAGCCAATCTGAAATTTCTCATTAAGTCTGTAATATCAGCCTGAGAATCTAGGGCTGCCACCCTTGCAGATACCTGTGAAGGTATCTACAGTGCAAGGTCTCAGATTAAATATACGAAACTCCTCTTCAAAAGCAACTCCAATACATCTTTTTCACAGTTTGGGACCATTTTAAAATATGAATGATTCTTTTAATATGACGAATCTTTTAATATGCTTTCTCCCAACTGAAGATGAGTATTTTTATCAATACATAGCAATAATAACCAAATAATTTAAAAAATCAAAAAACCTCAATCTAAAATAATTTTTAATTGAAAATAATCTAATCCATTTAATTTTCTATTCCAGAGAGTAAATACAGATTGCAGCGAAACTGCTAAAACCTGAAACAAGAGAAAATTAAAGCATTATAGAATCACAGAAATTTAGAATAATTTAGGTTGGAAAAGACCTTTGAGATCATCCAGCCCAACCATTTACACAGCATTGCCAAGCCCATCACTAAACCATGTCCCAAAGTGCCACATCTGCAAGTCTCTTAGATACCTTCAAGGCTGGTGACTCAATCACTTTCCTGGGCATTCCGTTCCAATTCTTTCAGTGAATTAATTTTTCCTTGTATCCGATCTAAACCTCCCTTGATACAATTTGAGGCCATTTCTTCTTGTCCTGTAGCTCATTACTTGGGANGTATTGGAAATAACTGGTGTCAAACTTCCTTTGTGAAGTGAATCACGGCAAATATATTCTCTTCTTCTTCTAGTTGTTTCATCTTCCCAAATTGTGATTTAACTGCAGTTTGCAGTGGATTAAGTATCTGTGTACTCAAGACTACTTTTTCTTGATCATGTTCTTGACAAAAGTTTTCACAACTGGGCTTAGCTACTTTGATTGGTTTTATGCTTCCCTTTTGCAGCCTCTCCCCTTATTCTGCTCTCTGGACTCTTTAACAACTTTTCTTCCAAGCACACCAATATTTATGGCGTGCCCTAAAGGACAGTGTCCCTTAAAAACATATTCATAAAAGTTAGTACAATCCTAAAGTACAAATGAGTTCAAAAGAAAAATAGTCTGGAAATGAGCTTTAAGATGAATACTTTAGAGTCGTTATCTGAGGTACACTGGCAGTCTCTAATGAGACATTTGTAATTTAATTGTGTCATGGAGAAACTATAAATTCCCCCAGAGCCCACATCCAAGTTGTTTTTATAATGAAGATAAAGTAACTCACATACCAAAAATCTTTTGAATATACTATAACTTCTTCCAAAAAGATAAAGAGGGCCTATATCCTATTTATGTCACTACACTCAATTGCATAACAGAGCTTACAACAAGTAGGATAGAGGGCAAGAGTCAGTCTATAATAATTTAATACTTTATGATTCTTTACATTTCTCTTTTAATCACAATTTTGGGGGAGACCAGTTCATATCAATACTAGAAAAGAAGAAAAATAACAGGATTGCAAGTATTCTAAAGAATCTTTATGAGAGATTATATTGTGTTTGATATTTTCTCCAGGGAAAGAAACATTCTAATACTACATGACTAAGCCACTCCTACATCAGATTTCTATGTCTTTGGATAGACATTTGTAAAGATTGTTATACTTCAATTAATACCAAAATGCTGCCTACTCACTCCAAGTTCCTAAATAAATTATGGAAATAGCTTGTGCAATTCACCCACTTGATCATAACAATGAGCCCTCTGGGTCCCTCAGCTGGAATGGTGTATTTACTTCTCTTGCAGATTTCAGCAACTTTTTTTATGCCATGGTTTTGTTTATTCAGATGTGCAGGAGAGAATGTCCAAAGTTCCAATTCATTGGTACAATTTCCTCAAGTATTTAAAATTATTTGAAATCAAAGCAGCTTCTAAAATCAAACTTAAAATTTACCAGATATCAAAGATTTCAAGTTTTAGGCAAAGTAGGAAATAAAATGCAGGAGTGGGAGATGGAGGCGAATGAAGAGTATTTTATGTTCAATTATACAACAAATATTGCAGAAATACCAAGATTACAATACAAGAACGTGCTTTTGACCGTTTACCTCATTTCTCACACTCAGGCCAGATACTTGAGAACTGTGATCTAAATACAGGACAGGGAATGATCATTCTCGTATTTCTGTTCTCTTTTCAACATAAACTGTCTCTGCTTTTTAGGAAAATGTATCTCACAGTGAGATAGCTTTTCAAAAGCCAATCTGAAATTTCTCATTAAGTCTGTAATATCAGCCTGAGAATCTAGGGCTGCCACCCTTGCAGATACCTGTGAAGGTATCTACAGTGCAAGGTCTCAGATTAAAGATATGAAACTCCTCTTCAAAAGCAACTCCAATACATCTTTTTCACAGTTTGGGACCATTTTAAAATATGAATGATTCTTTTAATATGACGAATCTTTTAATATGCTTTCTCCCAACTGAAGATGAGTATTTTTATCAATACATAGCAATAATAACCAAATAATTTAAAAAATCAAAAAACCTCAATCTAAAATAATTTTTAATTGAAAATAATCTAATCCATTTAATTTTCTATTCCAGAGAGTAAATACAGATTGCAGCGAAACTGCTAAAACCTGAAACAAGAGAAAATTAAAGCATTATAGAATCACAGAAATTTAGAATAATTTAGGTTGGAAAAGACCTTTGAGATCATCCAGCCCAACCATTTACACAGCATTGCCAAGCCCATCACTAAACCATGTCCCAAAGTGCCACATCTGCAAGTCTCTTAGATACCTTCAAGGCTGGTGACTCAATCACTTTCCTGGGCATTCCGTTCCAATTCTTTCAGTGAATTAATTTTTCCTTGTATCCGATCTAAACCTCCCTTGATACAATTTGAGGCCATTTCTTCTTGTCCTGTAGCTCATTACTTGGGAGAACAGCCTGACCCCCATGTCACTACAACCTCTCATCAGGCAATTGTAGAGAACAATAAGGTCTCCCCTGAGCCTCTTTTCTCTAAGCTAAACACTGCAGTCCCCTCAGCCACTCCTTGTAAGATTTGTTCTCCAGACCCTTCACCAGCTCTGTTGCCCTTCTCTGGACATGGTCTAGCCCCTCAAAGTCTTACTTGAAGTGAGGGGCCCAAAACTGAACACAGGATTCAAGGCGCAGTCTCACCAGTGCCAAGTACAGGAGGACAATCGCAGCCATGGTCCTGCTGGCCACACTCTTGCTGATACAGGCCAAGATGGCATTTTCCTACTTGGCCACCTGGGCACACTGGTAGGTCATGTTCAGTCAGCTGTTGATCAGCACCCCCAGGTCCCTTCCTGGCAGGCAGCTTTCCAGACACTCTGTCTCAGACTGTAGCATTGCAACAGATTGTTGTGATCCTCTAGGGAGACATGAAAACTGGTCAGGAAAGATTATAAACCTTTGACAATTTTGATGTGATTCTTCAATGCCTAATAGCTTGTGGAGTCCTGTACAGGCTTGTATAAGGAATATGGAAGCTTAAGAATGCAATAATGACAGTATTTTGTATTAACTTTTAGCGAAAATAGAGGAATACACATTCTAGTCAGTGCAATGTGTTAGGGCTCACATTGCAAATAGCTAAATGAAATTTTAATGTCTTAATTTTACAGGAAGTTAGGCTAGACAATAAAATTGCTTCTTTAGGCTTTAAAAATCTTGTATCCATGCAGTAAATATCTGCATTGGGTTCAAGTGAATGGAGACAAGTTCCACTGCAGCTGGAATGGATAGGAATTTGCAGGAAATACAGTCCAGTATACACCAGAAAAGGAATGGGTTGTTTCAAATAAAAGTTTGTGTGACTTGTTGCTAATTCCAAAGAAAGAGCTTACAGCTTGCAGATGAGGCACGGGCTGTAAACTATTCAGGATGACTTTCATTGCTCAGAGGGTATAATTAAAAGTATGAAGCAAACTGCCAAAATCTACAATAGAAGTGAATAGTGTACACCAGGTCAAAAGGGAACTGGAGTAATTTCTGGAAGAAGAGACAGTGCACAGCTGTTAGCTTGAGATTTTAAGGGTGAAGATGATCAGTTACTATATGAATTGATTGGTATTTCCTGGACATGTTCTGTTAGAATTAAAAGTCTTCTCTTGGAGCTTCATGTGTCTTTGTTTCTGGCAGCTGCATCCACCCAGGATGTCTTCCATTGACTGGAAGTGTATATTGATGAGTGAAATTTCTGAAGTTATCAGAGAAAATATGTTGGTGTGAAGGAATTTACCTGATTTTTCCAGGACACAATTCTGATCAGGCAAAAAAAGGATGAGTAGCTAACTCCACAAGTGAGAGTTTTGCCTAGTGCCTAGATCTGGGAGCATGGATCTAACCAGTTGCATACATGTCTATGTAAATAGTATCCAAACCTCTGCATGCACCCTTTAAGTCTCACTGGCTCTACAGTCTCTGTGTAATGTACCACATGAGAACTGGAACAGGGGACAAATAGACAGGGCTGCAGAACATCCTATCAGTGGATACTGCAGCTGTCCATGAATCCCATCTCAGTAACTCATCCAGCCAAACCTGAAAGCACACTGTCATCTGAAATGGATAGAGGGAGGCATAGGTAAAACTGAAGGGCTATAGAAAATCTGAGGCTTACAAACTTCTTGGATGTTGTAATCCTCCCAGTAGTACAGTACCACTCAGGTGATTCATCATCTATAAGAGAAGGGATTACCACTTCTATGACAATTATGAAATCACTAGGACCACTGATGTGACTTCAAAAAGCGTATTTCCATACTGCTGGCACAGGAGAAGACATGCATTTGAGGAAGAGGTACTAGGGTGAAAAGAGACTGTAAGCATTTGGATTTATTGGAGTAATTCTTGGAGCCCGCTGTATTAACTGAAACATTGAGAGCTAAGAAGCCCTGCCTGCTCCATAGCATGGCCTGAGCTCCCATTTATCTGGAGCTGCTAATCACTGCTGCACCTCTTCAGCAAGGCTTTCTTCAGGAGACATAGGCAGCAGGTGTGGGGGAATTTGTAAGCCTGGATTACACCCACTCTTTCCACTCTCTTTAGCATGGAGCAGCAACCCACTTTCACAGCACCAAGCCAGGGAGATGAAGTGTGAAAGCTGAAGGTTTTTTGAATACTGAACAAGTTGTCTGGGACACAACTGCAGTCCAACATGAAAACTGCTCATACCAGAGCAGCAGCACAAGGAAGGTCCCAGGCTTTCTCTGCTCTCACTGGCACTGTGTATCCAGTGCCAAGAGGAAACAGCTGCTTCTGGCTTAGTTCCAAATTCATGGGGCCCTGGGAAAAAAAGTATCATGCAGAAATAGCTGCTGTGGATAATCCTAGTGCCATGCAGCCACTCTATGTTATAACTCTTTACTCAGAGGATTTTATAAAATTTAAGTCATATTAGTATTCAACCAATGTATGCAAAAGGCCCATGGTTAACCAATTTTACTCCTAGGCTTTTTTTTTTTTTTCAGTATAATCTGAGTCACCATTTTCAGATGTAGGAAAAGCAGAAATAGCAACAGAAATTGTTATTGGAATAGACCCAGGGAAGTTGCCTCAGTCTTCTCTTCACTCCCTCACAGGTTTTGCTAGGCTCTCCATACATACAGCAGGAGATTGTCCATACCTCAAAGGGGTTTTAATCTAAATATTATCAGAGATTTAACAGAAGTCCAAATATTTCAAAATTTTCCAGCTTCACATACCACATGGATTACTAGTGGTACAGCTCTGCTTGGAGTAACTTGAACTGCACAGGTTAAGACTCCTGTGGGGCTGGGTCAGGTGTAAAACCATTGTATGCTCTCAGGGACTGATTTTTAAAGGACTTTATGATTTGTGCAAAGTGCTTCTCTCCCTATTTTCTGTCTGCCAGCTCTTCAAATACACTGCTAATGACTGGAAGAAGACTCTCAGAGGTGCAAACAACACAAATTACAAGTTGTGTTGTCAATTATCAGCTGGGTGGCTGACACATGACTGTTACTGCTGAGCCTAACCCTGGCTTTTAGTGACCGCAGTTGTCTTGAATCAGTAATCCTTCCCATCCTAGCCCTGTTCCCAGAACAACACTTGTAAACAGGACATTAAACTGTGTATGGATTTCCCTGATTTTCATTTGTCATTCCTCATGCCCAGAGGTTTAGTTAATTGTCTTTTGTTCATGACCAATACTTTATGAAGCAGCTGAAATATAGATTTCCCTGGAAACAGCTGGCAAACTTACCACTAGCTTGAATAGAGCTGGGATCAGTTTCCCATCACTGGGATTTTGAGGATTTTTTATTTGTTTGCATATTATTTGGGTTCAATATTTCCTGTTCATGGCATATCTATAGAACATCTTCTATTAAGAAAATAATGCCTTGATATGAATCTCTTAATAAGCTTTGGTACTTACTTTAAGCTACTGTTCCTTCTTTTGAGAAAAGTGTTCAATGTAAAATGTGCAGGTCTCTCTTCTGCACTGAATTTAACAAACCAAAAAAACCGAAAAAACAAACCAGAACAAAACAAACAAACAAGAACAACAACAAAAAGACAAAACCTGTAGAAGAGACACTAAACTACTGCCAAGAGGTCTAAGGTTTCTCTGGTGTTGGTTCCATTTCAGCTCTACGCACTCTAGCAAATCTTGTATCTTAAACACTTGGCCCACTGCCTTTGCTGAAGAGATGTTTTTGTATTTTAGGCCTCCATGTTTAAAAGGTATTAGTGTCAACACCAGGTGGCTTTGGTTGTTCATTGATCTCACAAAGAAGAGGTCCTACCAAGTCCTCTAATACTTTAGACACCTTTTCAATGAGAGATTTTTTCCAGATATGGTTAAAGCTCCTAAATTTTCACAAGGAACATCCGTACTATTTTATGGAGCTGGTATTATATGATGATAAAACTTTACTTACAGGGATTAAATTAATCTTCACTTGGAAGTGCTTGATTTTGGTGTTCCAATATCCAAGATTGTTAAATGGCTTTTGTTTTGTTTTGTTTTCAAATCTTCCTTGGTTATTTTGTCCCATAGTACAGAGAAATTGAACAATTCTGAAAAAGCAGTCTGGAACAACAGTCCAACTTGACATGGCATAGAAAATAAAATACTCTTATTCTGAAGGGCTGATGCCACTCCTCTTTCAATTTACAGCAGCTACTTATTTGTCCATTTTAACCATAATCAGGGCATTTATATTCCTACCTGGGATTTCCTGGTCTAGAAACCGAGTACAAAAGAACATGCTTCTCTCAGGAGATGTCTGATCTGAAGGTAGACTGCACACATGCATTAAATCTGAGGCTTTGAAAGTACACCAGATTTTGTTCCTAAGTGTAAATGAGCCATATAGATAAGGTGCAATTAAACTGATACTGCTGAGGGTTGTTGGAGTCACTGGGAGGACTGGTACAGCCAATCTGCTCTTGCATGGCCAAGGAGGAACAGGGCTCTGAAGCACGAAGCACTTAGGTAGGAGGGAGCACAGATTTGATTCCCCATGCCTGACAGATGCCCAGGAATCCTGAACAAGTCCAAAATTTACTATTATTTTTTCCTAGACACACTCCTGAGTGAGTTTTCATGGTGGCCTTTCTCGCCACCATGAAAGAGTCTCCTTGCTGGGCTGAGGTTTCTGGGTACCTGTGAGGCTGTGCCTCATCTCCTAAACTCCTGCTGAGTGAGTGGGGTTCACAGGTTTCTGATTCTGTGAGACAAGATCTGCTGAGGCTCATGGGGACTCCCCAGTTGCTTCTCTGGGGTGTGGATTAGGCTGGTTGTCTTCAGCATGGGAGTTTGTTTGTCAAGAGCCCAGGAGTGCTGCAGGAGGAGAACAGTGGAGCTAATGCACGCTGCTCATTTTCTATATTTCTTCCACATGATTGCTGGCAGATGTGACCCATGACAAATCCTTGAAATATGGCTGTGCAGACAGAGATGGGACAGATCCAAGGGTAAAAAGCCTGTGCTTGAGAGATGCTGTGCTGTGACAGATTGCATGACTTCAGATGTATCTCTCTCCCATCTCATGTTTGCCATTGCTTACTTAGAGGAAAGCAGAACTTCTGAAGAGGACGGCTGGGCAGGATTCATTTCCTTACTCCCAAAACCTATGGAGAGGGGAAACACATGCTTCTCCAAACACTAAAGCTCTCCTAACAATATGGATCATTTGAGACCGAGGAGTGGAGCTGAAATGACAGAGATAGTTTGTGCCAGAAGTGCATTTTTTGTGAATGCTGAAATCCTGACATTCCTGGCTAGCCCAGTATAAATATGGCCACCCAAGTGCTGTGCCATTACTTGAGTTCATCTGCGGAATAGCTGTTATGTGGTTTCTTTGGCAGCCCAGTGATTCCTTGAACTGAAAGAAAACCATGGCCTCGTTCTCTGGGGCTGCTGTGTGGGGGCCAGCATAATGAAAAAACCCAAACATGCCATGACCCCATGAGAGCACATGGGCCTGCACACCCCTGTCAGCGTGTGGCAATATCAGTGCTTGAAGATTTCCTGCACTGGAGCTGGCCTCTGTCCTCCCTGCCTGCAGGGCTATAGCGAGACCTGACCTGGGAACTGATTTCCCTGTCCTCCCTCTTAAAACACAAACAATTTCTCACAAGTGTAATGAGAGGAAGAGGCAGCACATTTATATTAAGCTTGCACTTGGCTGGGTGTGTTTATGCTTTGTTTCTAAAGACTGGACTGGGCACATTAGTAACTAGGGCAGGACAAAGTTCAGTTTGTATGATGCCAAGAGGACTGTGGGGGAAGATGACCTGGAGGCTGATACTGGGGCTCCTCCCTGGGAATTTTATTTTTTTAATATTTGCAATTTGTTGTAATCTCGTCCCTCCCAAGGGAAATGATTTGCACTACTCAAGACATTTCATAAAACCCAAAGAGAAGTTCTTGTTTTGCTGAGAGACAACAGAGAGGAATAAACACAATATCCCATAACAGCAAAGAAAATGTCATAAATTTCTGTTCAGATCCAAGGTAGGATTTTTTTCCAGAGAAAGAGGAAGCCTCCTCTCTATTAAGATCTGGCAAAAGAAAATGCCAAAACCCTTCTTTGAACTGAAAAGAAAAAATCGGCAGAAATGAAGTGGAGCCTGTGTACTGGGAACTCATGGGCTCCAGCCCACATTCAGGTGCTTGCCTAAGCTTTTCACACTACTCAGGAGTATTTTAGTCACTCCAGCCATAATATAGGAGTCAAATATCAGCCCACACTGTTTTTATGGTTAATGGATTGCACTGCTGCACTGTCAGACCTGAGGGGTTTATTAAACATAAAGCAGTGTGGGAACAGGCAAGTGAAGGGAGTTTCACTGTCTCAGCCTAGTGACAAGACAAAATTTCAAGATTATCAAAAGTATTTAGAAAAGTAACCTTCATAAATTTAGGGCCAAGTTCATTAACCTGAAAAGATCATTACATCCTTGACACTAAGCCCCTACAGGGATTGAAAAAAAAATTAACTGTAGTTTAGGTGTTGGGACTGCAGCATAATATTCAGAGGTACAATTCACCCTTTGTGATTAGGGCTGACACTTCTGAGCTGCCTGGGCACAAATTAAGTCTGTTACTCAGCCAGCATTTACTTGGGTTGGAGGATAGATGACACCTCAAAGTCTCCACAGGCAAGATGAAATGCTAGTGAGGAGCCAGGGCTTCTGTCCATTCTCACAACTTCCCTGGCTGGAGTGGGGCCAGCCTTTCTAGCCTCTGACTACCTTCTTCAGTCCAATCCCACAGCACTTTCTGCTTGTTCAATGCTGTGCAGCAGCCTTGAGGGATGTTGCCAGAGAGAACAGGGCCAGCTCAGGGCCTGCTCTGTTGTTCTCCAGCACCAAAAAATTCACTGCCCAGGGGTCCTTCCAACACACTGATCTCCAAGTGGGCCATGTTGTCCAATGCCAGGATGTCAGGACTTAACTGCAGGTTGCTTTTGGAGCTCTGAGACTCCTGCTTGCCACCTAGTCACCAGCAAAGTCTGGCCTAATCTGACCTCATCAATGATGTCCTCACCTCCAAGAAAATACTCTTGTCCCCAAAAGAAATGAACACGAGTGTGTCAAAAATATCACATCTATGCAAGTAGGCATGCA
Source organism: Rhabdornis inornatus (assembly GCA_013397075.1). Taxonomy (NCBI): domain Eukaryota; kingdom Metazoa; phylum Chordata; class Aves; order Passeriformes; family Rhabdornithidae; genus Rhabdornis; species Rhabdornis inornatus. Next base: position 842,415 of record VWZS01010216.1, on the reverse strand, counting down.
TGTATGTAAGGATGTGTACAAACTTTCCCTTTGAGAGCTGTGTTGGGGATGGAAAATTTGCAGGCCCTGCAATGGAGCAGTGCCGTCAGGCAAGAGAAAAATAGGAAAGTACAGCAGCTGCAAATCCTCATACAACATCTCACTTAAAATGTCATGTGTGCTACTTGGTTTAAATTGTCACCCCTCCAGCAACCACAAACAATGCAGAAACAGCAGATGTGTTTTCTATTTAGAATTAAACAGTTTATTTCAACCACTGTCATTGTTGCAGAGGGAAAATAAATAAATATCCATGTTAATGTAAACTTCAAAAGGTACTTTTTGGCATGAATGGTTATTCAGAATCCAGATTTCACTGAGAAAACTAGGATTTGACCATAGATTTATATATATATTCTTTTAAAATTTTTCTAATAGGGATGCTGGCAGCTCAGCACATAGTAAAACTTAGACTGGTCAAAAAGATTTTTTGGCCAGATATAGTATCCAATAAGTCATGTCATTTGAACTTAATGGTCCAGAAAATTTAAGTAAACATCATAAATGTCTTTTGTTATTAAACTTTCCATTGAAACATTTTGTTTAACTCTTTCTTAATTGAGAGTAAAGATGACATTTGGGGCATATATTTATCTACATGATAATCCTACAGTCACCTCATTGAAAAGTAAAGATTGGCCATATTCTCAACCTAGCCAAGCACTCAGCAATTGAAATTATAGTTGGTGTGGGCATGTTTTCCAGAGAAGTTAAACTAATGATGAATTTGACCTTTAGAGGTCAAGGTCAATTTAGTGTACAACTCTTAGTTTTATAGGTCTATCACGCTGTACTTTGTAGGGGCAAGAAGCATCTGAAGCAAGAGCAACCATATGAATATTATTAGATCCTTTTTTTGTTTTTAAGAGGAGAAACTCTTTTTAAAGGCTGTTGCTGAGTAATGTGGTTGGGGTAGGAGTTAGGAAAATATAGTAGTTTTGTACAAAAAGCAAAAGTACAGTTTCATTTAGTCATCAATGCCCTCTTACATTGATGCTTACATTTAAGATACAAAAACAAAGCAGAACTCTGTCTAGTTGTGAATATATTTTGTCTAAATGAAGCTTGATTTGTTTCCACAGCCCAAGGAAGGTTCCAAAGCTGAGTATCACTGTGTTCCTCTGTGTGTGACACGGCCTTCACCAATACCTTTCTTGTGTTTGATTTGCAGCCAAATTTTAGGACCGCACCAGGCAGCTTGTTTCCAGATTCTATATTTTCACAAAGAGTTTTTTGTCTTTAGGCAACCAAAACCACAAATGCTCCTGCTACTCCTCCTGACTGAAATGGGCAATAGAAGGGCATGTGTGACCAGCAGTCAGCTGCAAAGCCTTAATTTCCAGTAGTTCTTTATGGTCTTGTAACACATTCAATTCAACGCTCGTATCGCCACTGTTGTTACAGTCCTGCAACTCTGCAGGTCTTCTTGGTAGTTAACTAGATGTCTGCAGACAGTGCAGTCACCAGGACAAGCCGAAGTCTGTGTTTGCATTTCAGAATGGATACAAGCTGGAGCAGACACTGTGTAACTCACCATCCTCCAGGTTCCCGGTAAGAAAGGAACATTTTGAGAGTGGCAAAGTTTCCAGGTGGTTAAGGCCATAAGGGATCATTAATTCATCCAGTCCAGGGGTTGACCACATACACACGATTGAGATTCATCAATGTGAAATCTCAGTAACTCTCTTCACACCATGGAGAGCCGATCTAATTCAGCTGTCCCTTACTCAGTGATCAGTCTTCAAAGTTTGGGGGCAAGAATAGGAAGCCTCCCTTCTAGATGAGATGACAGGCAACTGGGAGCAGCGGAGTGTTGCAACAGGATTCCTTCCTCACTTCTCTAAGCAATTGCCCCTAAAATGGATATTAAATTGCAGCCCTTGATTACTTTAATATAACAGTCAACAGAATTTCTGTGTGTGAGGTACAAACACTTTACCTTCTCATCTGCCTCTGCTAGCTATCCTGAGGAGAGGCAACATGCAAGTAGGTAAGGGCAGAGATGATTTCAAGGAAGCACAATTCTGATCTCATCACAGGTACATGCTCCCTGAAGTTAAATCTGCAAAAATTAGTGAAATGTCTTGGAATTAAAACATCAAGGATTGTCTGTGCTTTGTGCACCTCTGTTAGTGATTTTCTGCCAGCCCAGTCAATTTGTCTGTCTTAACTCCTTTTCTGGTTTATGTGACCTAAATATAGATCAGAAAGAGTTTTCTGAATGTGATATTGCACCTAAACAGTTTCACTGAAGCAAAAGATCTGGATCAAGATTCCTAAATAATCCATAGGCAGACAATTTCAATGTGCAATAGCAATATCTACAGGAGGAATTACACAGAAAAAGTTAGTGTTTTGTTATTCCCCTGCATTCATGCCAAACTAATTTTCAAGTGTAAATGATCCCATAAAGGTTACATATTTACCCAGAGCACAGAACACACTCCTTTATTATAAGACTGAACTGCACAATTGAAGAAACATGTAACAAAAATGGAATGGGCAGAAACCTGTTACTAAGTGGAATCGAGGAACTTAAGTACATCACTGAAGAACAAAGGTCTTTAGTTCTCAATACCAGCTTAGCTGTTCCTACTCATGAGCATCCATAAAGTCTAGCAGTTGGATTGTATGTTTGCATATATATCCCGTTTGTCTTAATATTTTTCTTTCTTCCCGCATTTAGTTGGCTAAAATCTTAGTGAAGGCTGATGGGGAAAATTGCATCTAAAGAGGCAATGTATTTTTTATATGCTTCTGCACAGTTTAAAATTGATTTGCAGCAACCTAGACACTTAAGCAGATAAATCTGAAGCCAGTATAATTTTCTTATTGTTTGCTTTTCTTTTCATTAATCCTTATATGAAATAATTTTAGGCCATCACTCTTCAGGGATCTTGAGGTCAGACTGAGGAAACTTCCAAAGCAATATGAAGCTCATACTAAAACAATGCTATCAGACAGAAAAGCTAAATGCTAATGTTATCTATGTGTCAGAGAGTATGGATAAGTTCTTACAGCATTTCTTTGGCAAAATGGATTTGCTTCCTTACTACGGAAGTCATGCTATTGCTATTCATCTCAACAGAAACAAAACCAGATTCTGAGTCAAATATTTCTGTTTCATAAAGGGAAAAAAGCCTTTTAAGAGCTAGAGAATAAGGAAATGCAAATATCTGATTTGGTTCTCTTCTTTTTTGTGAGCTGCCTAGGAAAACAAATTATTTGCTGAGGCTATTTTATTTTCTTAGCTTGTTTGCTACATTGAATTATGCAATTATTTATGCCTCTTCTAGAGATACTTTGGCATATTTAACTGTGCAACAACATTTATTCTAATAGACATAGTGCCAAATTTTGGCTGTCTTGATTCAATGAATAACTCTGAGACTCCCGTTTCCAAGGCTGACACAATATGCAGTGTACTTGATTATTCTGTGATATTAAATAAAACATTGAATATTGCCTTTTCATGGTTTTCTTAGTGAAAATGGATGGTGGCCAATTTATTTAGCAGAAAAAAAATTATGACCATAAAATTGGCCAAACAATCTCATATTTATTTGGGGTTTTTTTGAGTGTGTAGTAAAGCAAAATAATTGGTATTAAGTCTGTAGCTTCAGGTAGTACTCCTTCTGTCTCAACACTGGACACTTGCCTCTATGCAGGCCAATCATAGTTTGTTGAAGTCATGCCAAGTAGATAAAGGTATCTGTGAGGCAGACTTAAGGGGTAAGACTACTCTATTCAATGTAATCTTTTATTTATTTTATTTTAATAAATTAACCAATATTTTAAGACAGTTATAAGTATTAAGATTCCCCAAATGACTTCTTCAAGGTGTTTTTCTTTGTGGTGAGTGACTCTTAAAATAAAGGAAAGAACTTTCACCACTGCAGTGTTATTTCTCAGGAATCAGAGGATGAAACATTTGCTTTTCACTTGGGAAGAAAGTCTCTTCACCCTCACACCAATACTGAAATAACTGCTTAAAATTCTGGTTTTTTTTCTGAATCCTGAAGCCTGAATCTTGACTCATTTTGCAGCCTCATCTCTAATTTCAACCTTCTGTATCTTCCTTTTAGGGACTATAAGCATCCCTTCCTGTCAGGGCTGACAACAGCCATTGCACTCCTCACTTGCTTCTCATATCTACAGGAACTCTGCTCAAGAGTAGAAATTGCCCTTACATTGAAATGGGTGCCCAGACAAGCCAGAGAGATGGAGCCCTCTTCACCTCCTAGGAATGAGGCAGGATATCAGGTGTTCAGAAGCAATGGTCACAACTTATAATATACTGAATATCTACTCCCCCCTCCTGAAAAAAATAGAGAACATAATTTGGTTCTGATTTCCTTTACAGACAATTTTAAGTCAATTAATCCAGACATCTTAAGACATCTTTTTCCTCAGTTAATGATGGGAAACAAAAGTTTCACGACCATTTCTTTCTAACCACATGCCCCTATCACAGTAAAATTACTGGGTTTGCAATGGAGGAAAATGTCCTTTGTGAGAAAAGGGAAGACAAAGCTGAAGGAGATGAAAGTAGGAATAAGGAGGAAAGAATGAAAAGACTTCAAAGGTTAACATTTAAAAAATGCTCAGCGAAGGAAGTGAAAATAAGGGATGATGGTACTTGTCACCCTACAAATCACCGATGGTTTTTAAATGGTTTGGTTATCAAATGATCAAATTAATTAAACTCTGGTGTGATACGGTGATACTATTGGGATGATTGTATTCTGTGACTTTGGCAGTTCAGGGTCATTAAGAATCCCAAGGCAACACCTATATTTTCCTGAGAATTTCTTTCACTAATGGGCAAACTCTATTTTGGCTGCTTAAATTCAAAATAAAAGAATTGTTGTCAAGAATGAACTATCACATCTTTCAAAATGAGGGCAAGCTATGCTCAAACATCTTTCAAAATATGGATGAAAAGGGAAGGAAGCTCTAGGTGTGAACACAATGAAAAAAGCTGCCTCAGATCTCATTCAAGAAAGACGAGTTTCCCCCTCTGCCTGGCTTTCTGGTGGCTGCTGTGGGAAATTGGGGGTTTGTTTGACATTAACTACTTCTAGTTTGCTGTAGGTTTTCTCATGGATTTGTTGTACCCAAGCTTTTCAGTTATATAGATATATATGTAAGTACTGCAGCCGGAGACTTCTGTTTTACTCAGCTTACTCTATGGTCTGACTGTGCTTCTGTTTCTCAGCATCTGGCAAGCCATCATCACTCCAGGGAACATTAGCAACACCCACATCAGTCATGACAGATTAAGCACGGTGTTAGGATGGTGTCCATTGTGTCTCGTTCTTCAGGAAAGTTGGCCTCAAACTGGACTTAGAAATACATGCAACTAATGAGCATGACAATGCAATGAAGCACTTAGACTGGCAGGCCTGACTGGTATTTTTTCCTTATTGAAATATTCATATTTGGGTTTCACTGTTGCCATTTTCACCCATTCCATTCAGCCTATGACCATGTCACTTACTGTATTTTTGATTGTCATTGTGCAACAGACTGTGGGGTCTCAGATATCTCTGAACCAAGTCAAAGTAGGCAACCTTGCAGTGACTTCTCTTGGACATTGTCCTGGTCTGAAAAATGCTGTCCTTGCTATTAACATAAAAATGCTCTCATCAGAGCTCGTAAAATCTTGAAAGAGTGAAAGAAGTGTTAATTCCCAACTTGATACCTCTTCAGCTTTAAGATGGAGCACTCTGTCTGGGGTGAAAGGCCTGTTCAATGTCATGTCTTCAGAGATTACTAGAACCTGTTTAGCTTTTTAAAAGTTAAGGGAAAAATACTGCTTCATTGCAAAGTAGACCACTGAGGGACACAAAAAAGATAAGATGAACTTCTGACTTGGAATACTGATATCCCACACATCTATTAATTTCCATATGTTATTTTTCATTTTACCATTTCTTTATATACATAGTGTTGAACACTAAATAGAATCATTAATTAAAAATTAATGAAACCAATTACATTTTGTACTCTGAACACAGTTATTTGTGCAAGAAAGACTTGTTATTTCTTTGTGCATATGAAATACAAATGATCTTTCCATCTGGGTAAAACAGTCAGGGACAAGAGATCCTTGAATTGGCATGTAAAATGAAAAGGAGGGGAGAGAAGCCAGAGGAAGTAGTCCGGTATTGTTTAGTCACAGCGTCAGCAGCCATCCCACAGGAAGCATCTCTAGCCAAAAGGGAGAGGGGTGGTCCCCTTTCCAATGCTCTGACCCTTGCAGTGCTGCAGACCTGTCTGCAAGGTGTTGGAGCTGAGGAATATGCTGCTCAGGAAAGCCTGAGACGTTGGAGCAAAGCAGTGAATTTCAAACTGTGACTGCATTTGCACAGGGCGGCAAAATTCTGCAGGCTTGGTGCTGTCTTTGAGGGGACTGACACAATGCAGATGAGGAGTAAGCAAACAGCTTTCAAAAGCCTCATAACAGCCAGCACTGCAAACTTCACTGCTCCTTCAGTTCAGCAGAACTTCTTCATTTCAGCCTTCCTTCTGATTCCCTCAGATACCATATGCCAATCAAACAAAGAATTTCCGCTTGTTGCTTACTAACACAGTGATGTTAGACACAACAGTCAGCCAGATACAGATGTGCGCTTCCAACAAAACTAGACCATGGGCTTTGCCCCACACTTAGAAGGAGGAGGATTCTTCAGTAATGTAACAGGGCCAAACTAAGTCTGTGTTTGGTTTTTAAAAAGAAAGCAAAATTATGCAGATGTAGAATTTTGTGAGACCAGATGGATTGTATCTGGAAGTGTTTATAATTTTTAATATTTTGAAACCAGATGTTGATGCACAGACATTGCTAGTTGCAGCCATAGGAAGCTGTGTTAGAAGGACATTCTCTAACCTTTGTTAAGAAATTACCATGTTTTGATCTAGTTAAGATCAACTATTAGTACAGAATTGGCCAACCACTGCTGTAAACTGTTAAAAAAATAGGAAACAGATGCTCAATAGAAAGAAAGCTATCAGCCAGAGCATTCCTGATCCTTTTATAAAATGTAAACTTAAATAATTTATGTGTCCTTTAATGAACTGCTATAGAACAACTTTAGTAGTCACAACATTTCACAGGATTACACAAATGCAATTTTTCATTTATTAGTATTTCCACAGAAGTGGTGTCCCTGGGAAAAAGGGCACAGAGGTGGCACATGCCAGGTGATAAATGCAAAGTGTTTCTGTGGTTAGAACTCTATGGCGATCTGATACTGGTAAGACTGATGGCATTTTGATTGTAGGAAAGCAGCAGCTTTTATTGCTCAAATAGACTGTGTCTGTGTCTGCAGAGGAAGGAGCAGCCATATATACATTATGTGGCAAGACTACAAATGTTAACAAGTTATGTTAATTGATCATATTTGCAGGAAGGATGGCTGCAGCAGTGCTCGGAAATTGTGAATGGAGTAAAGACTTTTCTGTGGAAGCCCACTGTGCTGCTACATTGAAGAATTACTGCTGCTTTCCAGATTTTTTTTCACTGATCGCGAGACAGGGTGATCTGGTCGTGCTCCATTTGCCTAGCTGAGAATGGTGATGAGTGGCAGGCCTATGCCAGTGCAATGTCTGCTGCCCTTCTCAGAGCAGTGACTTCTGTGTCAGAGGAAGAATGGAGCTGGATGAAGACCCTGAAGTAAGAAAATTATCTGAGTTCTCCAGGTCTTCCATTCTTTCTGTACAACAGAGATAATATTGCTGTTTATCTCCTGCCTCTTTCTCAATTTAATATAAACCAATAATGATAATTATTGTCTAGTTGTTTTGAAATTTAGTCTAGTCAAACCAGAATCCCTTCCTTCAAGCAACTTCATGCAGATTGACTTGATACTTCGAGCAAATTGAACAGCTTTATCCTACCTTCATGGAGAAAATACAAGCAAGTTAAAAATGGAAAAACATCTTGAATGTATTTCTTAATGTGCTCTGGAAACCAAGGCAGAAGGATCCTTCCTTACAGCAGGGCTGTTTTGCAAAACATTTCTGGAGAGGCATTCAAATTGCTGCCTGTCTTGCCCGTGTTCTTGCACAGCTCTTGCACTGCAGCAAAGCAGTGAATCATAAACTGTGACTGCATTTGCACAGGGTAGCAATCCTGCAGGCTTGGTGCTGTCTTCGAGAGGACTGACAATCTGTTCTACCCGTGCTTTTGTGGATTTGGGAACTACTGCAAGCAGGTAATGGGATGGACAAGGCCATCTGATCTACATAGTACTCCTAGGTTTCCTTCATCTTCTAAATGGATCAGGGAGAAAGGTAAACTCAACAGTCGTAGACATGACTGCACATTATATGAAGTCATTTGAGATAGATTTAGATTAAATACCAGTGGAGGGAAGTTCAGAATAGGATTATTTGTTCTCTTCTTTAGCACATAGGCTAGACTCAGTTACCACAGTCCTTGGTAATTTGCACCTTAGGTAAGTAGTCCTAAGGCAATTCAAGCCCACCATCCCACAGCATCATCATGGAAGGGACTGACCATTCATGTACCATACACTTAATAGAGGGGCTCTCACAACTGCTACCTTGTTGTGAATTGTCCCAGTTGATTCACATTTTAAAAATGCAGTGTCTCAAACAGAGCAGCAGTAGTTTGTTAAAAACATCGGACTCAATTGCTGCCCAACAAAAATAACACTCTCCAAGCTCTCCTCCCCATTTAGCATGGTCTCCAGTGTTTATCAAATGAATTCAGCACAACTACAAACTGGATTATTTTTTTCCTTTGTCTTTTTCCCAGATTAGATGTGATTTGCACATGGGGCTAAGGGAAGGAATACCTCCTTTGCGTATATTTTAGCAACCAAATAGTTTAGTCTTTTGTTCACAAACAAGCTGCTGCTTCTCTTCTCCCTGTCCTTGCTTTTGGAGGCTATCCCAGATCTCAGCTCATGCTAACCAGAGCTATATTACATCTGGCACTGTCCCTGTGATTGCTCAGACAGCTGGAACAAGTTAGATTGCATTGTTTCCTATGACTTCCCCTTGCATATCAGTTGCCATTACTCCACCTCTGCTGGAGCACTTTTCCATCTATGTTCTCTCCTTCTGTTCTATGCAAACTGCCAGAAGCTTTCACAGTTTCTTCATTTCCACTGTGAAGCACAGAAGACCAAACACCCAAAAGCAGATGCTAAGGAAAATGTAGTATAGGCTTTTGACCAAAGCAATATAGACTGCAACTAATGCTGCTGTCCTACTGCATTTCAGTCTGTCCCTGTTCAATAAGGGCACTTCTCTTTCCTGAGGGAGGACAATGTGAGATGCTTTTCAATCATTCTTCTTTTTTTTTAAGTTTACAATTCTGGACGCTTCCAGTGGCCGAAACCCCAGCTCATGTAAAAGAGCAGTGATGTTAGCAGGAAGGTTTTGGCAGGCGATACTTTGTAAGGGGAAGCTCTGTGAGACTGTTACATATACAAAGTGCTCATTCTCTTGAAAGTGCTGATATGAAGTTGTATCCATGTAAATCCAGCCTGGGTAAGCCACCTTCTCTGTCCTCCGAGAGAGCTGGAAATGAATCAGACGTGGATTAATTTCCATGATAAGAGACAATCACTAATTTATATTTTCCTTGTGCCATCATTTACAACTTGTTCCTTCCCAGCCAGTTGTGACTGCAGATCAGAGACTGAGCCTCTGCTCAGGTGAGCTTTGCAGCAGGTGCTGCAATAGGTCAAGTTATTGTTTCTCTGCAACAACGCCATTGTCTAAAAGCCATTTCATCACTCCAAATCACACCTCTGGATTATCCTTCATGCCACATGAAGGATGTTGTTTTCCCCCAGCGACCCCATGAGCTGTGGGCTGGAATTTGTATTTTCTAATTGCAATCACTTACGGTTACAAATGAAAGAAGGCATTGCATTTGATATAGCATGGATAATGTGGAAGACATATACATTTTTTATAAAATACAGATACAGTCTAGCCATTAATTTCTGGTCCAGCACTGGATTACTATTGTTTATTTGTTAAGTGCCAACTATGTGCTCAGAGCTGTGGAAGACTCAAAATGAAGACAATCCCAGCCCTTAAAAACTTGGATCTGACATCCTCCAAAAGTCAAAAGAGGGTTTAAATCAGGTGTTCCAGTTCAGGCTCATCCTCATTATGAAGTGGTGCTGAAAAAATCCAGATGCTTAATAAAGAATTGCTGCATTTTCTCGTAAAAATGTAACATTTATTGTAAATGACTAATTTTTCTAATGAATATTTTGGAAGTGACGTTCATACAGAGGAGCTATAAACTGCAATAAATTGCATAGGGGTTGCTTGATGGTTCTTGAGACTAAAGAGAATGGAAACTCTTGGCCAAGATGATGAAAAATTTTCAGATGAGCCAGGGAGTGAGTGCCGACATGGTATAATCTTCAGCATCCATTAAGGACTTGAGGCTAAATTATCTGGGTAAGTGCTGGACAGACATGGAGTGAGGTACCAGAGCCTATTATAACAAATAAGTGTTAAGACTGTGAGAACAGCAAAACTCATATGTTGATATACACTGGGAACTGAAGATGCTTATTTTTTTAGTGATTCTTCCTGGGGGAAAAAAAAATGAGAATAGTGACCTACCTTTTCTTGAAGTGGGTAGGTAGAGTGCAGAGGAAGGTCAGGAAGGAAGGGGTTAACTTTCTGGTGGGTATGGCTGGGTTAGCACTCAGTTCTTCACCCAAAGCTCATCAATCTTGTGTACTGCATTGCTCATGTATGAGATTAAAGACTAAGCCATAGAAAAGTGGCACAAAACGTGTTTGTGTGTCTGTGTAGCTTTTACCTACCCCTAAACCTGCACCTCTGTTCCTGTGGGATTGTGGGCCTCAAACACCTTGCATTTAACATGGAAAACACTCACAGTTGTTGACAGGAGGTACACATTTTTCACATGTGTAACCTGCTTTAACTAGAAGAAAAGCCCTAGGTATTCCAGCTTCAAACAATTTATTCCTCATTATTACTCACATGACAAATAAACCCAGCTGACACGTGGGACACAATCTAAAGCCTAGGAAAAGTTGCCATTGCTTATTAGGCCTTTCAGATCAAACTATCACCAGCTAGAGAAATACTTAAATTTTTAAAAATAATTATTATTATGTCAGGGAAGAAAGCAAACACCTGTTCTTGGTAATTTTATTCCATGTTTGGGTGAACATTTTGTTCAGATTATTTTTCCTCCTGTATTCCCTTCTCTCCTCATCTCCCCGAACTGGTCACCTCTGATTTCGCATTAACATAACTCCGCGTGGAAAAATCACATTCCATTGCAGAACTCTCTATCCCGAAGCAGGGCGAGTGACACACCTGTGTGCTAGACCTACTGCGTTGTTTAGCACGATAATAAATGAGTGGATGTGATTTGTTCAGGGAATGTGTACAGTTACAGGCAAAAACTGTAAACCATTCAAAAGCCTTTCCACCGGGATAGATCCTCCTGTCTTTACTCAGACGATATTCCCAGCACTTTCCTGTCTAAACACAACCTTATTTGCAGTTCAGGTTTATCGCAGGCAGTCGGGAGAGAGAGGAAAAAGGGAGAGGTGTTTGCTAGTGCTTGTGCGCTGAGAAGCTGTTCCAAGGTGGACATAAAGAGTGGAATGACCCCTGGTGCTCTTGCTGGGAATTACTGCACTTCCAGCGGCGTCCCACAGACGCTCCGGTGTGCTGGAGCAGCGACAGGCACAGCCAGCTGAACGCGTTTTCCCAGCTCCGTCTCCCGAGCTCGGCTTGCTTCAGTGGGAATGGTATTTGTAATAGCTAAACCTAAAGGTGCACGAATTTCTGCTGCTTTCCAGCACATGTTAGTGTCTTTTTGGAGTGTAAAATCACGCTACTGCTTCCTTTAAATGCATTCTCCTCCGAGAAGGTGGATCAGGTGCAATGAGAGGATGGGCAGGGAGAGCCACACGCGATTTACCGATTCCTGTCTACCCTGCTGTTAATCAATGATGGTACCAGGCATGGCCTGTGACAGCCCGCCCGGTTTTCAGCTTCAGGCACCTCTGTGTGCCTCCCAAGCTCCCGGTGCATTCGGGCTTATGTCCCTGTGTCACCTCCAGCAGCACTCCTGCCCCGCGGCCCGGAGCAGGCTGCTGCTGCTGCTGCTGCCTGCGGACAGGTCTCCAGACCCGCCTTGAAACCAGAACACGGGTGAACCAGGGCCGGGTCCCCAGGCTCCCCATCCCGCGCTGCTGTCCCCGCAGCATCCATGCCCGGAGAGGCGGTGCGGAGCGCTCCGTGGGCCGGATCCCGCTGTCGGGAGATGGCAGTGTCTGCCCGCCGACCGCAGCGCACACCCCGCAGCCACAGCGAGCCATCGGCTCCTTCTCCCCCCAAACACCCTCAGCTCCGCGTTTGCACAGCCCCTTCTCGATAAGATGCCGCCGCAGGAGAAGCTTGGTGGCTGGAGGCTGGGGAGCAGCAGTGGGACCAGCCTGTGGCGTCAGCTGAGTGCAGGGGATCCGCCTGTACCATGGAGCATCTTCCCTCTCCTCCAGCCGTCAGACCGCCTGCCCACCCCCCTGCCACTCCCTGCTCCTCACACTTCGGGATCAGGACCTACACAGGCCACAAAGAAGGCTGAAATTACTCCTTCTGAGCTCTGTGCTGGTGACACTGAGGAATGAAAAGCTGGCTCAAAGCAGCAGAATCTGCTTGGGATCAACTATATTAAAAAATACAGGAAATAGACTGCAAACATTCATAGGCTTCACTATTCTAGGCAAGAACAATCATATTGCTATTCACCTATCACCCATGATGGTTCATCTCTGCTGCCAGGGGCTGAGTGACAGGAAAAATAACTCATGTTTTTCTGGGGGGGCTCAGTGTGAAGCAGAAAGCTTCATCCATCTCAGCACAAGCCCATGGCTGGAGAAGACAACTGCTTTCGAGCATTACAGAAGTTCAGAAACTAATATCCCGAGTACTGAGCTCATACCCCAAGGGCTGCTGCAAAAAAATGACTATATAGATCTCAAGCCCTGATCTGTACCAACCCCCAGCTCTGTCCCAGCTCCACTCTGTGCTTTTCCCATCCCAGTTTCATCCCCATAGCTCTTTGTGCACCTGATTCAATTTGGCAATAAGGAGGGGCCACACTTCCCAAACTCTTCGCCTCCATTAGCTGGTCCCATGTCACACGTCCTCCCCTGCACAGCCTCAAGTCCCAGGGACTCACAGGGTAAGAGTGGGTGGGTCCCTGGGACCCTCTAGTTTATGTTTTCTTGAAGAAGAATAACAACAACACGTTTTTGCAAAGGTTTTTACTTCCTTCCTGAAATTATGTTTCAAAAGCAAGAAATTAATCTCTGGATTTGTCTTCTTTTATCAGTTTCTTTACACCTCTTAAACATCTCTGGACTCTTAGCTTAGCTGGTCAGAGCATGGTCCTGATAATGCCAAGGTTGTAGGTTTGATCCTTGTATGGGCAATTCACTGTAGAGCTGGACTCAGTGGTCCTTCTAGGTCCCTCCCAACTCACAATATTCTGTGATTCCACAGATTGTCCAAGTCACCCGTGAGAAACAGAATTGGCATTTTTCTGACTAATACCAGTAATGTGTCTATCTGAGGCTACTAGTCTGCTCAGAAAGTGAGTGGATGCATTAGTCTGTGCTTTCACTGTTGTTTGATATCTGAGCTGGCAAAGCATTTCACAAAATACTGTGCTGGAGCATCATGATAATAAGATAATATTCCTTCCACAACAAAAAGTTGTAATCTGTTTTCCATTTGTGTCAATGTGTTTGTGTCGGAGACTGCACAATGGTGAGGCCAGAGGATCTAGGCACTTACAAAACATTTATCCAAAACTTGTATGGATGTCTTCCGTTGAGACAGTTGCCCAAAAATTTGTTATATTGTACAAGTACAAATTTTGTTCACTCTTTCAGAACACCTAGGTATCTGCTACTACCAGTAATTTTCAGTCAGCTTCCAGAATAAAATGGGAAATGGAAAAACATGGTAACAACTGTGAATTTTGTAAAGTAACCCCAGAAGTGTTGCTATCGAAACACTGCAGCTGACATTGGTTTGCTGTTCTTTCCACCAATTTTACCAAAATGCTGAGTAGTAAAGACTTCAAGAAGTCACTATAGCTAGGAACCTTTGAAGAAGGAAGGCATTCAGTACTATCCCATTTTTCAGGAAACAACTGAATATATCTGGCCTCCCATCTCTCTTCAGCCCAACAGATGCTCTTGATGAATTGAACTGAAGTTTGCTGAAAGATGTACTAGCACTGGCAAAGTCTTTTGGATATCATCAACTGCTGTGAATAATGCCATGAATAAGCCTATTTAAACAGCTGAGCTCTAAGGAATTTGAGAACACCAGATACCTATGAGATTGTCCTACCAGCTCCATTTCACTTATTTCTTCTAGAACAAATCAATACAGAGAAAATTTGTGACCCCAAACAGGCATATAAAAAAAGACAGGGCCACAGCTTGCTTAAGGTTGCTGACAATCTGTTTTGCAGAAAGTCTCTCTGCAGGAAGAGCATGCTGGCTCTTTTTGTTAAGTTAGGGAGAGTGCAGATAGCTGAATTACCCACTCTCAATATGCTATGAGCTAAGTAGAAAGGAAATTCATTCATGGAAAATACTGTGTTTTAATCTTGGCTTCTTTGAAAATCCAGTCCTGGCTCCTGGGAGCTTATGGAATGTCTCCTGGCATTGTGTCTATGGCTAGCTCATTGCCTTGTTAAGCACAGGGTGGCAAAGTTGCAGAGATCCCAATCTGTCCATTTATCTCTGCCTGTTCTAACTCTGAGAGCTAGAAAAGCCACACACACTGCACTGCAAACTCTTTGGACCAAACTCCTGCCATCTCTGAAGGCTCTCTAGGCAACAATAGGTCTGGTCTGCTTTGCTGATAAATTATGCAATTTGTCTGAGACATAAATTTGGCTTACAGTGGAAGCATTTGCCTGGCTGAGAGGCATACTGTATCTACAAATGCACTTATTGGATTGCCTGCCATCACTGAAGTCATCGTCTTGCAGCCCAGGCCAAATGTTACAGTGCATGTCTTCCCTCATCTCTCAAACAAATCACAAGACTGCTTACACAACTCTGAGAAACTTTCACTGCAGACAGCATGCTGTGGAGCTGACACTTGGGTAATGTTACGCATGTGTAATCTCTATGGGATGACCATCAGCTTTAGAGATAGCAATTCCAGAAGGTTTTCTCAAGTAACTCTCAAATACTTGCTACCTCTCAGTTAATGAGTCAAGCAGCACAATTTCCTTTTCAAATGGCCTCCAAAACATTATTGCCACATTCTAGGGTGATGTCTGAGTGGTCCTAAAGGTGTACTAATCCTGAGACAAAATGGATCTTTACTCCCTTGCCATGGTTTAACCCCAGTCAAGCCCCAAGCAGCCACACGCTCTTTCCCCCAGCAGCTGGACTGGGGAGAGAATCAGAAGGGTAAAAGCTGGAGAACTTGTGGGTTCAGATCAAGACAGGCTAATAGGAAAACTAAAAGCTGTACTAGCAAAGCAAAACAAGGCATTAATTCCCTGCTTCCCATGGCAGGTGTTCAGCCATCTCGAGGAAAGCAGGGCCCCATCACCTGCAATGGTTAGTTGGGAAGACAAACTCCATCACTCCAAATATCCCCTCCTTCCTCCTTCTTCCCCCCAGTTTATATTCTGAGCATGATGTGATATGGTCTGGAATATCCCTGTGGGCAGTCAGGGTCACCTGTCCTGGCTGTGTCTACTCCCAGTTTCCCATATACCCCCAGCTCCCTTGCCAGTGTGGCAGTACAAAAGGAGAAAGAAAAGGCCATGGCTCTGTGTCAGCCCTGCTCAACAATAGCAAAAACATCTCTGTATTATCAACCCTGTGCTCAGCACAAATCCAAAACACAGCCCCATACCTGCCACTGAGAAAAAAATTACCTTAGCCAAAACCAGCACATCCCTTGACCACAAAACTTACTGAATCATTATGAAAAGGTTATTCTTTGGCATTTTGCAATCTCAGACTGCAAGGGCCATCACGAGAGAGCTGAAAACCTGTCTAAATACCTGGACCAAATGTTCTCTGTTGACTGGAAGCAGCTAGCACACACACCAATAGAATGAAATGTTTAAAATTGTTGTTAAAAGAAAAGAAATAATCCTGAAATAATGCAAATGCTTGATTATAATTAAAATAATTTTTAATGCACAATAGTTAAAAAGCAGACTAGGAAGTGCATTAGGAACTATGCACTAGTCTGAATGTAAAAATGCTCTATGAACAGAGATACTCCATCAGCAAATGTCAAGAAAAGGTGAAATATCTAAATTTTTATTTCAGCTATCCCAGGCATCTTTGCTGAATGCACAGCTATGCACTACAGATTATTCAAGAAAAATAATCCCATGAAAGGTGGGAGTAGGAAGAAGGGACCAGGAAAAATACACTGCCATTGCCAAGTACAATTGCCCTTTTCCGACATGCTGCCTGATATAAGTAGACAGACTAGATTTCCTGGATAGTTGGTCTAATCAGATCTAATATGGACAATTGCAGAGGAGATAGGTTTATCTGAAGAAATGGTTGCAAGCAGGCAAGTGGAGAGTAACCTTTCCCACAGCTCCAGCTTTGGAACTCCTGATGGTGCTCTAAGCATCTGCTTAAATCTGTAGAGAATAAAGCAGTTGTCTTTTTTTTGGTCAGCCTTATTACACGGAAGAAGCCAAACATAAATGAGGCTATGTGTGTTTTCCAAACCAGGCATTAGTGTCACATAGTACATTGTACTAAGCTGCTGTGAAGGGGAAGTAGCTGATCAGTCATGGAACTGTAAGATGGACCATGAGAAAAACTCTGCACTGGGGAGTAATCTACATGCTGAAAATCACCAAGGAACTCTGGATTAAGTACAAAGGTAGAGAAACAGTAAAGAAACATATCAGCCAGGGCTACGCTAAAGAGTGCTGTGTTATTGTTTGATGTTCCCAACAAAGTAAATATGAACACATTTGTTTTGTATTTTATTGCTCTATAATTCCAACACTGTGACAAGAGTTCTGGCTTCTTCTATTCATTATGCTATCCTGAAATCCACATGGATAAAAACTCTGAAAACACCACCTCTCCAGATGACAGAACATCGTGGAGATAGATTGTCAGTTTACTGCTGTGAGAGTCAAGAAGGACTTCCAGTTACAAGGCTGGGAGTATAATGTGATGATTTATCATGACAATATTTTTCTTGTAATGCATCCCAATATTGAAATCCATGGTTACCAGAGATAAAGAGGTTCACCCTCTTTTAATTCAGAAATATGCCAAAACAATGTCATCCACTTCTTTACACACCTCATCTTCTTAAAACTGTTTAAAAGTAACTATTGTCCCAAAGCCCAGTGGCTGCTTTCTATAGCCAGATGTTTTGTTCTGTGGTGTTATTGTATCCCCACAGAGGTCACTGCTATTGCATCACTGCAGAGATCACTACCAGTCTTCATAGCAGAGACAAGATTCCTTTGCTAACCCCAGTGATCAATTTGAGTGCCAAGTGTCTGCAGATTTGCATACTTGAATGAAGTATGACTTCATACTGTCTCTGATATCTACAGGTGCAAGAAAAGATATTTAAACTCACAACTAACACCGGAATTACAAGGCAGATTGAAAATCAGTAAAGATAGCCAGCTGAAGAAAGTAATGAACCACATGTTTTCCAGATATTTTCTAGCATAAAACCACAGAATAGAATGTCATTGTTGTTTTACAGGGGTGGGGACAAGAAAAAGCCATCAATTAAAGATTTATGTGCTATACCCATCTCTATGAAAGTGGTTGGAATACTAGATAGAATTTCAGTATCTCCCTCAGCTCATGTGTAAGGAGCATTATTTCCTCTTAAAATCCAAACCCCTTCCATTATAGACTTACACCAATCTCTGCACATGGAGCAGAATGCAAAATTTCAACAAAGATTAACAAAGTCTCATGGGGCCCTGGCCAGAGAATAGTAGATACAGGATTTATCAACAAATAAGGGCTAAGAGTTGAGATTAATTTCAGGTGTGTGATTCATATCCTACCATGATGTGCCAACAAAAATCACTTAGTGCCTCAGTTACCTGTGTGTTAGAACAAAGTAGCAGCATCTTCCCACTCAACAGGGAGGAAGGAAACTGTGCCTATCTCCCTGAAAGCTCTCACCTAGGCTTGCTCAGTGGTGGAACATTGCAGCCCTTGGTGCAGTGTAGTAGGACAAGTAGCATGAATTGGATTTACCTGAGAAGCAGAAGGGGGTGTAGCAGCAGTACCCACCTGCCACTGGGTTTCCTTTACTCCATCCTCACTGCCACATGCCCAGGGAATGACTCTTCCCCTACATGTGCCCCACTGCAGCAGCTGCAAGCAGCCAAGGGGGAGACTGCTGCAATAAGTGATTTATGGTGAATTTGCACTTACTATTGCATGGCATTGAAGCACACAGACTCCACAGCATTTTGTGAGGAGATTGCTGGGTGATTAATAGGCTGAGAAAGGCCAGGCAAACAGTATTATTGTAACACTACATAAATATGTTATTTTTTCCTTTAACATGAAAACACCTGATTTCCTTTAGCACTGTAAACACATCACTTTATTAGGTCTGGGAGAGCTGATTAATTTAAAGTCATTTTCAGCAAACAAGTGGCAGCCTCTCTGCTTTTTAGGTGGAGGTGAAAGAAAGAAATGTTTATCATGAAAACATATGAAGCAACAAAAGGGACAGGAGAAAGCTGTACTGAAGTTTCTTATAGACAAGAGCCACCCAGGTGGTATTAGTGGAAAACTGTTAGAAAACAGGGGAAAGACAGAACATAATCTCCTTGAGACAGTTGGCACAATCTCAGTGTTTTGTAGCTAATAAATTTAACTTTCAGGAGGAAGTTCAAAAAAGCTGCATTTACTAGTTTTTAAGAATGAAAATGAATACATTAATTATGTGCCATGTTACTGTCTGCTAAACTATGCAATTTTTGGCCAGGGCTTGGCAATTTCTTTGCCGACACAAAGTTTAACCCAAAGCTTTTCAACCATAAAATTACTGCCCTGTAAAAGGACAGATAAATGTCTAAGCAAGTGCCTCATTACTGTCAGAGTGATGATTTATTGTTTCATTTTACTGTTGTGTTTTCCTGGTTATTAGAGCGAAGGTTGAGTCAGCCTTTCCATTATAAGTAAACTTCCTTTAAGGAACTGCAGTTTAACCAGAGAAGAAAACTCACTTGTAAGCATTTAGGTGAAGAGGAAAAACAAAAACACTGGCAAGTGCTTGGGTACCTTTTGGAGTGAGCAGTTCTTGACCTCTTGAGGCCCCAAATTAGCTCTTTCTTTTCCTCTGTGAATAGATGCCTCCCAGCTAGGACACCTGCTCCACTGAGAACGACCTTAGTTTAAGGAAGACATAGAAGCAACTCAGAGAGAATCAGCAAAGCACTGGGAGCTGCACCCCTTGCTCCCTGGGGGCTACACTCAGACATGATGCTGCCTGGGTCATTGCCTCTTCCCCAGTGGAATGGTGGCAGGCAAGGTTGTGGTGGGCAGGTGAGGGGCCAGGTGAGTGGCGTGACTGCCCCCCTTGAGAAGATACCTGCGCAGAATTGGCTCTTTCCCCTTTCAACTGGTCATGGGGGTCAGGTGGCTTCACTGCATCTGTTCTGGCCACCAGGCAGTTCCATGTTGAACATGACTATGTTCCTCATCAAGACTATTCAGAGCTTGTAATAAATTCATTTTAGCTCCCAGTGAGTAACTGGAGAGGTTGGGCTTTGCTAATTATCCTACCTCCATCAGCTGCCATGTG
This sequence comes from Rhabdornis inornatus, assembly GCA_013397075.1. Classification (NCBI taxonomy): domain Eukaryota; kingdom Metazoa; phylum Chordata; class Aves; order Passeriformes; family Rhabdornithidae; genus Rhabdornis; species Rhabdornis inornatus. The sequence goes on along the minus strand of VWZS01010216.1, from coordinate 822,513 downwards.
TCAGTGGTCTGTGGTGATTATTGAGAATAGGAAAGCATTTCATAAATCTGCGTATATGCCATTTGACTGGAGCAGCTCTCTGCACTGGGCTCCATTTTTCTCCCTCTCCCATTTTTTTCCTCCCTGTTCTGTTTTGCTTTTAAACGTGAGTGATCACAAGGCACAGATCTCATTCAGGTTTCTGGTTTGCATGAGCTGCAGCTTATGCTCCATGTTCCATGCTCCATGCTCCAGCCATGTCTTGTATCATAAAACCAAACCAAACTAAAAGCTTTCCATGTGAGAAAGATAGCATTTGAGGCTAATGCATCCTTATAAAAATAACACTACAGGCTGCTCATGGATATGCTAGTGAGATACAGGCAGAGGCATCCCCTGGCACCAGACATCCCCAGCACAGAGCAGTCCTTGAGAGAGCATCTAGGTGAGACTCTGGCTGCCAGCCAAGGCTATCCCAACACCACCCTGAAAAAATATATGCTAAGAAGTCCTACTGCTGAGTGCCAGGAGTTTGCTCCACTATCCAGGAGGCTCACAATACTAGACATGATCTCCTTATGCTTATTCATTTTTTTTCCTATTTTTCTCTTTTTTTTCCCCTTTTTTTCACTTTTTTTTTTCCTGATTTACGAAACATTACTCTTCAAAATTGGACCAAGTTAGAACTGTTTTGAGTCAGAAAGCTGAAAACCAAGACCCTTATCCAGACAAGTTGAAAGCAGTGAACAAGGGCTTGACATGTCAGCTGAGAGCCACAGTCACCAGACTCCTGCAATGGCTCAGACTGTTTTTCTGGCTGATATGGTGGGCCCTTGATTCACTCTTTCTCTAAATAGGACTAGAAATGTTCCATTCATTGACATTGGTGTGTGCACTCCCAAAACACATTTTGGTTTCAATGAGTCAACAATTTCTAATATTTTCCAAATAGTTCCAGTTGTTTTTGTTTTTTTCATGTAGAAAAAGTGTGTGCTTCCTGGTGAAGGGCACAGTAGATTGTATAGTACTGTGGGAAACATGAATCACTTTCCATTTGCCTCTCTGCTGCACTCCATCCTCCCAGACACTACCAACAAGGCAGAAAAATTGAATCTAATCAAGCTCCATTCTAGCCTGACTCTTTCATATAATTCATATAAATCTTATCCTTCATATTTCTCTGCTTTCTTGCTTCATGTTTACTGAAGTGAATATGTGAATTTCTAATATTCCATGTTTAGATGGATGTCTGATGCCTAAATTATCGAGAAAATTTGAAAAATGCTTTTTTCTTTGTGTATCAAAGGAGTTTCTTTGCTTGTCCACTTAAAAAATTGATTTCTCAAACTTTCTGGTGTTTTCTTCTTTTCTATCTTTACTTCCCAACCAGAAAAACAAACTCTTCATTTTTTAAAATTAATTATTTCAAGTTAGATACTCAGTCCTTTGGAAGTCAGATCTTGAAATTTGTAGAGAAATTAACATGGAAAAACAAACTTGTGATGTTTTGACTTTCTCAGAATTCCTTCTACTGCCTGGGCTTTGGAAATTCAAAAAAGTTCTTCCAAACTTATAAACATTTCCAAAATGTTTCAGAATCCATTATTTGTTTGAAAAAAAAAGAAAACTAACCAAACAAGTCAACCTTAAAGTGCATTTTTCTGGAGCAGTTTTATAGGTAATGGATAATGATGAATAAGCATTTTTGCACCCAAATGAGGAAGAGTTGAGCCATAAGTATTCTCAGTATGATATTTTTACTTTATTTTTGCTTGAGTTTGTCACTGTGAGCGTCATATGCAGGGTACAATGACAGCCATTGAAAGCACTGAGTTTCTCAGCAATGAGAAATGAAGGCAATGTTATGCTATCAACCATTTTCTGACTACTTTTTATCTCACTCTTCTGAAATGTTACTGAATGGCTCTTCTTTGGAGTCACATGCAAACCCATTTGGGAGACACACTGTAAAACTGTTTACTATGGGTTTGTCTGCTCAGTAGATAAGATTTCTTTGTATTTTGTCCACTTGATTTTTGATAGATCTTCCTTTTCGTTCCTAAAACTGAGAGGGCAGCAGATGTACCTACAGAACAGCTGTGTTTGTAAGATATATGCTTTAATCTAACCCCTTGCAAAGAAGTCCACTACTTACAAGCTGCTTCTTGTGGCTGAATCACTGTGGTACCGAGGTTCTGCCACCTGCCATGTAGTTCCCAAGATCAGAGTGTCACATCTAAGTGTGCTGACAATTCTGTGATCCCACTTTGGCCTCTGCTAGCAGACTGTGGTGTCACTGCCTCCTCCAAATGAAATTCAGTACCTCACTAAAACAATGAAGTACTGCTCCCAAAAATATTTAGATTTTCATAACGGTGAACTTCAACTGGAAAGGCTACTTGCTCCTGAACAACCATGATCATAAAGGTATTAGCATAACATCAGTGAGTGAACTGGCACAGAGATTTTAAATGCATACGCTCTGCGTCTACAGCATCAAATTGATTTTTTCTGGGTTTTGTCTCAAGGACACTGCAAAAGAGCTACTAATTGTCTCTCAGGCTGCATCTGGGGCAAGGCACAGTCCACAGGTGAGCCAGTGTCTACCAGACCACGTATATGGGCTCAGGGCTTCTCCAGGCACGAGCGACAGGGCAGCGTCAGGGTCCCAGCTCACACTCAGCTCCTGTAAGAGACACTGCGTCTTTCAACCACAAACCAAACAACTTACAACATTGTATAGTGCAGAAAATGACACTTCCAAGTGTATTTATTGAGAAATAGTAAAGATGTACATAATTTTACAAGCTTTTAATTTTAATTTACATTTTTCTTAAATTAGGTAGGCCCTAATAAACTATAATCTACTAATACATGACAGAGACCCTTGGCTTCAAATCTCCAAAATGCTGCTATTCCTGGGATTTTGGCTAATGTCACTTCAGCTCCTCTTCAGAGATACTAAATACCATATTCATTTACAGCATATGCCTGGTGTTAATCCTATAAAGCAGAGATGACTTTTGACTGAAACCCTGGATCTGGATACAACTTCACTGCTAGAACCTAGTTTTCCTATCGTGGGTCAAGTCTATACTTTCCATAAACTCTGCAGTTCCGATGGGATGTAAGATTTCATCTACCCCAAGATGAAGAGTGCTGATACAGAGGACTTTGATCTGGCCTCATCTCCCTTGTCAATGCTTACACTGAACACACCCTGCATCTGCTTCAGATGCAAACACTGCTGCCCACACTGGATTCAAATGGGAACAGATCTGGGAGCTAGCTGCTCCCAGATATATCTTTGTGCACAATCTCCACAGGCATCTAAAAATAAGCAAAACTTTTAGGGTTTTTTTGCCCTCTTTTACTGAACTGCACAGAATTATGTCTAAGATACTCTCCCGTGACTGTAATCACACAATATTTCTATTTTGCAAGCTGACCACTCAAATGCCTAATGAATGTTCAGGTTCTGTACTGAGAACTGCTAGAATATCAACAAAAGTTATTTTATTCTATATTTCATTTGCTCTAAATACTTGCAAATGGGACCTTGTGCTCAATCTTGGTTGTTGAGGAGAGGCTGAAGGGAAGGTAGTTTCTGATTAATATGCTTCTGAATTAAAATGCACTCAATGTCAAAGTGACCAACCTTCAGTTTAATCTTCTTAGGCCCATCTGGAACAGTCTGGCGTGACTGTCTCTGCCTTGGTTATTTTTTCTTCTGTATTGTTCATGCAGGAAAATATATCAGACTAATTTCTCTCTACAAGGCAGGCATGTGCTACACGATTTTATTTAAAGATATGCAGCAATTTTTGCTTAGCAAGAGAGTATTCATGCTCTGAAATTTTGTTTTAGAGTTTTAGTATTGCAAAGCCTTTTGAGCTACATCCTTGAATTTTCTCTGGATACATGTTTGTGTGGATTACTTGATTTAACAATTAACTTCCACTATGGTAGCACACAGAACCTTGTCATGGTCTGTAAAACTTCCCTCCTTTTGCCTCCATCTCCTCTCTAGAAGTCCATATATTAATTGAGCCATATCAGCCACAGAAAGCTAAGCACAACTCCAATGAAGGCACTGCAAACCTTTAATAAGAACCAACGGCTGTTGCTGGGCTACTATTTGTTCTTACATCTGATTAGGAAAAGAACACTGAAAAGCTGAACAAATAACTTGAGAAATAATATTACTTCATGCATTTAAATAACACTATGACATATCAAAAAAAAAAAAAAAAAAGAAAAAGAAGAAGAGAAAAAAACTAGTTAACCAATAAATTTTTTTGTTTTATCATGTCTTTTACATTGAGATTTTTATGTAATGCTGGAACTTGAGAAGGGCTTCAAAGTTCTTTCCCATTCCAGTAGAAACACTTTTACACTTTTTTTCCCACCTGAAAAACTACAAAAAGCTGTACTACAGATTTCTATGACATTGTATTTCCAGGTACTGAAAACATAAAGAAGATATGCATAATTATTTTCGTTTTGGATGCACAAGTCTATCACCCAAATAGCTACCTAGTCTACAGTGATTTCATATGTGGCCAGTCCCATGTGATAGCTTTAAACTGTGACAAAAAAATATTGTTAGTTTATTGTGTGGTGACTTGTATATTGAATTCCAACAGAGCAAAGAAATCCATTTTTATGAATTCATAGAGAAGTTTCACCTTGGATTTGTAGCAGCTCCAGGCTTTCACCTACCAAGTTACTTTATTAAAACCTCAACAAAGTTTAAATGAACAAAGTTACTATCTGGTAACTATGGCATATGATGGCTTCAGAGCACAAAGAGGGAAGATTTTCACCTCAGTACTGTGCTCATGCAGACATCCTGGAGTCTGCCTTTAACGTCTTCTCTTGCAAATACCTCTTCCTGAAGTCAGTGCACATGCAGTCTCAGGTGTGTTCACATCTTTAACAGTGTCAAAAATTGAAAAGTGGTTTCCATCTTCTGCCATGAGAGACGAACCAGTTGCTGTTGTTTCAGAGTGCTCAAGCTGCACATGGAACATTAAGGGCCCTGTGTGCAATATGGATCTTGCTCATTTTTCATAGCTGAAAGGTAGCATGTTCAAAACTTGCAAGATAATTATTGCCGTATGGACCGTAACTTTTAATAGAAATTATGGAAGTTAAGGTGATATATTTCTCAATGTTTCTTCATGAAAATCACCTCCTTATCCTCTCCTCAGATGCCTGACATACTACTGAAATTTCTGATTCAAAAACATTTAAGGTTGTCCCTGTGTAATTTTTTTGAGCAATCAAAAATGGATGAGAAAAATCATGCTGACCCAAAACAAAATACAAGAAAATGTGGAACAGAATGGAAGAGCTACCAAAATGCTATTTTCTTTACCAGTGGACTATTCTCCTGAAATGGCTGGTGTCATCAAGCCAGCAATTTCAGCAGCTTGTGTTGATCCTGAATATACTAAATGTATCATTATTTCCACACCTGACTGCTGAGAGCTTCTTTAGTAATTTTTCATTCCTAATGAAGTTGTGTTATATTCCCGTCTGGGATTAACTCCACATTTTCACCTTCTAGTAATGCCACCTGAACACTTTGTCCGCTGGGTGGAACTCTGCTCTGCTATACACAGCAGATGCACTTGTATGGCTTTCAGTGGATTCAGTAATTAATGAATATGGCTCTTAGTTCTCTTGCTGGAGAATCAAGAAATGATGCTGAAGGTGTTAAACACTATTTCGTCTTTTACCTTTCCAGGTAGCGGTCCCCAGTATCAACCTCCCAATATATTCTTTTCTCAAAAAATCAGTGGAATTATTCAGAATCCAAATAAAAACACAATCTTTCCTTTATTACTTTTTGCTTACTGCAACAAATACTTAAATTCTTTGATGCAGCCCTGCTCTTTGATTTCTTCGAATTTCAAATTTGGTCATGTCAAAAATTATCACAAAGGTTTTTTTGTTTATCTACATAGTTTTTAACCAAAATTACATTATAACACACGAACACAGTCTTCTCTTTAAGGCACAACACATCATATGCACATTCTGTTTGCCAAACTTATAAAAGAGACAATATTACACAACCCTTTCCCTCCCCTGCCACCCCCCCAAAAAAAAAGAAAGAAAAATTGCATCCACTTCCAAAATCAGCTGCTAATAAAGTCACAGTAAATTATTTTCATCAATAATTTACACAAATTACAGGTCTAGACAGGATTGTCATTATACAGTCTGAGTGCATTCCAATTCAGATTTCTTGGGTTAGGTAGGCTAAAGTCTGGTTCAAACCTCAGTGCTGAGAATATATCCCATTTTGAGGAATGTTCTTGAACACCACCTTGTTGGCTGGAAAATGAGTTTTGGTGCTTTGCCAGTTCGAGTCCTTTGTTCACTCCTGTCAGGGCTCACTTGGTGTGTACCAGCAACCTCCACAGTTTTAATTCATTTAAAAACGTTGCATATATAAGACCATAGAGCTTTCTTACGTAGCACTAATGTTTTAACTTCATTCAGCAATCTGAATTCTTCAATTTGGAATTTTCAATTCCAAATATTTCTTCCCTTCTTAAGACAATTCATATGTGTAAAGCCAGAGGCATTGAATCACACATAAAAATTCAGTGTACTTGAAATATATATATATATAAAAGGATCACCAGCTTTAGAACACAGTTACAAATACTCTAGTTCCAGTGCTTGATGGAGAGCCAAGAGGTCCGAATGACTGGATATCCTCCAGAAAGGCATGTTGTGCTGTGTTTGTTAGAGGAGGGAAAAGGTCAGGAAAGATGAACACTCTGACATGGGGTGGCATATGACACACAGCAATAGTTAGAGATTACCAGCACCTATTTCACACCACTGTGTTTCTGGATTGATTTTTGCTATTCAAGTACTGACAAAAATCAGACCAAAATACATCTCAGATTAGTAGCTCAACTGAAATTAAAATAATTAGATCATAGCCTTTCTTAATAGTTTCTTTGGAAAATACCTGTTACTTAGTAAGAGCTACTTGCTTATTGTTAGCATGCAAGTCCATACGAAGGAGCATTTATAGGAAATCCTTTGATGCTCCAATTATTTGACCGTAAAATACTGAATCATCATTTAAAGGACTGTAAGACTTCCATGAAAAGATGCTTCTCACTCAACACTTCAAAACAGACCTGAATTACATTTTTTCTCCATCCAGGTGGAAAAAGAAATCTCTTTGGATAAGAAAATAACACATTTCTAGTTTAAGAAAAGAAAATTTGTGTTGCAGAAAGCATCAGTGTCTGTGAGAGAAGATGCAGGTATGTGCATTATTTGCTTTCAATAATTCATCAGAACAGAAAAAAACCCCATACTTCCATGTTGTGTTTAGATCTCTTTGAAATGTGCTATATTCATCCATCTCTCTGAATTCTACATCTATCCATGCAATATGGCCAATGTTAAGGAAAAAGCATGCCCAACCAGAAAGCACACAATCCAACCACCACTGTTTAGCAAAAATTATAGAAGACCCATCACCAGTACTGTACCTATATTAAGGAACCATTTGGAATGAGCATTTTGGTTATTTCCATTTTGTTTCCACTCCAACTACAATGCTAAGAGAGTGCTTTATTTTGCTACTCCTAGCACAACAAGATTTACATAACTGGTCCTGTACAGGCAATGTGAGGCAACTTTGCATTGTGAGGCAAAATATGCAATTTCTGCACACTTCCAGGGGTTATACTGGGAAGCATGGCACAAATTACTAGTTTGATCTGTTTCTGAACATTAGAAACTTTTCTGCTGAAATTAAGACTTTAATTATCATAATGAGGAAAATAGGAAACAGTTCTTTTCTGGAAATATATATTTGGTGCATAGTGTCTACATTGTGCTCTTTTTCCTTTAGCAGATATGTCTTTCTTGAAGAAAATTATTTTTCTATCATATTTGCTCCAGTAAACTATGGATCTTCATCTATCTTAGCAAAAAAAATTGCACAGTCCTTTAGATGTTTTCCACATTCTCTGTAACAATTCTCTTGAAATATCACCAATTTCAGAATTTTAAGAAAAACACCAGCCAACCATCATATCATAACCCTTTCTATTTCTTCTGTTTATATTTTAATTTGCTTGAAGTTTGTCAGACATTTTTTGCCGCATTATTTTCCCATCTGTTTTAAAAATAATTTTTTTGGGTTTTTTTTCTTTCCAAAGTGAAGTGAAGCAAATGCTAGAATCCAAATGGTTCATTTTACTCTAAGTGTTGATCTCATCATGCTCTTGTTGGCTTGCATCTGTGGACTGAAATTATTTGTCATTTTGTACAACACTGACAGAAATGCAAACAGAAAGGCTTGCATTAGTAGCTATGTATCACACCAACATTTCAGAAGACAGGTTACCTTTTTTGCTGCCTGTTCTTCTTCTACACCATCCCCAATTACAACATATACTACTTTTCTGCCAAACCTTTGCATTATTCGTTCAAAGCAACTTTCTTTTCCTGGAAGATAAATGAGATAAGAGTTCAGAATGAAGTTACCTGATTAGCTGCATGTTCCTCATCTCGGCCATCTCCAATCACAACATAAGTTATGTTAGTGCCAAATCTGGACACTATACGCTCAAAACAGCTCTCTTTGCCTGAAAAACAATGCACTGTTTATTCAAGCTATCAAGTGAGTTATGGTGAAGCCTTACAGAGGATTTTTGCAGTGGTAAGACATTGCTGCTGCTATTTTAAAAAAGTTCCTGGCCTTAGGATTTAGAACCAAATCTGGTAAGAAGCAATGGATTCCCTCAGTGACACTAAGATGTTTCAGGTACAACTAGATCTCTTAATCATTACAGGAAAGCCACTAAGATAAAGGAACTAGCAGCATTGCAAAAATGAAAAGATTAGTAAATGAATAATTGAATTTAAATATTTCCTTATGATTGTAATAATATTCTTATAAGGAAAGTAGAAATTTTAATTCTAATGTACCTGCAACAAGTGATGCAGTAATGAAAAAACTTAATTAAATTATGACCGAGATAATAGTTTTGCCTGACACTGCTAGAATTTGCACTGCTTTTTTCCTTGTGAAAATAATTTAGGAAACATATTGCAATGCTTTTGTCAAAGAAGTGATACATTCCATGCTATAAAGGTTGCCATAGGTACAGAAATGAAGCATTCCTGAATTGATGATTGGTAAAATCTGCAAAATTATCAGTCATTGTATGCTGCATCACATTTCACAGGAATTACAGCTTCTGGTGTTTTACAGTTTTGGATGCAATTTCCAGAAACCATACCTTTACAAACCACAATGCACAAAAGGCACACAGTTATGAACAGAATGGGGAAGTGCCCTTTTGTTATCCAGCAACACAGATTCTGTTAGTAACAGCTGTCATTCCCATCACTGACATACTGTGTCTCAGGAAAAGGTTTGTGAAGCTGTGGCCTGGCTTGCACAGAGCTGAAGGTCAGAGCAGAGGCTAATTTAACAGAATTTCTGCTCAGATTTGAATTCACAAGAAACTTTTGTTCATTTTTTTCTGCAAGTTTTTCACTTTCTGCATCATACTGAGGAGTTTCTGAGGCTTTTCATCAGCATCCCTATTCCTTTACGCATCATTGAAAATAAAGTGAATTTAGAATTCCTTGACATAAACACATTTGAACACGTGCAATGCCTAAATATTGTAACTAAAACTGTTAAGTGTCAGGGAAGTGTTTTGGAATATATCCATTACTGGAAAAAGAAATTGGTAATGCAGTGTAGTCAGAAAGGATGAAAGAATAATTTTCTTACCTATTTTGGTTGCACTGTATATATTTTCAATAGGAAAAGCTCCTCCTAAACTGTATAGTAGAACTTTTGCAAGTGCTGGGATAAGCTGGGTTGTTGTCACCAACACGTTTACACAATTACTCCTAAAATGAGAGAAATAGTTTAAGTTTAAATAGTTTTAAAACAGTACCCAAATGTTGATGAGGTGAACCAGCTGTGGAGAGCACATTAAGGATCCCTCAACATTTACTTTCATTCACACAGTACAACTACTCAGCACCATCATTTAGAGAAAGTTTACACAAAACCTCTGGTGAAATATTTTAAAAATATGTAGGCCTGATTTGTAGGAAATATTCCACACTGGTTTATAAAAAATAGGTCTTTGAAGATGGGTCTAGTAAAATACAGGTATTTAAGACCACCACCAACCTCCAAAACAAGGTATTTGAATGCTTTGAAAGCATAATTTTCATGCTGGCAATTAACTGTCAGTAGCTACCAGCAAAATAAAAGAGTTAAGAGAATGCAAAATCACAATTTGCTACTCTTTTATCTATCTTTTATCTACTTTTTCATCTACATGTTTCTTCACAATGGCATTGCTTTCTTCAAGCCCAAAGAGTAAGAATATCTCTGAAGAGAGGGAGAGACGAATGTGAGGATGAAAGCTTGAATGGAGAAGTTGTGCAGGCCAGAGAACTCAGAGCTGAGCAACTTTAGGCACTCACAGGCTGGAACATGAGCATGATGTGTACATGGAGTTGAAAGTAAATACTTGTGTTTTCCTTCTGGCATTTCCACAAATTCCTAGGAAGACCTTAGGCTGCTATTTTCACCTTTATATAACTCAGTTTCCTGTTAGTAACATATCAGCAATGTTTAGTTGACTCACAAGTAGCTTCTGAAGGTTTATAGTTGTACAGTTCTTTGAAGACATGACAAAAGATTATTATTTAACAATCCTGAGTGAAGGATAAAATTTTTCCAGAGTCATCCACCAATGCTCAACCGACCTTCATTACCAAAAGTCTCTCTGAAGACTAACAGTTCAGAAAGAAATGTAGAGCTAAACATAACAGCTTATACAAATTTGGTTTCTTTTCCTCCTGAAGTGCTACACATTATTAAATAAACAATTAAGAGATAAGCATATTGCAAAAGTTGTTATGTTGAAATTAAGGTTTTTGTGTCTTTCCAAGTTTGTTCTTTCCACTTGACACTGAGTCCTTTCCCAGACATGTTCAGAAAGCAAGATGACTTAATGTTGTTCCTTTTTGTGGTTTAAAACCAGGTTTTGTTAGGCTTTCTGGTAAAATACATATTGCATGGCTTACTAAGTAGAAGCAGGGTTCACAGTTCTATTGTTTCAGAGGAACAATACATGTTATGTCTCCATATTGGGAACTTAGACTTTTAACTCAGTTAAAAGAGATTTTTGCTCTTCTGAAAACTTAAGATTTATACTCAGATATACTAGTTTGCTCAGGAGAAGAAAAATGCCCTAATGTTCTGGTATCTATACAGTATTTAGGTAGGACTATGAATAGCACAAACACTGAAGGACAGAACAGAGAGCTGTGGAGATCAGAGAATGCTGTCCACAAGGTAACAAATTAAAAACTGTCTCAGAACTCTACAGTACACTTTCAAAGTACACTCATTTGAGAAGACATTTCATACTATCTTTAGTAAATGCTGGAATCAGGATAAATGAAACCACTTTCCACTTTTCCTATGTCCTATTCAAAACGCATAGTAGACCTGTTCTATTCTTTAAAGGCACTAATTTATCATAATCTAAAATGTAAAACAATATCCATTACATGTCTTGAAACTTTTTTTTACAGCAGACTCAGATACATACCTTGTGCTGATAATTGACAATGATTTAAGTGCATTTGTTAGCCAGGAGTCTGTCAGAGCTTCAATCTCTGCTCTTAATTGCAACCATGCATCTCTTTTAGCGGGACCCAGGAGTCCTTTTATGCAAGAAAAGTGAGAAAAATAGAATTAAATCCTGTATTAGATAGGGTTTATGGTCATTTTTTCTATTTTAAATTCCACTACAACTTGAAACAAGCATCAAAGAGAAAATCAATTGTCTTAAACGATCACGAAATCTTAAGTTTTATTTGTACTTCACTATATCAAGGAATGCCAGTATTTCAGTAATTAGTTTAATTTCTTTATATATCAGGCTGCATTTCAAATTATTCCTTTCAGAAACACATATTTTTTAAACCAGCTCCTCCCACATATGTTATTCTCAAATTATCAGAGGCAGTGACAAGGAGATCCATGTCATTGGGATCATAGGTGAAGATGGTGACAAAAGAAGACACTTCAGAATAAACTGGCCTTTGCAGTACCTGCTTATGTTTAAAACTGCCCTGCTTATGACTCTGCTTATTGTGTGAACCTCAGGTTACATATGGAAATATATTTGTCTGCTGATCATGTCCTGTTGTAGTTGGCTCCTTTTAAAGCATTCACAGCCCGAAATGGCTGCACATCTTATGTTCTTATATCTGTTAGTCCTTAAAAGCTAGCCCTCAAAATCTCTTTTTTGGGTATAAATTGTCAGACATTTAAAAATACCCAGCCTATTGAACGCTGAGACGTGAATTTGTTGGAAACAAGATATTTTAAATGTAGATTTGGTCATGGAAAAGCAGGGAAATAGGCTTCCTGACCTTAAGTATCCCTCTTCTCTTTCACACCCTATGCTCCCAACAAGTGATGACGACTGTCTTCAAAAATCAGAAGTGAAATAACCTAAAAATATATGGGATTAATCTTGCCTTCTGAGGCTTTCTATCAGCTCTTTTGAAATAAACAGATACATATGAGCTAAGAAGATTATTAAAAAGGCGAAGATGTGGAGAATAAATGAAGAAACTTGCCCATTAAGGATGGCTTATATTTCGGATGCAGGATATGAGAGAGACAATAAAAACCTTAATCCACATATCTGCACTCTTTTTGCAATGTTTTGTTCCTCTCAATGTGTCTTCCTGTGCTGTGCTCTTGGACTTGTTCTCTTATCAGTGTTAAAGAGTTTATGAAATGCAGCAGCTTTAGAATCTTAGATGAATCAGGAGATATAAGAAAACCCAGCAAATTTTGGTTAACACTGTTTCAAGAATTAGTAATATATAAAAACTCTATTCCCAACACCAATGAAGGGCAAACTAGGGCAAGTGAAAGTCAGCCCTCTACTACCCCCCTTTGGTCCTATTGCTTCCTATCCTGTGGTAAGGAAAGGCTGAACTACTAACAGTGAAAATATGATTTGTGATTGTAGCAATTACTTAAGACTTATAAGTATTCCCTTCCTCACAGTCTATTGTTGAGGGGGTCAGTTGACACATTCCCCTCCTCAAAAGAAGGCTGAAGTCTGTCTCTGCAAGTCACATAGGACTCTCCAGAACAGATTCTTTTGTCCCTGCTGCTTGATTGCCTACAATCTGCTGGTGCAGACATAAGTGAGTCCATGAATTAAAACAGTAACAGCAAAGCTCTCGTCCCAAATGAGATTTGGGCTTATTGGAGACAAAACTGTGTAAGGTACTGTCAACAAAAGGAGCTATTGGCATGGCAGTGATAGAATTTTCTTGCATCCACTGCTGAAAACAGACTAGCAGGTACCCAGCAGAAAGTTTAGGCAACAGTGTTGTTACCAACCAGGTCGTGAAGATGTAGGATGGACCCGGCCATCCACAAACAATTTGTGCTGTGGAAACTGCATATATCTTTCCTAGAACAGCAACAAATCTGAGGTAGAATAAGTGGTTCACAACAACTCAGTAAGGTATGGAAGGAGGAAAATGGACCCTGTGGAAGCTAAATGGAAGCCTGCTTGGTTTTCCCAACTGCATTCATTTCCCCTGCACAACAGCCTGTGGCTTTGCCTTTCCAGTCAGCAGCTTCCAACAGCCCATGGTTCAGTCATATCACCCTCTATTCCCTCCGTGGCTTCCCAGGCTCCTTCCCTGGGTGGCAGCTCATCACCATGCAGCTTAGACTGATCAGCATTCAAAGTTGTTTTTGACAATTGAACTCACCTCCTATGTTGTTCTTGTAAGTATTATACAACTCTTTTACTCTTCTGTAACGGAAAGCCAGCTTCCTCATCCAGTCAACCCCTCCTCTTACACCTGTTGGCAGACAAAGGTTTGCACTACTTGCAGCTGCATGGAAGCCATCAGTTGCAAAACTGTAGGTACTGCAAACACCCAAAATACAGTAAAAATAAATACAATGTATTCCTGTAAATGCTCAAATTATTTCATCTTAAAAAAAAAGAAAAGAAGAAAAAAAAATTCTGTATCTTACCTTAGGTCTTGTCCATTATCATCAGAAGAAACATCATCTATATGAACTTGATCACATTCCTGTTAGAAAGAAAAGAAAAGGCAAACCTAAATGACAAATTTGTCTAATGAGAGAGTGCAATCACCATTCCTGGAAGCATTCAAAAGGCATGTGGATGAGGCACTTGGGGATACAATTTAGTGGTGAGCATGGAGGGCTGGGCTAATGGAGATATTAGAGGTATTTTCCAACCCAAATGACTCTGTGCTCACCACAGGCTTAGCACAGATGAAGAAATGACCGGTGCAAGCCACTGGCTGCACCAGAAGATGGCAGCCTGTGCACACCCAGAGTTTCCTACTGCCATCAACATCTTTAAAATAGTGTAACCTTCAATTCCTACACAGTCTAAATCACTAGTTAAAGCAGACATTTAGAAAAGCAATATGCAATTTTGGTGTGATTTGAGGGAGTAAAATAATTTTAATTGTAAAGCCCCAAAAATTGCAAGTCTCATTTACAATCTCCCTAATATACCAATTCTTGAAAATCACATGAACCTTATTTTCCCACTCCCTAAAAGCAGTGGATGATGAAGCTCAACAAGTGTAAAATTAATTTTATGCAGTTTGGACAATAATCAGGTTCTTCTATTAATTTATGTGTCTTTGGCTGGAAAATCACATGTAATCAGCAATCCTACAGAACTTGATTATTTCCTGGCTTTGGAAGGGATGGAAGAATATCGAGGGAACTGAGGTACATTGGAAAAATGCATTCCCCTCCAAGATGTTTTTATAATTGGACAGCTATCAAATATCCTTATCTGCACAGTGGTTACAGCACAAAGATAAGAAACTGCAGTGAAAACAAAAGAAAATATATAAGCCAATCCATCATGCACCATATAATTGTTTTCTGTAGTTACTTGAACTAACATCTTAACCCAAAGACACACCTGAAATTCAGTGTCCATTTAAGTAAGTACTTAATTCAGGCTCTCTGTGACATGCAGGGGTATGTCGTTCTAAGTTTCCAATCTTTGTCTCATAACAGTGGTAAACTGTACAGATAAAGGATAAATCTGAACAGAAGAGTGATTTCCAAATGTGAAAGCCATAAGTTCCTAGAGTGTGAATTCAGAGAATTATCATTTTGTCTTTCTGCTTTGTTTGCTTTACTATGAACAAAAACGTAAGAAACTTTTACTTGCATGAACTAAATTGTTAAAAAAGGCAATTTTGTATAAAACAAATACATATAATTTAATTTTCAAATACATAATTTCATTGCATCATACAATCAATTATAATTTAAAATATTGGGTCAAAGCTAAAAGAATGAGTTGCCAAGCTCTGCTCATGTAGCTTAATCCATTAAGACAGGATAATAGATCTGTGTTCAAGGAACAGAAATGAAGCATTCTTCCCCTCACTGGAGAAATAAAATTTTTTAGTTCTGTCTGAGGAGATTATCTTGAATTGCAGAATGTTTTAGAGGAGCTATTTTTGGATATAAATAGCAGATGAAGAGAGAAAGAGAGAAAGGGGAAGTGGCAGCTGAAATAAGATTAATTTCTTTATCCTTATTTATTATTTACACTCCAGAAAAGATGCAACTATGCTTCCCCCAGTGTAGGACAGGAACTCAAAAATCAGACAAAAAGCCCTGCCGGGAAAAATTCTGACTCTATATTTTTGCAATATCTGGGCAATATATGGCTTCCTAATCACCTTCACAGACTTCCCTGGAAGTGGTGAAAGTGTTAAGTTTAGAAGTTTAAAAATCCTTCCTGTGGATTTGAAGGTGTACTAATTAAATGGAGGGCACGCAAAAGCCTTGATGGATAAGGAGTGTCTGCTGCTGTTTGGGTTTGTTAAGCCTTTCAGCTACATTGTTCCAGCCTTGAAAATTCTAAGTAACTGTTCTGCTAATAATTTCATTATTAAGTTAAATATGAGTGGGTGGCAAATGCTCAGCTGTTCAATTTTTTTTGTCTCAGTTTGCTCATTGTGATTCTGCGATTGACTCCAGGAACAGGATGAGGGGACCATGCAGTTTTCTGATTACTCACCCCCTTGTCCCTGCAAGAAGGTTGTTAATTTTACAGGAGATCAAACCCAAAAGAACTCTCCAGCTTCCTCCTTTCCTCCCTTCCTCTTCTCTGGATCTATGGGTCATCTCCTCTCTACATGCTGGCATTTATGTATTTTATTAAAATACACATTTTCTGACCAATAAACAAGCTCATGTGCCCATCACTCCTTGTTTTCTTTTACTTTGTTTTCTTGTCTACTCATCTACTTCAAATAAAATGTTTACCTTTTACAAATTCACTTACATGGTGTGGAAAAAACTTGCATAAAAAAAGAAAAAGCAGGCAATTTGGGCAGATTTGAGATAGTTCTCCACTTTTCTCAAAAGAAACAGGAAACTGGTGGCAGAACAGTACATCTGAGTTTGCTTTTATATGATGCCAAACAGTTATGGGAAAGAAGGAAAGAAAGCAAGCTCTCTGTCAATTTAAATATTAAGGTAAAATACTTTTCAAATCAGTTACAGTACTGGTTAAGCTCAAATCACAGTGCCTGTTAGTGCAATGTCAAAATTAAGACACATAAAAATACATTTCCTATTAGAGAAAATACAGGAAAGGAATCTAGTAATATCTAGCTTTTACTTGAAGCAATACTAATTTAAATGATATCTGAGTGCAGTCAATTCTTTGCAGCAATTTTGAGAGCCTGAAAATTTGAGAGTGCAGAATCAACAAATCATCCATAAAACTCATAAATCATCCTGGAATGAACAGTAATTTCATAATCCAGTAAAAACACTGCCTTACCACACTGAACACAAAATTGTTATTAATGAGGGGATATTCAGCACTACGCTTTCTTAGGTTATACAGAAAACCCTGTTTAATAAATATGCTTCAGTCTTTGTTTAATTTCTTATTTCTCTTTCTAATGAGAAAAAAAGGACAAAATCTCCTTTAAAATTTGGTATGATCATGATAAAAATGTAAATATAACTCAGTTTGTTTGAAATTAATACTTTTTTTTTCCCCTACATTGACCTGAGAGTGGAGTGGAATAATGGAGTTGGAAGGTTAATGTCTGAATTACTGCTTGCAATTTGCAGAAATTGTTCTTTTGGTGTGCATAGTAGCCCTCACCAACATTTCTAAATGCTGTTCAAAATTAATCCTGAAATATGAAGAAAAACTTAATTTTATCCCTTACCTGGTTGAAAAGAGAATGCCTTCATCTGGCTATTATTACAAATCTGAGTCCCATCTCTAAGCGTTGTTTAGGCACATGAATTTTCTGGAGCAATAGACTCCTATTTTCATGGCAAAACACCAACTGCCCTCCCAAGTGATACTTCTCAAGCTAACTAAAATTTATACCCTGAGAATGCAGTAGCTGGAGAACAGCCTAGCCTGAAATGAAAGTGCAGCTTGGCTGATAGAACATGGGTTACTGGGTCAGCAGGGAATGTCTCAGCAGATTGGAATTTCTGCATCAGCAGTCGTTGCAGCGAGATGGATTTGCATAGAGGAAGGAAAACTTTATTTTTGTATGTGATAACTCCAATGACTTGGTTATTATTCCTACAACCTGATATGCAGTGTTTGTAACCAAGAAAGGCAGGGCAAAAAAGAAAGTTTAGAGGATGTACTGACTGAAGTAAATATTACAGGAACACAGGTTCAGTAGTACATTACAGTTGTCATGTCCAGCCCACGAGGTTATTGTGGGCTGAAGATAAAAGCAAGACAGAAGATACGGAACCTGAGGGCTCACCACTAGAAAAGTGACATGATGAATGGATGAGCAATCTATTTGTTTAGCAAATAAAGGCCTATCTCACTTCCCTCAGTGAGAACTGAAGGTCTCTTGTCTTGATGGCCATGACCATCAGCAGCTCAGCACTCATTTCTGCTCCCCTGGGGGAGGACAGAGAGAGGAAGAGGAGGGAAGATGATTCCCAAGTCAGACTCTGGGAATTCTCAGAATTTATTATACATTCATCATACAGATGCACTGCAATATTCAGTAATGGCCATGTGCTCTGCAAACAGACTTAAACAGACAGGTTTATTAAGAGGAATATTAAAGGGTGCCTCTACATACTTGGGCACTTTATCCTATCTGCTAAGAAGATAGAAAATTACTGGTCTTCTCGCACATACCGAAATGTATGCATACAACTCATTTCAGCACATGAACTTTGGAATTTTGGTAATCTTATAAGAGAGTTGGTTTTGAGACCAAGATGAATTCTGGGCCATAAAACACTAAATTTCTTGCAGAAATTGCGATTATTAAATAAATATATAAATTGTTTTTAATCAAATCACACTGATTGATTTATGAGACTCTAAGACAGCTCCCAAGTAGTATTTTTTGATTTATCTAAAACTGGGAACTGTTTAAGCTCTGGAATGAGCTGGCATATGAGTTTTCAGACAGATTAGCCAAAATATAATGATCCATCTATGACTGAACTTGTGGTCTACAGGCAAAATAAATAATGAAAGAAAGGAATGAAGCTTCAATGGCCATAAGCAAGAATAAAGAGGTATGGAGAGAGGGCAAAGCTCCATTTTGCTGAACTCTTCCACCTGAACTCAGCACAACACTGAAGAACAGATTCTACAGAATGGTTTAAATTTCATTCATGCCACATAAAATCTGAACATACAGGGGCAAAGGCTGGCTAAAAAGAAATTTAAGAAATGCTTTGAAAAATTTATTTAGAATCTCTCCCTGGTACAGGGCACCAGAAGCAGACATTCACTGAATGCACTTGCATTGTCAAGAGATGCCTCACTAGGACTGCAATAAAGCACACACTAGGAAAGGCATGTCCAGGGCTTTACTTTTTTAGGCTTCTGCTGCTGCAAGGAGGAAGCGCAGTTCAGGTGTGGGGTGAAGTAGATTCCAGTTTCTTGACTTAAAAAGAGCTAAGAATAAATGAGGTCTGCAAGGGATGACTAAGACAATCGCAGACTGGTACCTTCTGCTTTTCTTACTGCTCACTTGATGAAGGAAGAAAAGACAAAATCAACATCCTAGTGGATGGAAAAATTTCACTTATCTTTATATTGTCTATCACTCACCAGAGACCTTTCTCTGGGATTCTAAACAAAACCTCAAAGTCTTCCAGCTCCCATTCATGGCAAGTATCTATTCTTGGAGGGAAGTCATGGATCTACCCTGAGTCAGAAAACAAATGTTTTAGACCAGTAAAAGGTCTGAAAAGCCCCTAGGTTAATCTGAAAACTGTTTGTCACCCCATGTCTTGACACACATGGTTGTAGGCTGTCACTGTTCATGTTAACAGACCTGGACTCTAAGAGCGAAATAAAAAGCCTGTGAAGCCCAGCTGACAAGCCTGCTTCCCAGACCACTGTCCCTGTGAGAGTCCATCCATGTGCTGCCCACAGAGGTGACAGGTGAGCTGTCCACAGAGGGCACTTCCTAGGAAGAGGTCTCTCCCTTTTATGACCAATTGCCAAATTGTATTCCCTGGGTGTATTATGACAATACATTGGTTGCCTGGTTGGGAAGACACATCACTGATCAGAACATCTATCAGAATCCCAGCTCCCTGATGCTGCATTCTTTGAGGTAAATGAAGAATATTCTACATTTGAACAAGTAACAGGCGCCTGCTCAGGTATGTCAAGAGAAGAACAGTCTCTTCTGGCCAGATGAGGGCACCCACTGAGAAATATAGAGAACTTCAAGAGAAGAATGTGAGGCATGTATGTTACCATCCTGGAGATGACAGCAGACAGATTTACATACCTGGAAACCAAAAAAACCCATGGCTACAGGACAAAGAAAAGAGTGCGTAGTTTGCAGATTCTCTCTCTCACTGAGTTTCACAGAAGGAATCTGGTGCCACTGGAAGTCAGTGTCACCTGGCTAACCTCTCTCTGATTAGAGTACGACAAATGCAAAGACTACACAGGCAGAAATGTCACACACAATAAACACTAATGCACAACAAAGCCACTAAGTTAAAAATCAGGAATACCAGTGATAGCATTCCTTTGACTCTTACCTCTAAATCATTAAAAAATAAATGTGTGTCAGCAAGATTAAAAATCATTTCTTCCATTCTCAGTCCAAGGGTGACTGCCATGGGTGGATCCTTAAAAAACAAAAAACAAGGTTAGCTAATTACATACCTCTGAGTTATATTAGAATTACTTTAAAAATTGATGTATATAAAGTGTTTTGAAAAATTAACACTGAAAGAAATTTCCCTGAAATCCTTTCAGTATTAAGTGATTTTAATACAATTCTGTAAGAAGACACTGCTGAATCTCTGTTTGTGAGAAAATGCAGAGAGCTGTGGATGTTTAAAAAATAAATTTTTTTAAAGCTGAGCAATTTGCAACCTGGCTTAACTGACAGGGAAAAACCTGGTGGCCATGAACATATACATAAATATAAACATAAACAAGTATAATGAAGACTGGAAATAGGGATGGCGCTTTTCATAAAAGATTCATGTGGGAACATACATTCCTGTGGAAAGCATATATAAGTTTGTTGTTTGCTACAGATCATCCCTTCATTGCTGATGAAAGACAGGAATCCTGTCCCTGGATAAGATTCATTCAAAATGTTGCATTTGTTTGTAGGTCATCTTTCAGACTATCAAATTGCTCTGCCTCAGCAAGACACAACAAATCTACTGATCTGCAATAACACCGAGAGCATTAAGTGTACAGCTAAGGCAAGGTAATTAATTCAACTTCTCTAAGTTTGTGAGGAGAGAGGTAAAGCAGATTTGTGTTACCTTGCATTTGGTTTAGAGTAACGGTCCCTGATGCTTCGCTGACACCTAGTAATTAGTTTGATTATTGCCTTAATCACCTGCCTGAGCTTGTGGGGTTCTGTTAACTTTTTTATGCTTAACATACTGCAGTGGACTTTTAAAACACATGCAGTCCTCTTCTAATGAAAATATGAAAAAAATATATACTTCATAATTTAAACTCTGATTGACACAAGCAAGTTTTCAGAAATCCCTTCTTAAATACCTTGAGATTTAAAGTCTAAATGTTTACCAGAATGTAGCAACAAAATCTCACAAAACCTCGAATGATCATTTGTTAGCATTAGGATGAAAGGCTTCCCAACCAGGATCAGACACTCACTACTCCAAGGCTTTGCAATGACAAAAGAAAAGATGGCTTCTGCATTCAAGCACTTAATAACTAATGGTAAAATCTGAAACACTGACATACTTTGACTCTTACTCATGAAAAAGTCATACTTGAAGGGGAGAATAGTGTTCAAGAAGTTGTAACAATCCAAAATTAGGCCCAGTTCTCTGGCAGAAAGGAAATATTTTTATGTTGACCCCTGAACTTGTCTAGACGACCTTTCAGAAGCAAAAAACAAATGCAGCACCCAGGAACAGAATTTTTTCCATTCTGTCTTCTGTAGTAGTGTTCACCGGATCTGAAAGTCACATGGCTGAAGGCAACACCAAGTGCAAAGGTCAGATTTCCAAGAGGATGATTAAGGAACACCATTAACAGATTAGCAAAACTCACTGAGAACACAAATCACCAAAATACCTTGGACTCATGAGATTCCTCACCAAGCCATAACACTTTTATCAAAATGTCATCACATATACAACAATGTGTTCGTCTCTTCCATTTGCTTTTCTGAGCATTGTAAACTATAAATCTTTTCTCCCTAGATACAATATAGCAGAGAGTATTTGCAATACGCTTTTTTACCTCAATCCTATGAACACTAAGGCATGTGCAGAATTTTATGCACAGGTGGTAACTCATTATTATGTATGTAAGTTATTCCCTGGAGTGCTTCCAAAACTGGAATCTCAGACTTTTAATTATCAGCCTCTTTTTTAGCCCTTCCTGGGTAGAAGCAGACCTGAATGCAGAAATTTCCTGTAACATTTTCTGTTATAATTTGATTTGTTTTTACATAAACTACGGACTAGGTATGACAATTTCCTGCCTTGCCTAGTATAGTTGAAAGATGTAAATGTAACAAAGCTCTTATGATTTTATTATTAATAGTAGTTTTGTAACTGATTATGCCTGACTATTGCTATTAAAATTATATTTCCTACATTCCCGTTTTGATGAAGGCATGAGAATGCTAGTGCTAGGTATGGTATGTAAAATAAAATAAAGCAAAGCAAAGGAATTAATTTCAGCTTAGCATAAAATCACTATAGGATCTCCCTGTAACACCTTCTGCTAGGGAGAACTGCTGGAATTGAATTCTCAAGATATGAACAATTCTTCCGTTAATAAATTGGCCAAAACTTTGCACTGCAACTGTTTAACAAGAATTAAGCATCACATTCCATCCAGCTCTTGCCATGTTAAGTTCTTTCCTTCACATACAAAAACAGACAAGAAAGCAGATTTGTAAGGGTCTTGTGGTTTTATAGTGTTTGCACAATATGGAGGAACATGACGATCATAATTTTACTGTCTTTCAGTCAAAAGCAGAAGTTACAGACTGATTCAAGCGGCACAAAGTACTGAGTGTTGAAAAGAAAGCAAGAAACTTGCAGTTGATACAGATCTTAGCAGAGCAAATTGAAAAACTTAATAAGAGGCAGACTGAACTTCGGGCAAAATGGTATTTTGTGCTACTCTGCACAAGCACACACAATAGAGGAAAAAATGATTAAAAAAAAATCTGGAAGTTCTCCCCAGATAATTCACAGAACAAAGAACAAGTCTTTGGCCCGCAGAGGTATGATGTTAGCCAGATATCACTAGTGTGCAGAAGAATCAAGACCAGCTACAACACTTCTGTACACCTAAATACAAATTACTTTAGTTATGTTAGGATGAAGGCACTAAACTGGAGCCAGACTGTCTGTCTGTGGACTTCTGTACCAGACTGGTCCATCCATTGGAATGCCTTCTGGGAGACTAGATAAAAATATCCCAGGAGGACCAACACTTAAATGTTTTGATCAAGAGGAGAGTAACTGGAATAAAGCCCGAAAAGCTCAGTGTCCATTAGTAGAAGAAATCTATTTAATACTATCTTGGAATGTCAGGTTTCAGCACATGTTCAAAACTATTTGATTTCTTGGGAAAAAAACTGCAAACACCAAGTGACTTTAATAAAACCTTGGAAAACAGAGAGATAAATAGGCTGTCAGGTAGATTCATTGCGACAGGAATTTGCATGCATGAAGCCTTAAAAATAAGCAAGAAAACAAGCAAAATTTTAAGAAATTATTTTCATTGGGTGGCTGTCCTGAACAGACTTAAAACAAAACTGACCTCGGAAAAAAGTGGAAATGCTCAAGTTAAGTACCAGTATTTTAGCTTTAAAAGACTTCTCTATATTATGTAGGAATCTCAGATTTAAGTTCAGCCCTCACTCTCCCATAGGGGACACTTGTCCCAGGAGAAATTCATATGGGTGGCAATGGAGGAAGAGAACACATCTCTTCTTAATAACTGTATCTGGTGGCTGATGAAGGAAAACTCACGTACTCCATAGGGAGTTTCTGTTCCACGCTCTCTAGAAGGCAGTAGGAAAATCAACTCAGAGGTCTCAGACAAGGAGGGAGTGAATGGAGAGGACAACTGGAGGCGATGAGAGATACACTATTAATACAGGCGGACAAGAGAATATTCATGAGTGAATTTGGGAATGTCATCATGGGTGTTAATGGTGACATAGTTTTTCTGTTTAATGACCAGACAAGCAGACAGTGATCAGTAAAAAGCTTCTGAGCCCTTTCCAGAGAAGTGCACAAAGTTAATGAGGCTTCCCTGACAACCTTCTATCATTTGCAATGTTATAAAAAATGGCAAAATATGATCATCAAGTGTGGATTTGTTTTGATTTTTGCACTTGGAAATCACATTCTCTGTCTTCTAAGCTCACAAAGGAATTTTATTCTTTTTTTAAACAGTTGCACTCTGAGTCACAACATTTATCTGGGAATCCTTGCCCTCTGGATTGACCTGGGAGAAATCAATGAAATATAAATGCTTGGAGCTAGACAAAACTCCAGCTTAATCATCCTTCAACCAGCAAGAATACATGGAATGCAATGGAACAAAGAATACACACTGTTCACAGGGACTAAGAATGTACCTCATAAACTTTTAAGAGATGATGACATCTCCTAACACATGTCCTGTCACATCAACAAATGCTCACTTAAGAGCTCAGCATTGTAGAAAACTGTATCTGTCAACTGGTGCTCAGCTGCAAAAACCATCATCATCCACACAAGTCATAACATAACAGCTCCAATACCAATGCTCACAATTTGCTACTGCAGTAAGTAATTAAAAATAGAACTGTACTGGTTTAATGAAGTACAATGCAGATGAGCAAATGAGCTGAAAAGTTAGAGATGATCTTACTGCCGGAAGGGAGCACAGCTTCCCTGAAACCTAACACAGGTGCAAGTGTAGTCTTTATTCTCTTTCTGTGTTAGCTCAGTAGAATAACCAATACACCAAAAGCCAGAGAGAAACAGTCACAGGTAGAAAACAGCAATGCATGGAATACTCTTCTGGGAAAGCTTTATATTTTAAACGTAGAAGTGATACACTGGCCAAATTCTGGCCAAATCTCTCCCAGTTCAGTTAGCTTTAAAGCTATACTCTACTGGTGCCCAGATAAGCAGCAGCAATTTGCCCCATTTTTAAATTACATGCTTACAGCTGCATCCTTCAGCAAATCACTAATTTTGTTTTAACATGGTTATTAGAAAATTGTGGTATCAATATTATCCTAGAAAATTTTGACATCAAATAGTTATCATACCATGCAAAGTACTGAACAGGTATATAGCAAGGAGAGTGTCCATTCTCAGCTTCATAAATCCTTAGTCATAAGTCAGAAATCTGCTCTTCTCTGGACAAATACACAACCTGAAACTTGCCTACTGGATCCAGGCCTCCCAAATATTCTCTTCCAATGAAAGCCCTCCTTGCCTAAGGAGATGCTGGTTTGACTTTCCTTTTTATCTTCTACTTCAACCACTTGTTAAACTGTAGAAATATTTTGAAAGTGTTTATTTCTGGATATAACTGCAGCTCTCAAGTGCTCCTGCACTCACATGCCTGTGCCAAGCCATAACATGCTGCACCTCCTCTCACTGCATCCCTGTGCAGCCTGAACTGCAGCAGAACGGAGAGATTAAAGACTAATTTCTGATTTTTTTTTTCACCTGGTACTCAACAGGAAAAAAGCTAGTGTAAGCAAAGAATTACAATTTTCATTATATCCTTGTTTTCCTTTCCAATATCCTTCCCTGTTTGTATATTCCCACTAGCTCTAAACTCAGCATCTCATTCCTTCTAAGTGAGAAGGAAGTGAGAACATGAAGTGAGAACACTTGATATAAGAAGCTGCCTTCCCTTAAAGCAATGTTTGCTTTAAAGACATACTATTCTCATGTAGAAAATTAAAAATGGGAGAAGGGAAAATTTTTGCTTATCCTGCAAGGATTTTTTTGTGTGGTTTCTTCTTTTTTGTGAGGACCTTGATTATGTTATACAAAATGGGCTCATGACATTTATGAGGAAGAACATGGTATTCACAGCTGAGCATCTGTGTGACATTAGATGCTTTACTTTTTAAAATCAGATAACAAATCACCACAGTTAAATAATTTACTATCTCTACTATTTTACACTACCCTTTTTCTTTTTTCAGCGTTAGGCAACAATTTTATACCACCTTTCCAAGACAAACAGCTCTCTCAATAATTTTGAAAGACCTATGTGCTAACAAGACTTCTCCTGACAACCTCACAATTCTTGGAGCATTTACTCTCATAGCAACCCAATTCTCATAACAATCCAATCTTCAGTCTGGATTAAGACCTGGTACACAGATGGAAATCATATGCAGAAAAGATAAGGACCATATGTGCTAAACATGTCACGTACCAGAGACTGAGTGAAGTCTATCTGTGGAATCTTTCACTTCTCCTGTCTCTAACCTCTTAGGCACTTAGGCTGAGACACATCCCACCTTAAATTTAGGCAACACTGCAATGACATAGAAAAGCTAAAGCCTACCCATTATAAGATCTTCCTGTATTCCCTTTCCTACTGCTCTAGCTTCCTTGCAGTCAACAATATTTATATTTGACTTTCACTGGTAATAACTCATCACGCAAGTTCTACATAAATATGGCAATGGCAGTCACTGCAGGAAGGAAAAAGTCCACCACTTGTATTTTACAGGGTCTGGAAATGAATACCTTTCCCTACTTGTGTGGATGTCACCTATCAGTAACAACCAAAAAAAAAAATAATTCCACACCTTTTGCTTCACTGTCGTCCATGACATTTGTTTACTGATGTTGATCTCAGCAGTATAACCACATTAATTTCAGTAACCCTTGAGACACTTTTGATTTATATAAGATTTTATCTGCTGTCAGTACTACTGTCTGTTAGTATGCCATTATTAATATACAAAGAGGAATTACATTTCTGTTGCTGTTTCCAGGACAGTTTTCAAAGTCATCCACAGATGTTTTGTGAGCTACAAAAATGTGCTCTGATTTTTAAAACCATGTGTTACAGTTGATTTAGGAAACATCCAAAGGGCACAATCAAAAAAGAATGAAAGGAATAACTTTATCACTGTGACAATTCAGCAAGTCCTGTGGTAGTCTATGGGCTGCTCTCAAAGTGATACAAAAGTTCATGTTCAGCTAGGTTTCTCTCGTTTTGATAACTATTAGTTGGAAATGGTTCTCACAAAGTCACTGTTGTTACAATGTCTGAAAAACGGCAGAAGAGGATTTTTTGACAGAGTACTGAAAAGTGCACGGATCTGGCACTGTGAAACTGCAAAGCAAGGAAGGCTCTTTTTTACAAGACATGAGTACCTATCCTTATCTTAGCATTCCAGAATTTCAGATTTTGCACTTGGCCTGTGACTCTTCCTGTTAACTTTCTTTTTAATAACCATGAAAGGTTGATTGCATGGAAGACTGGCCCATCTGTAGTTATAATCCACAGGTTCTGGCTTTGGACATTTCTAACCCACTAGTAGGGAGGGGGTTGTAAAAAGCATTTCTGTAATGTACTGTTTCTCACATCCTTTTCTTAATCATCTGATTCTGGCTGGAATAAAGATGCTGAAAGCATGCAAAACAAGTCCCTTATCCAAGACAATATGGACGTGGTTATGTTCTTAAAAAGAAATTCCTTTGCATTAATTTCACTTGAATAGCACAGCACAGAGAAAATGATATATGCACATACTGACATCCCCTTTGTCCATTTTCCTCCTTCCACATATTTGTTTTGATTTTTTTGTTTTATCCAGGCCTTTAGCTCTACTTCTCCCACTAGTCTGCTCCTGTTGCTACACACCAGACCCTTCTCACCTTGTCCAAGCAGCCATTCCCTGGACTCCCTGCATCAGCCCTGGAGCTCCTGCAGTCTGCCACTGCCTCTCTTTGCCTCCCTCACTCTTCTTCCTGCTCTCCCACTCACTGCTCTGTGACCTGAACTCCTTTTGGACTTATTGGAGGGGAGAGGATGCCTAAAACTACTTGGGAGAGGGTTTCAGTCCCTGACATTACTCACCCCAGAGCCAGCCAAGAGAACCAAAAATTCAGAGGAAAAGGTGGGGAGTCAAAGAACAACATCTGCAGCTGGCACTGAAATAAGTCAGACTCTTATTCATCCTATTCATAAATTTCCTGGTAAATTCACCCACCAGCTCAGTTTCTTCTTTCTTCTTCTACTCTTCCATGTACTGTCTGTTATTTCCATTTGTGCACTCTATTATCTCCCTGCAATGCCCTTTCCAACATATGTCAGGAACATCATTCTTGTTCCTCTATAAAGTCTCCTCTCATTTGCAGTATCTGCTTCAGCCCTGCCTCATGTATTGTACTTAGGGTCTGTGTCTTGTTTCTCTCCTTGGCTTCTCCACATCAACCCTCTGAAAATGGGGTTTACTGTACACTTTACCTCTAACTTCACCCATAAGAACCATAAGGAACACAGAGGTGAAAAACAAGTACATAGTCAGCCCAGATAGCTTCAGTGAATTGGCACAAAATTCACAGATCACATACCTTGCCATACTTCTGTGCATATGATCCTGTAAGCAGCGAATGAAAAACTATGATTGTTTCATCCAAATCCCAAACAAATACACGCTGAAAACAGAATTGAGGAAAATATTATTGAACAAATAACATCACAGTCCCACCACCACACCACCCAGGGAGGATAAAAGTCAGCTGAGTCTTAAAAGTTTAACCAAGCACTGATTAACCGAGCAGGTTTTCTCTGAAAATCAGCAATAACAGTGTATCATGTGTCGTAAAAAGTCAAAAGGCAGTAACTTTTTACCTCTTCAACTATTTCTTATTTGTTCTCTAAAAATCTTTTCACAAAAGCTCTGTAATACAGATTTCAGAAATGTGATGGGGGATCAAACATAACTGTTAAACAGTACTTTCAGAGACTTCTTTGTAAGTCTTACTGATTCAAGATTTTTTTTATTTCTACTATATAACTAAAATCTTCGGTAAAAGTGCTATATGCCACTGCCATATAGAATTTAAATAATACTGTAGGATAAAACAGATTATTTTAACTCAGTTTCATTTATTCAATGTCACTCGTTTTGGTTTTCACTGGTAAAAATAATAAATAAAAGAACCCAACCAACCAAAAGAAACCTTGGAATGTAAGAAGTTATTTCCTTCACTGGAAAAATTAAATCCTTTGAAAAGGAAAAAAAAAATGCAAGTTTCTGTGCAAAAGCAATGGCATTTACACTCAGCTCCTAGCCCTGCAGCCCACCCAGCAGGTGCTACCATAGGAGGGGCCACGTAGTCAGCCAAGTCCCAGCAACAATTTTGTCTTTTCCTGTACCCAGGGCTGGTAAGTAAAGGCAGGGCAGTGGGGCAGGCCAGGGCTGCTGGCTCTCTGAGCTGCTCTGGTGGCACTGGTGGCAGCACAGCACATCCCTGGCGCCACAGCTGGAGTGTCACACACACATACACACACACACAGAGGCACTCTGCTTCCTCCTGCTGCTCCTGCCACTGCAAGGCACTGCATGGCCAACACGAGAGTGACATGACTGCAATGACTCTGTTGCTAAAAGTCACCTGTGCTTGAAATTGTCATCCCATGTATCAGGCAGATATATTTCTTCGCTAAAGTACTGATCTTGCACATCCTTAAGCACAGCCAGAACTCCACTGAGGTAAGCTGCCTCATTGAAATCCGCTGATACAATTTACAAGCACAAGCACAAACTGGTGCCTAAATACTCAAAAGGCTATGGCCAGATGATCTTGCATATTTACACTGCATCCATAAATACATGTAATTAAGAAGAGTGACATATTTGAGATTTCCTATTTCAAAAACTAAAAGAAAATGTGACTTTTATAGTTTTGTGGTTCTATTGCACGAGAAACTGACAGACATGTAATGCAGAACAGTGAAGTCTCACTGTACATGTAGATTAAAACAGCTACTGCTCTCTGTTACATTCAGTTAGTGAGACTGAGTCCATGACGTCTTCTAAAATGCTTTAAGCTATTTTCACAGCTGCAGTATTCAGAATTTACACTTCATCAGAAGAAACCTCCACATTAACATTCATCAATTACCACAGACATACCTCCAAGTCACTGTCTGGAGGGGGTGATGGATTATTCTTCCGCCCTCTACCCCGAGACTTTGACCCAGAACTCCTACATGTTCTCTCATCAAGATCTTTGATTGGCGTGGAGGGGCTCTGTACTGTGTCAAACTCCCCTGTAGAGTCAACCATTCATGTCAAAATTAGTGCTGGATTTTTAAATAATTAACTTTTTTTCCCTCAAAGTTCAACATGCCTGTATGCAAACCCAATGACAAGAGACATGTAAAAAATGTTGTATAAAAAGAATGATAATGTGCCTTGTCTTATGTAGATGGATCAGTAGATGCCACATGCACTTTTGACTTTACCAATGAAACACTATAAACCTTAGCAGAATAAGACAAAAATTTAAATGACACATATACACAAATACACACAAACCCAGGCAAAATATAAATATAGAAATGTGTATTTTAGAAGCCATACTAATGGTTTTTCAAAACATGAAGTGCTTTTTAATTAAAGTAGTTAATTTCCCATGTTTTCAGTTCGGCTAGACTTATTTCCAAGTCCTGCTTTACTTTTACCAACACACTTTGGCACTCATCCATGATCCAGAACAGCTAGGCAGCTTCCAGCTTCATGCCCCCCCTCCCATGTCACCTGCTCTTTAGTAAAGTTCACTTTTTTTCTTTTAGTAAAGTTCACCATACCTCAGCCCATAAATTGTCAGAGGCAAGCCATAATATTAAATGCAATATTCCAGTTAGTACCCGAAAGAGGATGAAGCTGTACTTGCTGTATTCTGATCATCTTTCTTTAAGTATGAGGTATTATGGGCTGTCACAGAGATGTGCTGGAAGAGCCTTTGATCTGGTATGGCATGGCTGGTCTTAACCACACTGAAGCCCAACCATGACTTACCCATTTAATGAAGCTTAGCATCTTCAGCTTTCAAAACTTCTAGCAATAAATGCAGTTTGGCTAGTTTCCTGACTGCTAAATTACAAAAAAATCCTCCTTCATCATTTATCCTGCTAGTAATGATTTGATTTTTTCTCCAGTAATGGAGGAAAGGGTACAGCTTTGATCTGACATCTCCTACAGATTTTGATTCAAGAGAGTCCTTTGACTGTCTGTAATTGAGCATTTCTGGGCCACAGGTAATATTTGTTAAAAGTGCTCATGATAGCAAATATGCAGAATAAATTAACACTTGGTAAAAACATTTTCCAAAAATCATCTACGATGCAGCTGATTTTGAGTTGGAATCTGATTTTTTTTTTCCACTTTTACTAAAGAACATCAGCAAGTGTCCAGTAGATGAAGGAGATAGAATTTTCTGCTCTGTTCTGAACTTGCAAGACCACATGTGGAAAAATGCACAGTTTTGGGTCCCCAAGTAAAAGAAAGATATTGTCAAACTGGAGTCAGTCCACGTGACCATGACAGCTAAGGGGGCTGAGCATGTAGTAAAAGAGGCTAAGTGACTTTTCACAGAGGTATGCAGAGAAAGGACAAGATATACAGGCAGAAATCCCTACAGAATTGGGAGAGAGACAGTTCTTGTTGACTAATCATTTCTATTCCCAGCATGGTGTTGATGTCAGCAAGGTCACAGCAGGGAGTGAAGCAATCAATAAGGATCACATTATCTTGGTTCTTTCCCCATAAGAACAGCAAAATGTACTTAGGTAATTACAAATGTACAAGAAGCATCCAAATCAGAATCCTTGCACAGCAAAAACCTACAATGGCTTTAAAATAAGTTCTGAGTGTGGAAGAGCTCTGTGCAAAAATAGTTTCCTAGATTTTCCTGATGGAGTGGAAAAATTGTCCCTAACCAAACCCCCAGAAAGAAAAGGCAGAAACTAAGAAAGTGAAGATGAATGTTTACACTCTTACCACAAAGCTCTTCTTATTTATAACACTTCAACACATTACAACAAAATCAAGACTCATCTCCACAGTAATGTATTAAAACATCTGTTCTCAATGACTGTGTTTATTCTAATCTACCAAAAATAAAATATTAAAAAAAAACCCTGTTCTAAATCTCCTTTGAAACTACCCAACAACTGAAGTAAATAACTCCAATTTTCATTTAGCATTAGCCATTACCAGTTGCTCTAGGCTTCTTCTTGGGTTCATGATTGCATAATTATCTATTAAACAGTACTGTAACTAATCGCTGTTCCTTGTAAAACCTAGATATTTAAAGCCAACTTTATTTCATTACGCTAATCTCTAAATCAGAATGAGCAGCTGTCTCTTACTTGAATGCAAGGTATGCATCTATTTTAGAACTGCAGAAGTCAGTGGTGCTCGTTTTTTTAAACAACTGTAGGCTTAATTGCTTGATTTGCTTTTTACCTACAGCAGTCTAAAGGAGAAACTGCACTTTTCTTATCCTCTGTTTGCTTTAGAAATGAGGTCAATGCTGACAAAATGAAAACTTATTAAAAATTAAGCCCTGTAACATAAAAGAATGTGATAAATTCTAGTACCAAAGAGTATTGAAAACATTACCATCATGAAGAGCTCCCACTGCAGCTCATAATAGACAGAATTTTTTATTATAATGTTTGAAATTTTTTAGCTTTTTCAATATTCAACACATGCCTAATAAATACACCTCATAGCCTCTTCCCATCGGGACTGTGAGCAGTGCCAGTGATCCAAGAAAATAGGAGGAAAATGTTAAAACCAGAATATGGAATGAGCTCTTTATCACAGACGTTCTTACACATACTCATACACTTATCCAATTTGGAGACCTTGCAGCAGCTCCAGTTAGAGGACAGGGAATTACAGCAGCAATTTACAAAGGGAATTACAGCACCACATTACAAATGGAGGTAGTCTTTCATATCCAGGATATTCTTTCCCACCTCTGGTTCGATGATGTGAACATCCCCTCCTCCTTGGTAAAACACAGTTCTATTACTTAAGAAGGAAAAAAAGAGTTTGTGCAGTCTGAATATAATCCAAATGCCATCTCCCAGAGAAGCTGCAAAGGGTGACTTCATTGTGGGTACCAAATCAAGCTTTGCTGCATCCCAGTAATGGAACGGGAGCTAATATCCTATGGTGATTTGCCTCCCCTAACCCTGGATATGTGATAGCAAGGTGCCTTCACATGAAACTTTTATCCAGGCCTATATTGTCTGCTGGAGTTTTATTTGCCCCAGATTAAATGTGTTCATCAAATATACTCAAGTGTACTTATCTGCTGAGACCTCACCTCCCAGTCCATCTGAGTTATCCCTATTTGAGATGATAGTGCCCTAGGAGACACCTATTTATCTCAGAAATACTCTGTGGTAATGAGTGTATTTTGAAAAATCTTAATATAAGGCAGGTTCAATCCAAGCTCAGAAGAGAAGTCCCTGGTTTAAGGAGCTGAGCATTACACAGATGTGGAATGGATGAATTTCTGAGCCACTTCATACTTTCCTTATGGATTGACTTTTGTTACATATCCTTACCAGACAGAGCAGCCAGAAGAGAGTTTCAACATTACAAGCCTGCTTTTTTTTCTGACTTGTAGTGTGTTACTCCTTGTCATGAATACTAGAAAAAGTCTATTTCAATTTTCATCTCATTTTCTTTACACAGTCAATAAATAAAATTGTAGCTAGTATTTACTCTTGATCTGATGGGGCTTTATTATGAAAATGAGAAATCTTGTGTGTGCAGATAGTACTAAGGCTTTGATTAGATATTTCGATTAACAGCTAGTAGAGATGCCAGAAAAAGAAGTGCCTTGCTGTTTAGTCTCAGGTTTTTGTTGGACTAAGTCTTAAGGACTTGTTTGACAGCAAGCAAACACAGTGAGTGCTAAAGAACTGCAGTATGATCTATGATATCTGAAATTATCTCCAAGACACTGCCCCTCACCAATGGAAATTTATTTTTACTGTGACACAGAAGGGCACAGGCATGTCATGCATTCACAAAGTGGGCGTTTCACTCTCAGCAGAGGGTCGCATGATCACTGCAACGCTTCACAGAAATAAGGAGCAGATGGGGGTGGATTTGTTAAACTCAGATGCACAACCTACTTAACAAGAGAACAAGCTCATATGCTTAAACAATCCACAAGCAAGAAAAATCTTTACTGTTTCACAGATGTGAAACCTTCAATACTTTTTAAACATGTTCAAACTATTTCAGATTCCCTCTTTTTTGCCAATTCTATTCAATACTAATGGTACTTGTAATAATACATGATACATTTACACAGCATTTCTAGGAAACAGATACCTAGGGGAGAAACAACATGCGAAACTGATTTTCTCAAATAAGAATATGAAGGAATAACAAAGCAGTATGCAAAAGTACACAGGAGATACACAGTTATCAAAACATAACTTGCAACTTGTGAATACACTACACTTTCAAAAATTCTTTACATGTGATTTGTATCTGTTATGGATATCCTCCACCTGTTGAAATTTCACATTACCTTTAGGTTCTTCTTAGATTTTTATTCTGAGGCTACTGAATAACATTATACTTTTCACCAAAAATCAATGGAATATGTATCTCCTCATCACCCTTCCATACCATATCCATACCATATCCATATCCATATCCATATCCATATCCATACCACACCATACCCTGCCCCAAACATACAACCACAAACACGTGCACTGTTATACTTTAAAAATCAGCCTGAGGAAAACATCTGTGTAGGAAGATTTTCAACTAATTTAGTTAAAATTCCAGTATTTTTAGCAAATTTAAGCTGTTTATATTATATGTGAGCCCTTACACTTTTCTACACAATGCTACCTTTCCTTTTTACAAATTCATTACAATAATACATTAGTCTTTCTACTGTAGTTTTCAATAAGGTGGTGCAGTTGTTAGGAAGATTTATGCAATAAGGTGATTTTGTGACTAAAGCATAAATTCCTCCCCTATTCAGAGCCTAATCCAAAAGCCAGTTTGTTAGTGTTTTTAGAAATGCTCACAGTCTGTGGGCACAGCAGACACTGCCCATGCTGGCTGAGTGAAGCTGGTGTCCCTGAAAGAGACTGCTCTAAGAGTGGTAAAGAAAAAAGGAGAACTGCCACTAGTCCCTCCAGGGATGTCCTAGGAATACAAGTAGCAGGCTATTGTGCTGTGGTGGCTGTGCACAAGAGGGCAGGACTGGGCAGGCAAAGAGAGCCTCCTTGTGTCTCCTGATAATGCTCTTCTTGCAAATTCAACTGCTTCAATACAATTTTTTTATGGTGCTAATAACTAATTTCTCTATTCTCAGTTACTTAAATTAGTGAGTTAGCAAGCATGACTCGTACACATTTGAATAAAGCCCATGGGCTCTTGCCAGCATGACTGAGGCATAATTAAATGAAAAATGGTATATTGTTTTAAATTCTTTACAGCAATACTTCAGAATGTGTAGGTGGAAACAGCACTGTTCCACTGCCAGTGATACTGACAATCATCTCAGCGTGCAAAAAGCTTTCTTTAATTAGCAAACAAACTGGACAGGTTTCCTAACTAAACAGTAAAAAAGCTTATTTTGGGTGGTTTACATGACAAAGTTTCCTGAAAGGCATGAACTTAAAATATCAATATCCATGCAAGCTGAATATGGAAATCTTGTCTTTATACAAACAGGGAATAAAATACAAAAATTGTTTTCACCTGAATGTAGATCTGTACCTGGTTGACTAGTCAAGCCAGGGAGAGAGTCCTGTAATTGGTAGGTTGATGATGATGAAGTGCCATCAGCCGTGTTGTTTGAGGTCATATATGCACCATATGTTGATGCTGAGTAATACTGTGCATACTGATTTTGGCCAAAAGCTGTGTATGACGAATAATCCTGAAACAGCAGATGCAGAAGAGCACTCAATTAAGTACAGCAATGAGTGAATTTTTTCCCATTAAATATTTCTAAGTGCACAGTCATATGACTTTTGCTAGTGTTTTGAAGACATGGTTTAGCTTTTTTTTTTTTAAAATTTAAGAATATTTAGTGTTTTTTTTAATTTAAAGATATTTACTAGAAGACTACAAGGAAGCTGCTGAAATATTTAAGTGTTAAAATATGTAACTAGGCTTCCAGTTAGATTTTGATAATTTTCCACAGAAAACAGCATTAAACCACAGTGAGTCTCATTCACCATAATAGATCTAAATTAAAATAACATGCTGTCTCTGGAGTTATGTAAGTCCTTTTGTAAGTGGCAAATAAAAATGGTAATATTCGTACCTGTTGTGAACTACTGAAGTTTGTAGAATTTGAAACAGAATTGTTTGAATAAATAGTGGATGATGGTGTGAAACTAGAACCTAAAATTAAGAAATACAATTAACTGTGAGAACTCGTTTGTGAATCAAAATAAAATTCTAATTAGAATATTCCATGTTAAGATGTAAATGAATCAACACAAAAAAACAACTTTTATTTTCCATTAGAAATATAAAACATTGTAATGAAACTTTGGAAGAATTTAAATGCTAATTCCACACATGCAGGCATATATTCCTCTCCCCCCCATGCAAGGAAGATATCAGCAGTAAGTTACCTCACCAATTCAGAAAGCATTTTTTGGTTTATTGCATTCTCACCTCTCCTCAAACACCGTTTTTCTTTTTTGCCTTCATTTCTATTACTTTAGCATTAGGTTTGTGAAACAAAAACCTTTTCAAAAGACATATCCGGGTGTTTTTATTCAGTCTGTAATGAGGCACGTCCTTGTTTTCAACATAAATCAGATTATTCATATTGCAGTTTGTAATATGCAGAAGATTAACCATTGTATTAGAAAAATTATTAGAAATTATTCAAATAAAACAGGTGATCGATAACCAGAGGGTAATCAATGAATTATCAACTGAATAGTAAATTAAAGAGTAAATATAAATTAAGGAGAAATTTTTTAAAATTATGTTAATCCAAGGAGAAACAAGTATCAAATTATGTCATATTCAGGAACATAAAAACAAGGAAAAGAGACTTGTATACATTAGTAAATATAAGAAGTGCTTCCAGTCCTGCCACTAAAAAAATTAGTGGATTTCGCTCCACTAAAAAATCCAAAAGAAGGTGCAAGTAGGGACTGCGTTCCACAACAAGATCTGAAGTAACAGGGGATCAAAATGAATACACATATGCCTATTAGCACTGGGAAGAAATACCCAGCTTTAAATTTTAGAGGTGGCTACTCACCTGGCATCTGGTAAGAGTAGGGTGTTTGGCCTGGCTGTGGGGTGGAAAACCCTGGGCTGTAACTGAGGCACCCGCTCTGCAGTGGAGATTGGGTCTGCGAGAGCCCACTTTCCGTCTTGATGCCTGGCAACATTACACCCAAATCTGTATAAGAAATTAATTTTCAACTGATTCTTTAAAATATTTTGTTACGGTTGGGAAAACAAAAGAGAAAGCAAAAAGAAAAGCAACATTCCGGTCGGCATTGCTTTTAGTTCTACGTAAAGTGAAGTAATGAGTGGTCAAATACCGTAAGTGGGTAAGCTGTAGGGCTGTCCTGTCTGTGAATAGGCTGTGTAGACCGCTGGTTGCTGCATTCCTGAATACTGGGCTTGTCCGGCATAGGCAGACATTGTTTGAGCTGCTGGTGTAGAAAGAATGTGCGGATAGGGCCTAAATATCAGGAAAAATAGCATTACTGTGGCAACAAATACTTTGTATGTTGATTCAAGCAATAAAGTAAAGAAAAAGGTTTAAAGATGTCCAAAGACAGTTCATTATTCTGCCAACTGCTCCTCTTCTGGGATTTATTCCACCCCCCACTGAAATAAGCTGAAAGACACTCTGTCCCACATTCCCCAAGGCACAGTGAATATTTTATGCTGTCTCATCACTACAATTTAATTCTTAATCTACTGTGTCCACTTTTAGGTGGGCTGTGCCACTGCTGCATGCCTTTATATGGATTTAACCTCTTTCAGATGAGATCAGAACACTTCAATTAGAAAACACCCATACTTTTTTAATCCAATGGAGGGAAACTTGGACTAGAAGAATAGAAGAAACACAGAGGTGAATGTTGAAGCTAGTACATTATGTCATCTGTGCAGGTTCTGCTTCAACAGACATGTAGCCTCTAGCTTCAACTAGAGATGGATCCTACCCATTGAGAGCAGCATAAAATATACTGACAGCAATACTTTGGTAACCAGATGGGCTTTAAATGTTCGGAAAATATGGGCTAGGAAAATAGAATGGAAATAAAAATGGTCTTTTATTTATGAATACTGAGGTTTTATAGAGAGATTGAATAAAATCAAGTTTAAATTTTTTGCCCTCCAGAGTTGCAAAAATATACAGAGAAACATTTTTCTTGGATTGTTTTGTAAGTCAAATAAGACTTTATGGACCAAGAGTTGAATAAACACACTCTGCAGAATTACGCTAACTGAAACCTGGCCATTAAAAGCCATGACTAAATTTCAGATTCCAATTTTAATTTTTTTTTTTCTTTCTAATTAATTCAGTACAGTTGGCAGCATTTACTATCAGAAAAGGATTACTCATTAACTTAGATGCCAAAAAATTGTAACAGTAGATTAAAAATTCTATTAAACCTTGTAATGTATTTGGCCAAAAGTGTCTAATATACTTTGCCAAAACCTGATATAAGTGGAAGGAGGGCTCTTACTTCGGGCACCTACTTTCTGTATTAATAAACTTTGGCTACCATCATATGAATGCAAATTTGTTAAAAAAAACACCTGAAAGAGCTTAATTGGCTCTTGAATCTTTAGATTCAATGTTTTCTCTGTACCAAAGTCACACTGATAGCTGTATCAAATAAATGGAAACAAACAGATGGCATACTGGAATCAAGAACCCTGCACACAACACTGATCACAGGACAAGCAAACTAATATACTGTCAACTGCAGCAGTTTCATAGATCATATTTGGTGTTTCTCCCTAAAGTTCCTGCTCCTGGATTTGTGTGATTGACCAAAAGGCAGTTTCCCCCCACCAAAGAAAAAAGCACAAAGAAATTTATATCTAACAACATCCGTTGACTTAAAAATAGTAAGATTAAAAGCTAATCCAATTTATTTGATTTTTAAATCTTATGATATTGGAGAGGGACAAGGAAAGGGTGGTTCATGATTGTGGAATGTTTGGAAGCATTTGGCAATGCTGGTCGTGGAAGGGTCAGGGACAGGGTTACCCCCCAAGATTCCAACTTGTGCATGCAATTGTGATTTCTATATATAAACTGACTTCTTCAAAATATATCTGTATATATTCCCCACACATGCTGTTAATATGCTGATGTCTGAGAATGCAATAGTCTGATTATTTTACTTCTGTTGCGCACGCTGCTATTCAAGGGTATTTCTTGTGCAGCAATACTGCACAAAGCAGGATCTTACTCTGTAGATACATGAGGAAAAAAAAAAAGTTGGGGAGGGAGCCAGTACCGAAGTCAGTACCGTGGCTTAAGAATTTTCCTTTTTCTCTGTTTCTCCTGCTGAACACTTGTTTGCAACAAACCACAAAACTGCCCACAGCCAAGGTCTATAAAAGACTAGAAGAGGTGCAGACACTAACTTGGAGGGATATATCTGTGGAGAGTACTGGTGCGCTGATCTGGGACTGTAGCCACTACTTGTTATTACTGCAAAACAGAAAACAAGAGAACAGCAGTTAGAAACACCATGAGACCTGCACAGCCACACAGTGTGAACTAAAGCAACACTAACAGAGAAACCCATTGAAATGGACAGCTTTTCAAGGAAGCAGATGTCACCAGAACTGCAATATCTTAAAAAAGAATTAGAAAACTCCCCAATCTTTCACTGTTGTGCAGAACTCTTTAGTTAGCATGGGTGTGTCACGTTTTCTCAACTTCACTAACGCATTTCTGATTATATTGCAGAGGCATGTATTTCATACATCACCTGTGATCCACACACTGTTGATCTTTCAAATTTGCAAGTTGTACTAAAAGGAGTAGTTAAAAATAAGCTTGTGATACAACATACTTCATGGGATTGAAATAACATATATATATATCTTTATAGTCTCACATTAACAAGAAGTTCAATTTTAATACTGGATAGGAAAAGCATGTTTTATATGGTTGTAACTAATTTTAGTTAGCTTAGGTGATGGAAGATACTGGATTGAGCACTGGAAAGCAACTACCATTCTTTATAAACAGGCCAATAAGAACATAACCCCTAACAACAGCATTTTTATTTTAAAGTATGCATAGACAGTCCTGTTCAGTAGCCATCCAAACTGTGTATATCTATACTATTCACAGCTGCATTCTTCCAAGAAAGCTAACAGAACAATAGTCATAACCCATTAAAATTTCATCCAGAAGCAGTGCTCACACTGGATTAATTCCAAGTGTTTGGAAGTTTCCCTTTCCTTTAGCCATCTGTCTTGACTAAGACAGATGTATTCCAAATATATGTACTCTAAAGTGTTGAACCAATCCCTTCAGAGCAAATCCATACCGGGCAAACATACAGAGTGTCTTTATTAGGCCATCTGCTGTTCATTCACTTTTCAAAAGATTAAAGTAGTACACAATGAAGCACTGGAATTTCTTTAGTCTAATCAATCATAGTTGTACTTCAAAGTGTACTCTCTTCCTGAGTTATCCATAATGGTAGTAGAAATGAACATTCAGAATTTTATAAGTGACAAATAGGTTTAGGTTCCTAACTATTTTATGAAACGTGATACATTTCTACATCCAGCCCTAATTAACGTCTCTCAGATCTATTGCTTTGAACATACACAGAACTTCATATTTTTAAAGATAGTTTAAATGCATTTAGAATGTGTAGGACTTAAAAGGAAAATACAGTAGAAGAAAAACAATTAACTTCTTTTTAAAATGTGCAGTTAAGTACGGCTTGAAAGTAAAGAAGAATTGGATAATAACTTTTAAAACATGTGCCATTAGATTCCATAAAAGAGTTGCTGTTTGAAAAGATATTGAGGGTTTGCCTGTGATGGAAATCTGCTAAATTTCATTTTGTGTGGTTATTGTTTCTGTGGGTTTTT
This sequence comes from Rhabdornis inornatus, assembly GCA_013397075.1. Taxonomy (NCBI): domain Eukaryota; kingdom Metazoa; phylum Chordata; class Aves; order Passeriformes; family Rhabdornithidae; genus Rhabdornis; species Rhabdornis inornatus. The sequence continues at coordinate 781,776 of VWZS01010216.1, read as the reverse complement.
TTGAGAATGCCTTTCTGTGGTTTAGGCTCAACCCACAGAGCAGTCTGCTATGTGTGCAGGCAGCTATTCCCAGAGTCAGACAAACCTATGGCTGTTTCTATCAACGTAACTGGTTCACAGAACTCTAAAGAATGCTCTTGGTTATTTAAGGCTTGATGAGTAATTAGTCTTCTCTGTTGTAGCTCTGTGACCTTTCTAAAGACAAGCAATAGCAGCAGAGTGACCTTGGTGGTTCTCAGGGGAAGGAACTTTTGTGATCCATTATCGGCTTATCGGATAATTTTTGCCATACTGCTTCACTTTTTGTCTCATCATTAGCTGGATGAGAGCTCAATCAATTAATCAATTTGGTTAAAACACATTTACCACGCCGCTCCACCTTACGTAAACTGCAAAAAAATTAATTACTATTCATTTAAATCACTTGAGCTATCAAAGCCTAATACTTTTCAGCAAAAACTGTCCTGCTTGCCTTTTAATTCTTTCTGTATGTACCTTATTTTTAAAATTCAGAAAAGAAAATAAAATACTTTTGGAATGTGTCTGGTTTTAAATTTCCTTGGTTTTATCCCCAGTTTTCCCTGATGATACTACCAGTTGCCAGGAGGAGAAAGAGGCAAGACTAAAAAATCCGATCTTTTCACTGTTTCTGTATAGCTTGTCCCTGCAATTTGTCCACTACATTTTAGACTGTGAGATCTTTGAGAAACATAGGTTGTAAGAGAATATTACATTATATTATTTAATTACATTATAATATATATTATATAATACAATCATATATCATACAATATTATGGTACAATATTAATGCATCATAAGAGAACATTATGACTGAGTGGAGCCTGTGGACCACACCTGTATCTCATTGATGAAACTGCTAATTCTAAGGGTTATCAAACTTCAACAGCTTTGGCTGCTGGATAGCCTCCTAACATCTCCCTTCTCTGAGTGCTGCTGGCACCAGAGGAAATGGTGGGGGCAGGTTGCAGTGGGTTTTGTGGTGTTTTATATAGGCACTACATGAACGGGGCTAAATGCTTTTTTGTGTAGCTCATGTTAAAAAAAAATCCAGAATTGTTTATTCTCTGAAAAACTCAAATATTCCCAAGACTTCACTACTTGAAATTACCAGAGGAATGCCCTTCAGGGCAGGTATAAGACCCTTGATCTCTCCAGTCCCCATTAACGCTGTTTCACAGAGGGGGCAAGCTGACAGCTAGCTCTTACCAGTTACTCTTAGTTCAACTGGCCAAAGTGGTTGTGGAGGATTTAAATGACCATTAACTGTTTTAATAGCATGTGTTGGGTTCAGCATATTAATATGGGCGGGAGTTTTGTATTTTTTCATTACACATCTGGAAAATTCTGTGCAAAAAGGTTAGGTTAAAAGGACATAATTTAAGTAACATCACAATCTCTACGCACAGTGGAACCAAATGTAGGTTAAGCAGCAGCAACATTCCCTAATTTCACCTTTATAGCCTTCAGAAATTGTTTTCTATATCTATAAACTGTATTCCATGTCCTGTGTAATAAATACTAAGTAAAAACAATGAGAACCTCAAATACCTCTCTCTCCACTCCACTAAAATGATAAAACAATTCTCAAATTAATCCACTACTGTAAGCAATATATACACGGTATTACAGTACAGCAGCTGCAACAAGTTCACAGTGTATGAACATCTCAGTTAAGGGCAGTGCTGTGAATGCCTCCCCCCAGTGGGAGTGTGCTGCAGAACCACAGAGCTGCAAACTGCGGACATTAATTACCAAGTGTTCCCCTTTGAAGAAGGAGGAGGAGGAGGAAGGGGGGTGCACAGTGTTACTCCTCACCTGGCTAACCCATGCCAAGAGGCACAGGTTCTCCTGGGGCAGCTCTGCAGTGCAGGGGAACCTGAGCATGAGCTGTAACACATGGGCTGCAGCCCTCAACAGGACCTTGCCAATCCCAGTAGCCAGGGCAAGGCCTCCAGGGAAACTGCCACCCTAAATTCAAGAGATCTATGTGCTTTATCTTTTCAGATTTTCGGTCAACAGTTCTCAGAATCACAGTTTTCTGTGAAGTCCAATCTGTCTCTCCTGCCCTATACCTCACACAATCTGTTTGACCATCACTTACAGCTGGTCATTAGGGACAGAGATGACTACTTTATACCTCACAGGGCTTGTTGAGCCTTCTGCTCAGTTCCAGGACAGGCCACATGTTTGACTGCCCTTGGAGCAGGGAAATCACTTTTAATGGGTAGAGTGTTTGAAGGAGAGGATTTCTGCAAGGCAGACTCTCAAATGCGTTTCAGCACCAGGAGTTCTTTTTTCACCCATGTCTCATTTCATAAAATACAGAGAAGTGCTGGCATCATGACTTCCACAGTTGGGAGTAACACATATATGTCCCTCATTTTCAGGAAAAAACAAACTGTTCAGTGTTGGGCTTTGTTACTCACTTTTTTCAGTCACAGGTGGCTCATTTGAAATGACATCTGTCTACTACTCAGCATTTACTGTCTTTGGCAACCCACTAAACGTCCCAACTAACCAGTTAGGCTAAAAACTCGGAGAAATCCTGATTTTGCTGAGTTTTTACTGCTCTTTAGCACTTCTACCATAAAATTAGAGCAAAAAAAAAAGACTGATTTGGGAGCATAAGTAAAAGGCAAGAGCAAAAGCAACATATTTGATCTTTATGAAAGCCTGAATGCGTTATCAGGGCAGCTCTGTGTCTCGCTCTGATGATGAAGACTGCACATCGCCCAGACAGGCAGGCTATTGATCTCCCACTGAGAAGGACTGTACTCATTTAATGCTTGAGTTTGTGCACTAAACTGAGAATCAGGTTCGTATTTCTTTTGAGTATGCAGGTGGCTAACAGGCAAAAAAGGATTATGCAAGGCTCAAATTCCTGCCTTTTTTTTTTTTTACTTTTTTTTTTGAGGCACCAACTTTCCAAACATCCAAAGTGTAGAGATCTCAAGACTTCTTTTGAAGTCAGTGGGAGCTGATGGGTGAGTGGCACCTGGGGAAATCAAGCTGTTACTTAGCTATCTAAACCTGAGCTGAAGGCTGCAACTCTTGGCACTCCAATGTTGCCTTAGCCATAGAATACAACTCAGCTGCCTTAAATACATGGCAGAAGCTGACAAAACTTTACCAACAATGAAAAAATCATATACAGAGTTGGATATTCTATGATTTGTAATCATTACTAATACAATCTTAGCATTGAGTAAAAACAGAGAGAAAAAGAAAAGCTAAATTTTAGCCCAGACTATTTAATTTTTTATGGAACTTTTTAGCCTTTAAGCTGAGGTTCCTCTTAGTATAATTATAATGAGGACAATATTTTCATTCTTCTAATCAGAAATATTAAATGCTTTAAATCTCACAAAATACCTTTTCCTCAGGCAATAAATTAGTTATAAATACTTTTCTGAATAACCAATTTTTGGGTTTAACTGATGGCTAAAAGACAAATCCAAAACCTGATTAAAAAGAAATTAATTACACAGAAACATTGTGATTTCCAAAATATTTTAAATAGGACTGGAGTACCTAAGTCTACCAAAGTAGTAGTAGCATCAGTGTGGAATGGTGATTCACGGCTTTGGTGACATTTCAGTCAGGCCACTGAACTGGTATTTCCAATGCGAAACTTATTCTCCCTACTCTCCTTTTTAATATATTTATTAGCAGGATTCAACTTATTGATTAGAAGGCTGATTACCTGTACTTTTCCACAGTTCATCACATTTTAGTAATTTATAAGGATCTACTTAAGCCACTCTTTGAATTTTTTGAGAAGTAATTGAAGCGTGTGATTATTTAAAGCAAAGGTATTTTCTTGGAAAGAAAGTAGCTCATCCCAGTGGAAAGAGACTAACAGGACAATCTGGTCAGTGTTTAAACCAACACACTGCTAATAGGAGTAAAAGGATTAGCACCAAGGTATAAACTTTAAGATTTGAATTAAATCAATTTAATTAGCATGGCTGTTACAAATATAATCCCTTTTTTTTTTCCTAATATCATACACGACTAAGAAAAAAGTTGAGAAAAAAGACAGTACCATAATAACAGTATTATTTTGAAAATTTTGCAAACATCAGTGGTCTTAGGCATCATTATTAGGCATTCTTTAAGATCACACCTCATGTAAATTGCTGAGTTTCATTTACAAAAATGAAAAAGCTATTATTATTTCTATCATTATTATTATTATTATTATTACAATTCTATTCTAATAATTCTATTATTATTATTATGTACAAAATACAATAATATTTTATAGTAGCTTTGTAAAGATTGCTTCCATGCAAATGTTCATTAGTGGGGGTTATTAAATGCTGCATTAATGTACAGCTAACAAAACATCATTTAATTATGGCTTTACCTGACCCAGTAAAAGTGTCAAGCGATGCATCTCCAGTTGTTGTTGCTGTTTCACTGTTGTTCATGGGTTCTGTTTTGACTGCAAGAAGAGACACTACATAGAAGAATAAGTAGACATGAGATTTTGCTTCTAGATTTGTACTGGAGTGCTCATGCCAGTCTCACTAGCGGTAGTCCAGCTCAAACAAGCACACGTGCAACAGCTTCAACCTTTGCTCTAGCGCCATTCTGAGACAACTGACAGGAATCTGACGGGAATTCCCATTTATCTACACAGCTCTGCAGTATCTGTGCATTCATCCAGCTATTGGTTTTAGTAACTGGATTATCTTCTGGGGAGTTTTCAACCTAAATCTAATTGATTCTAACAATTCCCTAAGAGCAGCACAGAGGAAGGAAACATTAGCTGTCAAGGGATGTAGCACATAACAAAAATAATTTTGCCTGACCAATTATAATATGGTTTCATGCTAATACAGAAGCAAATTACTTTCACAGTGCCAGCATGTTGCCTTTCCCTTTCCCCTTTTACAGAGTCTGTGGGGGCCTTTTTGAGCTAGGTCACCAGCAAGCAATTTTCCGTAACTGAAGAGAGAAGTTTGAAAGAAAAAAGAGCCAAAAAGAACTAGAGTAGGACACAAATGACAGCCATGACTAGTCAGCTTCTTACTCAGAGATTACCAAACAGTTTGGTCTACTCTGAACTCAAATTTATTTCTTAGGTATGATCATCATGCAGTCTTACCATCCAAGCTGTTACTGAAAGCACAAAAAGCACCAAAGAGGCAATAGAGATTTTATAATTTAATATGTTACCTGGACAGAACATTTGGCATGGACTTTTGTAATCGAATTTGGGAACCACCCATCCAATTGATGTAGTAAGAAACAGCAGTAGAGAACACATTGCAGCTCCTATTGGCTGTCTGACTGGCAAATGTAGAACCCTCAATATATCAATGCAATTTCTTCATGAAGGTCAGTTAGAGTTGGGCATGGACATCCATCACATTCTTATGGACATCACAGTTTGGTGCCCAGGGGCACAGAGTGAAGAGGCAATGAAGGCCTGCACAAGCAAATACCACTGTTGCATGCCAGGTATCCGAGTTCCGAGAGCACAGCGTGGGATTTGTGAAGCAGCCTGCTGTGACAGCCAGGCTGGCAGAGCCCTCCAGCAGGTCTAACAAACACCAAGGAAAGGTGTGCTCTGCCAGCTGGTTACCTGACAGACCTCAGCTAAGCTGACCAAAGCTCTCATCTGTCAACATCGCTGCATCCACATTTGACTGCACTGGCAATGGTATGGGAAAGGGGGGAATTTCATTATTCTGAGCTGGAAATGTATTTAAAAACTGTGGCTCAGATTCAAGTCACCTAAATCAAGCGTATAAAAGGTGCCTACTAATCTCCCTTTATGTTTAGCTGAGACATAGAGGTACTTCCAGAGGCTGATTCAGCCCAAGTACTGCCTGAGCTGCCCTCAAGTTCACTGTCCCTCATACAGTCTGCAGAGGAAAAGGCAGTGCATGAGTTAAATAAAGGACTTAGTTTCCTTATGGGTAAAGTGTCCAGAACAACACCCACAGACCCATTCTGCTATTCTTCCTTGTGTCTGTGAGCATTGTGAGTTACTCATTAGAAATTGCACAGCTACCAGTAAAGCTCCTGTGACAAGCCCTGTGAGTTAACTCTCCTACAAAACCACATCCCATTTCCAGTCACACTGCCTAATGGATCTTACTTCAGGAAGTCACACGGGACGCTGCTGATGCCTACAACTCTACAAGCGACCTGTGCTGAACTCAGAGGGACACCTGCTTGGATCAAGCAAGAGAAATTGGGATGCATTTGTCTCTGTGACTGGTAGAGTGCCCTGCAGCATTACCGGTGCACCAGTCCCAAACCAACCAAGAAGTACCTTCTGGTTTCAGTTATACAGTTGTATCTTTCCATTTACTGTCTGAGATAAAAAAAAAATTTAAATGTGTGTCTTTTGAATGTAAACTTCTTTTCATTATTGTTTCTCTTTCATAAAACTACCATGTCTAAATAGTCTCCCTGCAAACAGCAGGATATAAATTCAATATGGAGTCATTAGGGAAGAATTTTTGCCACATTTTTTCAAGCTGTTGTGCACTTCTCATTTTGCTACCTATTATCTTTTCATTAAAAAAAAAAAAAGGCTGTGACAACATCAACCCTAATTGAAAAAAGTGTAAGAATTCTTAAGAGTAATAGAGTAATCAGTCATTCCCATTTCTATAATTATTTGAGAAGGATGTGATTTTATTTTCATAAAATATCAATGATCAATTTTCATCATATCAATGAAACATATCAAGAAAAAGTTCAAGGGTAATTTGTCACAAAATGATGGCCTCCACTAAACCTTTCAGTCATGTGAGACATGCATTGTTGCCTGAAGTATCAAAAGTATCAAAATTAATTTATTTGATGATTACTACATATGGATGCCTCTATGTATTTCTGCAAAGTCTGGGCATCTACCTACACGAAAAAAAAAGTACTTTTTAGTACCTTTATCTCTTTCTGTTCAAGAAGGTATTTCACTATTGTCCATAGTGAGCTACAAATGTTCAGTATTGCATCCAAGAAGGCAGTATGTGTTTAACTGTTTTATTTAACAAAAACTTCAGTCATGAATTGAAATGTTTACTTTAAAATTGTGTCTAGTTCTGGTTAATGCCAGCTGCACTGCACTGCTGTCAGCACAAATAGACACAATATTTTTTCTTTCCCTGTCAAACAAATAATCTAAAACAAAAGAAACTCTCTCCTGTACTTAACTTGAGGAAAAACATTATATTGGCACTGAGTTTTGTTGGAAAATACCTATAGAAAGTGTTTTTATATGTGCTTGATTTTATACAGTTCTACTATTTTGCATTCAGATTTTATGACAGCAAGGAATTCACCAAGGTCCTTCCTCAGTGTAGCTACAGATTTTGACTATTACCTATTTTTCTTTATGTTGTATGTCATTAAATAAGCAGGGGGAGAAGCACAAAGCTAACTTAGGAAAAACAAAATATTCTAACATCAGTTGAAGAGAAGTAATTTTTTTTTGTTTAACATATTGAAAGAGTGAAAATAAAATGAAAAGCAGTCTCTAACTGGGAATACATTTGAGTGCTGCTAGCAGTGAAGACTGCCCGTGTTCTGCTTACAGCTGGGATAAAGCAAGCAGCTGTGTGCTTAGCTGCCAGCTTGACAACAGGGTGACAGAGTAGAGCTACCAACATCATCAGGTGCTGGGGCACATGATGTACAAGGAGACACAAGAATCTGGGTTTGTTCTGTCCTAGGAAGAGGAGGCTGAGGGAAGAGCTAATTGCTGCCTGCAGCTATCTAATGGGAAGGTGCAAAGATGACAAAGAACAAAGGCACACTCACCTCAAAAAGTGCCCTGGGAAACAGGTGGGAACAGATACAAGCTGCACTAAGGGAAAAATCCAATTAGATGTGGGAGGAGAATTCATTGCTGCCTTGAGTGACATGATCTAACAGTGAAGTTAGCTCTGCTCTGAGCAGTGCTTGGCCCAAATGACCTCCAGGAATCTCGTCCAAACTTCATTATTTTAAGGCTAACTCAGAATATAGCTCCCAACAAGCAACAGCTTCTACAGTATACCTTGCTGAAAGGACTTAGCAGATCAAAACGACTGATACTCCGCTGATGCCTATTTTATTTTCTCTAAAGCATTTCTCTATGTTAAGGACTGAAAATGAATGCAAAGTTTTAGGGGCAAGAGGTGCTAATAGTATGCATGAAGGATGACAAGCAAATGCAACAGAAGATACAGCAAACAAATCTGATTTTAAAAGCTCATGTAAAACAATAACCACACAGCTTGTCATAGGAATGATTTTCCTCTTTCTTTTAGCAAGCCTTAAGAGTTTTCCTGGGAATATACTCAGCCAGAAGCACAATTCTAAACATTCTACTGCCTATGGAAAATCAGATTTAATACTTAACACACTGTATTTCCTCACTACTAATAATTAGTACTTAAATTGTTACCTTCCACATTTGACTGAACATGCTGAATAGTTAAATGAGGCGACAGACCAAGTTATCTCAGTCTTCCTTGAACTTAAAATCTTGTAACTGAGCAGGAGCATTCACATAAAATGACTTATTCTAGTGCAAATGATCTTTTGTGCTCAAGTCAACTTTTTTTTTTGTAAATGTTCTTTTATGGCACGCTAATTCTGAGGGATTCTTTAGAAGGCTGTTTTTGAAATCTTCCTAACTTTAGTCCAAACCTGCACAACTTTAGCACCTTTGTAATGACTTGTAGAGAAACATGGTAATGCATGTTTACACCTATGATTAGTCCCATATGTACTGCAATGATGTCACATATAGTGTTATTATTAATCCTTACAACTTATGACAATTAATAATACATGTCAGGAAACTCATAAGTGAAAACAACAGCTTGGAAAATTTGGCCAAAATTTTGTGAAGTGGCAAGTTACATGTGGCAGCACATTAGACATAAGCTTTGATTAATAATGAAAGTCTTAGTAGGAGTAAGAACAATCCTGTCATCCTTGACTTGTGCTCAGGTAATCATGCAACGCTGTACTTAAAAACAAAAGAAAAGCAAATGGGCATTCTATGAAAATTCCATTGGCCTGATTTCCACCAATGCTGACTACTTGCAATTCCCAGCAATGCTGAACACCACAAGACAATCCCAGTCACTCAGAGCATGTAGACAGCTAAGCTAATTATAAGCGGGTTAAATTCTCCTTGCTTATCAAATGACTTTCAAAGCATTGTAAGATAACTACTTGTTGCAACTTCCTAACAGTTTTCTGGCTGTGGGAAAAGCCTTTGAGAAAGGGTAGGGAAAAGATGCTTGGGGTGAGGGGGAACCCCATGAGAACATTCAAACTGCATAAGGAAAGACCAGAGCAAAGGGAGAGAGATGTCACACAGCAGCCATGGAGACACAGCACACACGCATGCACTGTACCAGCGTCTCTCATACTTGTTGCAGAGGAGGGAGTACTGCAACTCAGCAACCAGTCTGCAGTATTTAACACAGTCATGTTGTCTCCTGAGAACAGGAATGGTACAACAGTTCATTCTCCCAATGTCTGTTCAGTGTAAATGAATAGCCTTCAAGGCAAATCAGTGCTTTGTCATTTTAAGTCAGGCCTAAATTTTAATAGAACTGTATTGATTTTATGTGTATGACTTTAACTGGTTTGTTTATGCACGTTGTATAATATAGAGGCATCCAGTTACTAGTGTTTTTTAATAGCACATTTGAAGTTTTCTCTTTATGCTGGAATAAGGATTCTGTTTAAAAAATATGGTTCAGCCCTTCTTTCCAGAGCTCAGTTACCCTCCCAGGTACATCCACTTTTTATCGACTCTGACAGATTTTTAATTAAACAGACTAAGTGAATAAAATGCTCTACCTTGTGGCCAGAAAGAAAAAAACGAAAAGAAATTTCTTAGTACCAACTGTTAAAATAGACAGTAATGTATAAACTCTAAAAAAGAAACTCTAGTTTGACTCATATCCATGGTGTCACTTTCATGGACTATACCTCAGAATGTGTCACCCTACCTCCCACTGCTGTGGCAGAATGGGTTATCTGAAAGCACTGGAATATCTGTGTTGTAGCTGCATGGCAGTGCTGTACCTACAGTATTACACACAGCAGTAATGACCTCAGCTACTGCTGAGGAAAATCTAGCAATTTCTTTATTACAAATTTTCATTACCTCAAAAGAAATGGAATTCATCAGGAAAAAAAATCACCTAAGTCTAATTTGGATGCATTTCTCTTGATAGTGATTTTAATTTAACATAAATGCATGTAACTCAGGCTATAAGAGTAAATTATTACTCGTCAAGGAAGTATGACACAGAAAATACAATTTATTTTGTAAGTTATAAGGTGTAAGCAAACATTTAATACTGTGTTCAAATCAACCATTCAAAAATTTTCCTTATTTCATCTTTGCACCTTGTTTCAGTTCTGCCTTCAGTTCTTACTTCGGTTGGTGCAAATCAAAGAAATTATGTTGGAATTAGAAATTTACACTTGTGTGACTGCCAATTTTTCATAATTCTTGCTGGACTTATAAACAGGTATATTGTAATTCTTGAAATTATGGTAAAAAATGCATATGACTGAAAACTAGCCAAAACTTTCTGTGTGCCATCTGTGTCTTCTACTTACCTCCTGTTCCATTTGTTGTGACTGATGTGCTACTGAGATTAGATTTATCCAGTTTGGAACTACCTGGTGCATCACTACTTCCAACAAGATTATGAGGACTGGCTAGATCCTGCATTTCCATAGACCTGTTAAAAACCAAGGTGACAGTATTAATGCATTGTGATACTATCTAAAATAATCTGCATTTTCTATAATAACATTTTTTTTTTATGGAGGGTTTGCAATGCATGCAGGCTAACAAATCAGTACAGGTTCCTTTGACATCTTTTCTTTTTACCAAACCTAAGAAAGTAGGTAACAGCAACAATGCCACTATTTTCCACTTTTCCTTTAGGTATTATGAAGTGACATAGGCTTATGAAACTGCCACTCAAACACACCACAGAGTTTGTGTAGAAGGTAGTGCACATATATGGATGGACAGATGGAGAGATAAATGAACAAATTCAGGTATATAGGTATTTCTTAGAAGAAAATAGGGAAATTAGGTGAAAAGTCAGGCATTACACAGAAAGCTGAGACAGGAACTTCTGCCTCTCATAATCTGTATTCCAATGACCAGCAGTTACTGCATCCACACTGAATTACAGGAACAGACCATACAAGTGAATGAACAGAACTTTCATGTACATCTGGAAAATTCTTCACTCCTACAAATGCATATATTCTTCTTGGATCACTTGCTATTTGTTTTCTGCCGTGTAATTTCCGGGAAGCTTGCAAAATTTCAAGTGGATTTATACTGCAGTGAATTCCAGCATCACAGTTACACTGGGGGCCTGTAGGTGGCTTTCATGCAGTGACAACAGATCTGCCTTTCTCAGACAAAGACAGAGTAGATAAGGAACATTTCTTGTTAGACCGGTAACTGCAATCCAATTTGCAGTGTGTGCTCGCCTATTCCTTGCTTCATTTATATATTAATTATACAGATTTTTTTTTCCCCAGAGAAACTATATTGCTATATATAAGCAAAGTTGCCAGCCCATCTGTAACAAGAGAATGATTTACCATATGTATACTCCAAAGGCCAACAGAAAGATTGTCTTACAGAGGATGTAAAAGCCCAATTACACTGTAGAAGGCTGAGATGGAACAGTTGGAATGGTTCAGTAACAAAACAGCTCCCAGGTATTAATATTCTGACCAGGATAATCAATAGCAAATCATTAAGGGCAATATCCAACACAAGACTTTATTTCAAGTTTCACTTTGAAACTGCCTATCTCCTGTGCTCCAAACATCCTCCTCTGTGGAAAAACAAACAAACAAAACGCCACTACCTTTCCATCAAATATGGGTCTGCTGGCTGTTTTTCTCCCCTCCAGAAAATGAAATTATCTGTCTTTTGTGCTCCTGATTCTGCTGATCTCCTGGATGATTTACTCCCTCACATTACATTCATTTAACCCAAGACAGAGATTCAGAGCTTTCATGTCTTGAATATATTTGAGAAAATGTAGGAAATACTATATCTCAACTGGGAAAATAAATGAAAGCCTTACCTGAAGCCACATGAAACAAAGAATCTCATTTACTCAAGTAAATGCCTGAGTCAACAATGAGATGCACTGGCTAAGTGACTGGCAGGATAGCCTGCCCAGCAGCACTCTGGATGAGCAGGAGAGAAACTGGTATTGCTGCAGGCCATGCATCAGCAGATAAGAATTTTACAGCCATATTCAAGGAAATGCAAAGGCATAAACTGAGATTTGAACTGCACTGAACCCAATTTCTTCATCTAATTGTATATACATTTCTACACATCTGTCAGCAGCGCATTATATTTATTGTCTACTGGAAATGTGATCAGTGTTTGATGAAATAAAATGAACTCAGGTTGTTTACAAGTCTGCCAGGTTTTGTTTAGCAGTTTCTGTACAAGTATAGCAGCTAAAGGTTAAGAAAAGTCTATGAGTTTCCATCTTGTATGTATTTAAGGGAGCAGAAGAATGCTACACAAAATAAACAACACGTGTCTCATTGCATATACAGTATAATGCTCTCCACGTGCTCACTTGGCAGTTTTAAATATCATGATTTCCTGTTGAAGTATGATCAGCAGGCAGATACCTAATGGGCAGTTCCAGTTTAGAAGGTTCTCACATGTTTCTTTCCCCTTGGTTTGCATGAAAGTTACAGTAATTTCTTCTCAGACAGGCATATATCATTGCCACAGATACAAACACTTCGGTGGCATTTTAGAAGCAAAATCACTGGTTCATCTACCTAGTCTTTTTATGAAATATCCATTTTAAGCACTTTTCACAGTCAAATGAATCAGGTTTTCTTAGTCAAATCAGAAAATCAGATTTTTTTTAAATCAGAAAACTAGGTACACTAATTTTCATTTTCTTGGCAAAGAATATAAACAATCAAATTTTGCAAAATGAATACTTTTTGTTCCAAAAAAGCACGAAAGCTTCTGTGCAGAGTAGTATTTTTATCGCCCTAATTTATTTTCTGTAACAAATGGCATTCCATGCGCAGACATGGCAAGTTAATTACCTAAAATTATTTTTAAAGTAGTGCCTTCACAAATAGACATTTTTTCTGCATGAGTAAAAGACATCTTGTACTTATTGGTAGTCTATTAAGAATAAAAAGGATATCCAAACCAATAAAAAGTTTCACAAAACCATGTGCATAGGTTGAATTGTCCTGGGTGCTCCATCCTGTGTGAACAAGTACAGGGATTACTTTAATATATCCCTATGTGATCTATTTACAGAAGTGCACACGTTACCTTCTGTGTAACACATATAATTCAATTCACTTTTCTAGATGCATTTACTTTACCTTTAGCCTAAAAAATTCTCAGGAAGATGTAACAGACATACTAAAATCTTATCTTCCAGTGAATGGAGGATTCAGGAAAAAATGTTTAGTAAAGTGGACAAAATAATTCCAACATCTTGAATTCATTTTGTCAAACTAAATGTTTATCAGAGTCCTGCTTTCACTGACTTAATCAGAAGCAGGTTCAGGTTCAGTACGTGCTTTCCTGTGCTAAAAAAAAAAAAGTTTAAAATAAATCTCTGAAGGAGTAATTAATACTTCTAAGTTTATGCAGCTATTTATTAAAGACTGCTCTCTAGTAATTGCAGTGTGCTCCAATTTAAGTGGAATAAAGGTTTTTGTTAAAGGTGCTTTAAAAGCTACACTGTACTATGTTTTTGTACATATTTTGTTTCTCTGCCAGGCACATAACTGAACTTTAGTTTTCCCCCTCCTGCAATGTCTCAAACTGCTTTTTAGAGTAATTAAGCAAAATTCTACATTGTATAAAAAGATACATTTTGTCAGGAAATGGAATGGTTGATAAGAAGATGTTTTAATTATCTCTTGACTGTTTGAAGAAGGTTTGTATTATACCCAGCTTCTGAGAAAAATCTGAAACCCGGCAAGACAGATTTGTCTTTTATTCTGCTTTGGCTGTGTTTTAAGTCTTTGAAAGCTGGTATTTGCACATGCTTAGTGGATCATTTCAGAGGTTTATTAGAAAAGTCTAAAACTTCCCAGAAGAGTCTCCCAGATCCCAGTGGGCTTTAACGTCAACCTGTGGACAGCCCTACCCAGCTGAAGAAGGTTTGAATCAAAAATATATCTGTATGGGGATTCTGGGCCTTCCCCATTAGAGCATTTTCTGTTCGTCAGCTTGAACTTACATCTTTGCCTATGCTCAGAAGTGCATCCAAAGAGACCAATTCCACCCTCTTCTTTACAAGTGTGGATGCACAGAATTTGTGCCCCACCCCAGACCTCCAGAGTGCACAGCCCAGCACCATAACCCAACCTTGCACAGGAAGGTGTAAGTAGGACTAATTATGATTGCCCCATTTGACAACTGCATCTCTTTATTTCTGTATAGCATTCGCTTGTGTTGTTTTAAAGGTAAAAAGCTCAAGCCTTGCTTCTACAGTTGTTTTCAAAATTCTTCTTTTCCTCCCCCCGTCATTACAATCACATATTCATTTGTGCACTGCTTTTCCTCAGCAGACATAAAATTTATTTTCTGAAAATCTGGTTTGCTATAACTGTGGTATCCATATGCATTTCCAGTTTAACTATTATTAAGGTGGACTAAGAGCTAGATCTTTCCACAGCTTGTAACTCCATTGATTATTCATTAATTCTACAAGCAGAACATATTTACATAACTTTCTTACAAGACATAATGTTTTAAAATGTAAAATTTTTGCTTCATAATCCAGTTCAAACTTTTTTACCAACAAGATCAAAAGTGCAAAATAATTTATCAAAGATTTATAAAAGAATAAATATTCTAACATGAAAACAAAGTACTTCAAATTCCAGCCCAACCAGAACATTTTACAAATACCAATTCCTTTGTGCAGAATTTGAAGCAAACCCAAATTACAGGAGAACTGAAAGAAGGACTAGATGGAGGCTATTTAAAATTGTATCATTTAATTTAGTTTGTAAATAATCATACCAAAAATTTTTAAAGTAGTTAAAATTCTTTGATAGGAAATTTGCCACATACATTTCTTTAGCAGAATCTCACTAAACTTCACTGAGGGAAAAAGGCTTATTACTATCAGTATTACTATTACTACTGCATTTACTATTACTACTGCATTTACTATTACTATTACCATTACTATTACTATTTATTACTATTACTATTACTATTACTATTACTATTACTATTACTATTACTATTACTATTATTGTTAGGTTAGTTTCCCCTTTGCTTTTCTTGTATCCCTCCTGTTGTAACACGAATTCTTAAACATTCCATACTTTCTCACAGAAACCTGGAGTATTGTCCATTTAAGTTATCAGCTACCCTGGAGGTTCTAAAATCAAGCAAACAGGGACTTTCCCTTTATTTCAAATTAACTTTTAGTGCAATAGGAAAATCGGATAACAGAACTGTTCAAGCTTGGCTAAATCTGTTTCCAGCTGGTATCTACTCAGCTCTCAGAATACACTACACTGTTTTAAAGACAAGTGGATTAATTTTCTTTTCCATTTCCCATACAAATTTTCTTTGGCAGAACAGGACAAGTGAGCTTACCTCTCTTTCATATGCAGTCTGAACTAGCTCATACAAGCCTTCATTCTGACAAAAACAATCAAAATGTATGCACATATACAAATGTCATTTGTCCAATCTACATTAAATCTGCAACAAAATTTAAAATAATCAATAATTTAGATAACACCACCATTTTAAAGACTTTTTTCTAGTGTTTTGGGATTTTTTTGTTCTTGTTGTTATTGTTTTTGGTTTTTTTTTTTTAAATTACATTCATAGTTAGACCAGATATTTTTCCTGTTTACTTGTACTTAGAAGAACTGTAAGTAATGCAATTAAAAAGAAGTTACATCAACCCTTCAAAGGCTACAGTGGGCAGTAAGAAAGAGGGTGAAGAGAGAGAGATTCTGGATGATGGACAGATTTCCAGGTAATATACAGTTGTATACAAATTCATGTAGACTAACACACAGATACATCCAATCTTATAATAATGATTTTGTGCTCAATACACACAAAGACGTGTTTAAGCGTATACACAACAAAAAACTTCTCAACACCTTTCCATGGAAGATCTCCACCAATAGTGCAACAAAACACATAGCCAAAAAAACCTCCTCAAATGAGTAACATTTCCAATCAGTTCATCAACCCCAAAATACAAGTTAATATTTTCTTTTCCAGGTGCTTTTACACTGCTTAGGGCAGCCTTTGTCATTTTTTGGTCACTGTAAAAAGTAAGGAAAGAAGAGCACAACAAATGAAATAAATTTGTTCCATTGAGACAACTACCCCTCTTGTTTTCCCTGGCTCATCAAGCCCACCTATAGATCTTCTCAAGCTTAGTAGATGGCCAAAATAGCAGAAGTTTTGCTATTCTAGGCACAATATCGCAAAAGCTGCTCCTCCAACACACAATCTGGAAGCTTGACAGATTTAAAAACAAATAATAGTACTGGACACCAACAAGACCTCCTTCCTGCTCTCCTTGAGGCCTCCTTTCTTGACTTGTGAAGCAATACAGTGCTAAGAAACAGTAAAATAATGTCATGTCATATTGATAAAACAAGCAAATGCTCCTCAGAGCTTTATTTTATTATTTTTTCTTTTTTTTAGCAATTCAGAAAACAAGTGCTAAACTTTTTGCAATTATTTGGGGATAGGAGGTGGATGATAGCTGTATAATTTCTGTTTCTTATGCATTTGTAAGTACAGTGTCAACATTCATATTAAAAAAGTAATGGAAAGAGGCAAAAGTAAAGTCACACTGATATTTCGAGAATAAAAATACTTTCATCAATCCACAACCAATGTCAGACAGAGGGTATCAAAGAGAGGGAAACTTAGTGAAACAGAGAATTAAAACATCCAAATTCTTTTACCAGTTTAAGGAATACCACTTAGATAATAAAAAAAAAAAAAATTACAAGGTTGAGCTTTGCAAAATTGCAAGTATAAAGTAAGGGATTTACTAGACTCCCTATGGACTAGTCATTACAAGCTTGAGTATAACCATGCAGCTTCCCAGCACATGAGTTCAAGCTCACAGGAAAAGAACCCATACTCAGATATTGCAATAACGGCACTGTGGAGAGGGTCCTTCTAGTACAAAGGAACAATAATTTGAGGAAAATTCAGAAATGCCTGATTTTGTTTAATAGCTTTTTCAGTCTCGAATAAGCTGCTTGTCTTGCAGAGGATGGGACTCCTTAGGTAATTCTTTGGGGCATAAAGGGGCACAAGTTGTGATTTTATCTCAGTTTTGCTTTCCTGCCTATTGTTCTTCACTTGGGTATTCAAGCCTAATACCAGGAGAAAAAGCCCTCATGCAGACAGTATTACTTTACAGGAGCTGTCTGACAGGCAGACAGTGTCAGTGCCTGGGATGCACCTGATGCAGAGGGCTCAGCTGAGAACGTGGCTGAGCAGGTTTGGTGACAAAGGACAGCATTGTAGCTTACCCCTGACACCATTCACAGCTAGAGAAAAAGACATTTCTTTTAACAGCACTGCAGCTTCTTCCCCACCCCCCATTCCCATTTCCCCAGTCAAGCTTTTGCTATCACCCTCCCTTTTTTGACCCTGTGCCACCTTGAGCTTCTCTGTGCTTCCTAACAATTAGGTGTCAGATATTCTTTGTCTTTATTAAATCTATGCTTCCCTCTTTTCTCACTGCAGGAACAACTGCCAAAGGTTGAAGCTTTCATTGATCTAATGTATGACTATTGCTTTAGTAATGAGCTGATATTATTTTTTTTACAGAAAAGGATATATGTATTTGTTCTTTGTGACTCTAGTGAGAAGATGTGACTAAATACTATGAAAGATAATTGCTTAAAAATTCAGATTTATTTTTGTCAGAAAAGAAAAACTGTTACATTCTTCTTGTGCCTGAAAGTGAGTTTAGTTTTCCTCTTACGATGATTAAACATACCAATGAATTTGGACAGCTTGGATTGTTGTGTTGTATAATTGCTGAAAACTATTATTTGCTTAAAAGTCAGTAACTGCGTGGTTTCCCTTGTTTCTGATTGACTGAGACATTTTATTTCAGTTTAATGTCATTTAATGTGGTTTTCTGTAAACCACAGAAAACTGTCTATTCTAGTGCAGTTCAGTCGGTCACAAATCCACATGACAATAATTTTTCACTGCTTTCTGACTTTTATTGGGAATGAATGTCATTTCCCTGTCACAATTAAACTACAATGTCAAAATAATTCAGATTTCCACATTTTTGGATAAAACATAGAATACCTAGGAGCCATTTCTGGATTCTCTTGTTGGACATGTGGCCAAGTTGACCAAAGCCAACAAGGATTAAAATAAATAAATAAAAGCCAAGACAAATCAGGAGAAATGGAACTTACTGAGTTATTTACCTCAGCATAAACTTCCAGCTCACCCTTTCTATGCTCAGGAGATTGTTCGATTACAAAGCACAGATTCAGAGTAGGGAAATGGGCAGGCTGAAAAGGGAAGTAATGTGAGGCGCTTTTTTCCCATGTGTTCCTCTTCCACATCATCTCTCCACTCTGAAGTTTAAAATTGGTTTGAGTTGATGAAAGCAAATGATAGTTTTATATGGGAAACTGTTCCATTCTGATATAATAGACTGATGCACATACAAAAAGCAAAGCTATGCAGAACAATATCTTCTGGCCAGCTGGATCCCAGCCTTTGAGATCTCTTTTCTGGGCTGTCCTAATGTGACAGCCGCAATTTTGATGGGATGCAATTTTAGCTCAGGGTTTACACTCCAGTCACTGGAGAAAGTATCTGGAAAGGGGTGATGCAGTGTCTGAATAGATAATTCTCATCTTCTTGAGGAAAAAGGCAGCTGGTTGGAGAAAACCGCTCCAGGAGCCAGAAAGAGAACATCCAAACTAGTAAGTGTCAAGGACCAGGGAAGAAATAGCAGAAAGAGTGGCTGGGTGCTCAATTCTTTTACTCCACATAGTGACTGGCCCATCCCAAGCCTGGGCATGTGAATAAAAAACACATAAAGGTACACAGTCACCCACTACTTAACAAAAAACAAACAAAAAAAACCCCAAATAAAAACAAAACTACAAAGAAAATACTAAAGTAGTTTTTGAAGTCCTCATATGAGTATTTAAGTAAATCAAAAGTGATAATGTCACCACAGTTCCACGGGGAGCTGTCAAGTATCCAACTTACATGAAATATAAACTACCAGTTTACAGATACATAAGATCTAAATGCAAGTCTTTGGATCACAGGGCCACATTTTCAAAGCATAGTTCACCCAACAGCTTCTGATCACTTCCAGATGTGACGGGCACTTGCAAATGCTGTAGTTCTGACAACATGATGTGCTGTGTCATAAACAAATAATAAACACTTCTGTGGAGATGGCTGGAATGCAAACAGCAAGCCTGTGGCCTTTCCCCCTATGCCACCACTTCTGCAGAACAACTGCTCAAGAGTCACATCTGAAAAATCTGCTGGAAATTTCAGAGTCCCTTCTATATCTCTGACAGGTGACCTGGTTGGACATAAGGAACAGGTAACAAACCCAATGACTGAAGGACATCACAAAGTCCTTCTTTGGTGGTTTTGAGTCTGATTTGAGCAATAGAGACTGTTTCTCATCTATACAGAGGAATGTGGAGATGATCAGCTCTGCCAATTACTAGCCTGCTGCTATTCTGTCCTTTGTAAAACACAGCCTTCAAAATGACACTGCTTACTACAGTGATAATATTATGAATTTAAATATAGTAATGTCAATTGTACTCATGTCAGACAATATTTAAGCAAATATGAAATTGAGAAATCAGCGATGAAGGGCTGGGAATTTTGCTGTTGGCTTCAGTAGAGCCTGGACGGCATGATGTCAGTGTGAACTCATATTTTCATTAAAAAAAGAGCAACGGGTGGGTTGTGTCTGACTCACCATAAATTGAAATGTCTGTTTTATTTCAAACTAGTTATTGTAACATGGTTCTTCTTCACCAGGGAATGTCCAAAGCAGGAGAGCTCTCTCAGGTGTGCTGTATTAAGAGTGACCATACCTCATTTCAATGTAATTTCTTTAGCCACCAGTACAGGGGCCTTGCAAGAACCACACCAGCTTCCAAAAAGGATGAGTTATGATGACAGACTAGGCATAATACAGGAGTTGCCAAAAACTTGTAGTTTTCATGCTCTATTCATATTTTAATGCAAAAATTCTGAAACTTCTCTTGGTAAATATGATACAGAGAGAGTTACTGGCAAGCAGTCTTAACGTGGGAAACATTAACACATCTCACTTTTAACAGTGAAGTTCCTCTTATAAGTTAAACCTGATCTGAATCTTGGCTCCCAAGACAAATATTCTGTAGTTTACCTCATGTGGAGCACATTATGTTTGGCTCCAAAACAGTTTGTGTCAAAAGCAATTATTTCTGTTCTCTAATCACAGTCCCAACAATAAGTTTGGTTTAGAATATAAAACAAATATATGCAACTTGCTGACTGCCTGATGCCTTAACTGCTTCAGCATCTGATCACTGTAAGGTGTAGCTGGGCACAGCCAGTCTGGATGGCAAGGTACACTAGGTGTGTTGCACACATCCCTTGTCATTTTGCCCAGGATGACCTTATTGTCTGGAAGAATCTAAAAGAACTTTGCATAACTAATTACATTCAAAACAAATTCCATTATTCTGAGCAAGAGAGAAAATGATGCTCTGATAAATGCACCGATGCTGGCTATTCTTTACAACTGATATAAGATGATTACACTTCATCTTGCTTTGCTGTTTGATTTCCCCAAGTTCTTTTATAATTTGAAACTTAAAGCATACACACCTTTTTCATTTGGAGTGAAGTAGGTGATCTTTCTAAGAGTTAATAAATACACGTCACTGAGAACTCTGGGGCACAGTTCCCCTCCCCTGAATTATCCCCTTGGGCCACACGAAGGGGCAGGTAGCAGCTGCAAATCTGTAACACCTCCATTTCCAGCTCAGCCTGCATACTGATAACCCAGCCCCCAGGCCAGGGCATACCTGCCTGCCTGGCCAGAGCCACAGAAGCAGAGCCACCAGTCCAGCCCTCACTGCCCCAGCACACACACAGCAGCCCTGGGAACCAGCCTCTCTGCTGGTTACCCTCCTTTACAGCTCCCTCTGCTCAAAACACGGCTTACCCCAAATGGTTAGATCTCATCAAGACTTCTGACATAATGCTTAGCCTTTTAAAATCATTAAATATCCACTTCTGTCCAAGTACTGAGGGAAAAACAAGGTAGCAGGAAACAAGCCCTACAGTGCTGTTGGTTTTTATGTCTGCCCACGCCCATATTGCAGATGCAAGATTGCAACTTCACTGCATTTAGCACAGGTTCCCTACTGGTTGTCCAAGAGCCCGGTTTTCAAGACAGGGCAGGGTGTGAGATGTTCATAACAACATGTTTGCTTTTTATAATACATTTATTCTTGTTTCTCAGCAAATGTTTAAATATTGCTGTTGGGAAACATGGTACAATAATGAAATGCTAAGAGGGATGAGTGTGCTTCTCTGGTACTATTTTGAGAAAGTCATGAAAAGCACTACATCTTTGAGAGCACAGGGGTTTATTTTCTATTTAATTTAATCTACATAATTAGAAGGAAAATAAGACATAAGCCTGAAATAACATGGGAGTAAAACATGATCTTATGTCTAGTCACCTGCCAATTACTTCTACACTGAAAAGCAAATAAAATCCCAAAACCCTTAAAAATTAAAGCGACAGAGATTTAGTTGTAAATTGAAACAGAACTTAAACAGAATTCACCAAACAGGATGTTCTCCCTCTCTGCCCTCTTCTGCACTCGCGCCACACAATAAATAATTCTGTTAAAAAGTTGATCCGTGGAATTGCTTTATTTATTTGGGCACTGCATATGCCTTTCTCCATAGCTCTGCCAAACATACCTTCCCACAGACTTGCTGCTTCAGTCCTGGGCCTCTCTTAAATGGCAGACACAAATCCCCTATGAATTAGATTGAGACCATCATGCTAATTTTCACGTTTAACCAAAACCAGATTTAAACTTGCATTTTCAAAGGTGCATGGCTAGTGGAAGGCAGGTATATTTCATGCTTAAAGGGGAGGTAAAGTTACTTCTGCTCTACAAATGACATTAAGAAATTCCCAAAGAAATTTGACAATAATATGAACTCAGATCACAGTAAATTATATCACTTGGCAGCTAAACTGGCAAACTAAGTCCAGAATTGCCAGCAAAACTCAAGACACACGTTTGGATGTATGGAAAGCTTTGCAATGACTAACACAAAGGAGCCTGCACAGGCATCTTGTGAGACCCATAAAGAACCTTATCAGTTTGAGGTTTTTTTTAATAAAAGTGTTCAAAAGGAGAAGATAGAACAGACAGACCATCTGCAATGTAACCACATAAAAGACCCCTGGGCAAATCCAAACCCATTAGCAGAAGTGCTTGACAAATCTGCCAAAGAGCCAGATGCTGCTTATGGAGGAGCCTCTTTCCCTCCTTGTCATCTGGATCCTCTGACTCCTGTTCCCAGAGGAGAACAACAGTGACTGGTGCTCAGACTAAGCTGTGTGTGGAGCGAGCTGAGGTACAGAATTGCTCTCTGATAAGCCTATCTTAACATAGGGAGGGGAGGCAAAGCCTAAAATATTACAGCAGGCTTAACACACATTTGAGCAATATATGGAAGATGCAGATGGTAGAAAAAAAGACAGCAAAATTTCAAATGCCTTATTTGCATGTGGTCTCAATCACCTTATTTGCATCTGGTTTCTTTTTATCTGAATTTTTTTGTTCATTCTTGTCCTTAGCTGTGATAGAGTTAATTTCTTCTCAGTAGCTGTTGCAGCGCTGTTTTGGATTCAGCATGAGAATATTTTGGTTTTGGTAAGTTGTGTTTATCCTAAGTCAGGGACCTTTTTCTTTTGTGTCTCATGCTCTGCCAGTGAGGAGGTATGCAAAAAAGGCTGGGAGGGAGCATAGCTGGAACAGGTGACCTGAATGGGCCAAAGGGATATTCCACACCATGGAATATCATGCCCAGCTTATGAACTGAAGGAGTTACCCAGAAGTGAGGATTATCTGGGTTCTGGGACAGGGTCTGGCATTAGTCAGCAAACTGAGTGAGGAACTCTATTGTGCATCACTTGTTTGTACTTTTTTTCCTCTTTATTATCATTATTATTTACTATTATTAGTAGTATTTTTTTTTACTTTGTTTCAATTATTTTACTTTGTTTAAATTATTACACAGTTTTATCTCAAGCTACAAGTTTTACTTTTGATTCTTCTCCCCATTCCATTAGGGTGGGTATGTGGAAGGTGAAGTTGTGTGGTGCTTGGTTGCTAGCTGGGCACAAACCATCACAATTCTATTTTTATTTCTTACTTATTTTTTCTCTAATGACTGATCAGGACCTAGTAGGATGATAAAGAGGTGAATTCTTGTACGTTAAATATGAGCACAGCATAATAACTGCATGGTGTTAGTTAAATGCTTACTGAGTATATAGGACTGACTGATGACATTAAAAATGTGAAACATCTAGCCAAGAAATTACAATTAAAGATATTTGAGGAAAAATGTGATTCATGTAAAAAGCAAACCAATCTCAGAGCAGGCGATTTAGATCTCAATGGCCATTTTCTTTTTTATTGTCTACATTCATCTTGGAATTTTTCCAGCTATATTTGAAGTGCAAAGTAGGTAGAATCAAATACTTTTACTATTCAGGCTCACCAATGGTAAAATATATTTAGAGTATACAAGAGGTCAAAGAAGCTGGAACAGAGTCTGAATCAGTTCTCCTGTGTACTGCTGTAATGTGATATGACAGAGCAAAAAATAGACCACAGGAGAAAGAAAGAGAGCTCCTTCTCATTGTGATTACATGTGCTGCACACGTAAGAAGAACACTGTTATTTTATGGCTCAAAATCCAATTAAAATTTTAGAATAAGGCTCTGAGAGACTACTGGACTAAGAAAAAACCTTTGTAGGTGTAGTCTACATTAAAGAAGACAAACCTAGGTTATCTTCTTTCATTCAAAACCAGTATTTACCCTATCTAAGATATTCCTGCAGATTCAGCAGTTATAAAAGTTTGTTGGATACATTAATTAATCCAGAAATCCTGCTCTCTTTAGCAAACTCAAAAATCACAAGGCACTTTGATCTCCAAAATCTCCAGATTACTTCCACTAACACTTCTGTTAGAATCATGTTTACCCATTTTTTTCCAATGTGGTGATAAAAATAAACAAAAAAGCAAGCAAAAACAAAAAAACAAACAAAGGGGGGAACAAAAGCCCTTAGGTTTTATTGCTTTCATTCATTCCAAAGTCTGACCTATCATTGACTCAGGTTAATGGAAGTCTTAACAGTGACATGATCTGGCTTGGGATCATAGGGATAAATTATTATTAATATCACAGAAGGTATGTTATACTCAATATTAACAAAAAACCCCAGGAATCTTCAACAGACATGAAATATAAAAAATAAATTACTTTTATTGTTATAAGCCATGGGGATCTGTTAATATAAACCATTAAAATACTTCCCCCTGATGTCATCAGTTACCATGAATTTGCACTCTAAATAGATTATTGTAATTTCTGTAAGCATTCATATATATTTTTAGAACTCTTTGGGGGCTTGATCCAGAGCCAACAAAAACTGACAGGCAGACAGTGACCAGCTTCAGTAGGCCTTGGGTAATCAGAAGATTGAATTTCTAAAGTTAAAGAATGAGAACATCAGTGCTCCGAATGCAGAGAGATACTGCACAGACTGATCTAAAAAAGGGAGAGACTTGCATTGCCTGAAAACTACATGCCTGAAAATAAAATTCTCCTAGAAAGGCACTACTCCTTGTAGGAACTGTAGTGCAATTGTCATGGTTGCTGTGTGTCACTCAGTTACTTTTATGTGAAGAACCATCTCCCAACCATATTACTTGATTGATTCCAACTGCCTAAGTGGCATGCAGACAAAATGAATGCACCAAAACTTTAATAAGTACCAGATTTGTATAAAACTTTCTCTGCAAGCTAAGTCTGTGTGTCCCAGAATGTAGTCTTTATGAGAAATCTTATTCCACAATGTAGTTATTTTAAAATTGGAAAGTTGTTGTATGTTTTTTTGCCAGTCACTGTCTTGACTGAGTATTTTGGGCTTGATCCTGTCAAACATTTCTCTTAGGTGAAATGCTTGTAACTGTAGTGGCCTCGTTGACATGAATGCTATACTCTGGCATATAGCATCACTCTTGTTGACTAGTTCCAATTCCAGTCTTCAAAATTACTTGTGACAATCTTTCAATTTAATTATTCTGTCTTTTCATAGAAAATTTGTTTTTGCTGTGTCTGTTTCTCCTTATAGTCTGTCCCAAGCCCAAGAAATACCAGAAGCCAGTCAAAAAGTCTTTTTTCCTGGCTAAAGATTAATCTTATTTTTGCAGGTACTCTCTTCTGGAATTGACCAGTTCTGCAGAAATGCTGAATCTGTAAAATCAAAAGAAATGCTTTAATTGCCTCTGGTAATATTGTGTATCCAGTTGGTCTTACAATAAATCAGCAGAGCAACAGGTGATTGCTGGTGGAGTCTGCAGGGTTTCCCAGGATAAGAGGGATACAGTAAGATGTCAACAGAAAGAAGTTCAAATAAATGGCATTTCAAAACCCCTACCTTACATGTCTACTTCAGGATGAGAGGAATCTCACCTTCAAAGTCTAAATCAGAGCCCTCTCAATAACTAATTTCCTCAAATGAAGCCTATTCATCATGTCATTATGATCTACAGATTATTCAGTACATGGGATAGATTATTCAGTATTATGGGATACAGTGGAGCTACACTTCTGACTCTGAAGAGCATTATCCTCTGATCAAGGTAAGTTACATATGGTTCACAATACAACAAACCCTTACCCTCTAAAAAGATTCTAAGACATGGATGAGAAGAAAATTAGGGAGCCTAATGTGTTTAAACAACACATGTGAAAGCCAGGTAGACTGGCTTGCTCATTTTTACTGCACAACCAATATTATTTATTTTTTCTATTATAATTGCTGAAACTTTAATCATAATTTCCATAGCTATTGCTGGCTTTTCTTGCTCAGCAGCTCAATTGCAAGCTCCTCTTTACTGTGTAATAATAATGCTGTTTATCTCTTGAACTGCAAATGAATGGGAAGGTACTGCTTATCCCACTGTACTAGGAACGTGTATGCAGACGTCAGCTGTTTTCAAAGTCATGGAAAAGGTATGAAAGCTTCATCACAGAATCTGTCAGATGCCTGCAAAGCTTGAATTTGGGCTCAGGAGTTA
This sequence comes from Rhabdornis inornatus, assembly GCA_013397075.1. NCBI lineage: Eukaryota > Metazoa > Chordata > Aves > Passeriformes > Rhabdornithidae > Rhabdornis > Rhabdornis inornatus. The sequence continues at coordinate 755,307 of VWZS01010216.1, read as the reverse complement.
CAGTGTTAGATCTGGTAAATATGGGCCAGCCAATGCCTGTCTGAAAGAATGAACCATCACTGCGATCATTCTGAGATAAGACAGTTAACGTCTTGTTGAGGGAATTAGTTTGTGGAAGAAATATCAGGTGTATTTTAGTTGAAACTGATGAGAATGAAACATGATGATCTGGTTGTCTGGAATAAGATGCAGAAGATACATGTTACTTTTATTTTTATTTTTTTAAGTGTATGAATGATCATGGAAACACTGTTTGGTAATGCATACATGAGCATTAGCATAGCTCAGATACAGTGAAGACAGTGAACATTGCACCCACAGCAGTGCACCCAAACTCCAGAGGAAACAAACTTCGGTCAAGTGAAGTGAATGGGAAAACTGTGGTAGCTCTCACTGACATTAATATCATCTATTTACTTGTGACTGCTTTAATCACAATAATTGTCTCTGGATGTGTATGTGCACTCTCTATCCTGACAAATGAAGAACTATGAGTAGGTATCAAAATGAGACCAGTGAGAAAATGTGAAAGCCTACTTCTCATTCAAAAGTTTTAAGAGAGACTTTTAAGTTGAAACAGAAACATGAATTCGTATCTTTTAAATCTTACTTTGTGGTGCACATAGAAGCGTGGGTGTTGAAGAACAGAACAGCAATCATCTGATGAACAGCTGCAATCTATGCTAAGAACCTCACTGAAATCCATATTAAATTGAAATATTGGAGCCCTTTTTAAACACATAAAAAATCCCTGGGTGCTTTTTTGGATAACTGCTTTATCTGGCAACTTGATCTGTGCATATGATTCAATATTTACCAGTGATCATCATCGGTGAATTTGTAGTTTGGTAACACATAGGGATGAACCCCATCTAACTGGTATCAATGCAGTAACTGTAGTGTCCCTGATTTACACTTTTCTTACAGCATCTGATAAAGTTTTAAATGGAAGGATTTACTTAAGACTGGCTTCATTTCCTTTTCCTTTGCTTTTAGAATTTTTTTTTAAGTATTTAAAGGAAAAGTCAGGAAGAATGGATATTACTGGCAATATTGGATCTGTAGGTTTGTAGCTAAAATGCAACAAAATGTAGGGGGTCTTGCTCTACAAGGCCTAATTTTAACTTACTAACTTACTATTTACTTACTATTTAACTTACTATATGCCCTTCTGCAAACACAAAAATAATGTATTTTTGACACTATGTATCCTAAGTATTCGTAAGTTGATTTGTCAGCTTTTATCCCTAACTTGTAAAACTACTCATCAAAACCTTCAAGTTTTCCCTTTCTTCCTATAGATAGCTTCATCACAACATAAATATCATAGTTTAAAGAGGGAAAGTATGTGAAATATTCAGCTATTTTCCTTTACCCTTCCAAGTAAAAAAAAAACTGTTTAAGCTGACAGAAATATATCTTCATTCTGCTGCAGTCTTCCATCCTCTCCAGACGGTAAATAAAAACATTATTTTTTTCCTATAATCGGGGAACTTTGAGGAAACAGTAGAAGACCCTGCTGAATTTCCATTTCCAGTGACTTCCTCTCCCTCATTTCATTTCTTTCCTCCCTATTTCATTTTATAGCCCAGAAAAACCAATACTTGCTCTCATACCTCAGATTCCAAGGTCATTTTGGTCTTACAGTGACACCTCTGGCAGGCCTGGTGGTATGAGAAGGAGGGTTTGGGGGTAGGAGAGATGCATTCATCAAGCAGACTGCTATCTCAAAGAAAGATGCTTCCCTGGAATGTGTGGCCAAATAGAAAATGCTGCTGCTGAGTGTGAGCAGGAATCTTGGACAATATTTATCATTTTACCAGATTTCAGAATCACACATAATCTAGCATTTCCACAGGTCACATGGTATGAGGTTTTAAGTATAGCTTACAGGTTTTAGGGCAACAAAATTATTCCTTATTAGAATTAAAATGGCTTTTTTATTATTTAAGTAAAAAGGAAGGTCACTGATAACTGCAAACAAGTTAACTTTCAAGCACTGCACTAGACTTCACCAATTCTTGTATGACATTAAACTTCACATAGGGGCTGTTCAGCACACTCAGGACTGATACCATTTTAAAGTTACCTGTCATATAAGAAAATTAAGAGCAATGTATGTTGGTGGGCTCTGAACACAGGAACTGCTCTCCCTAACTTTGCTAGTGAATTTGATACAGGGCCAGCATGTCAGAGTTGTCCACCATGTCCACCATGCTACTCCTGCCTGCTCCAGACTTCTGGTGGAACAGTTGGCAAGTCCAAGTATTCACTGCCTCTGTGTCACACACCAACATCCCCAGAAAGCATTTTGCATGACTGGACGACTATCCAGACTTGCAGGGTGAATTTGATTTTTACTACAGAAATATGAAGGAAGAATGCCGTAATAGTGATACAGCCACAATACCACCACTGTAAGGTATAATGCCACCACCTAGGTATAAAAGGTAGTATTCATAACCCCTTCATAGAGATTTGATAAAAAAAACTTCCAAGAAACTCTGACAGAATTTGTAAGAAAAGTTGTTTGTGAATCAAAATGTCTGTCAGTGACAATGAAGAGTCATAGGTTTCCTTTTGTGTTTACAACTCATCTATTCACCATAACTTCAATTCTCAGCTACAGATCCCTCTCCCTCTGTGCAATTTACCTGTCTGTTAAGACAACAACCACTTTCTCTAAATAAATGCTGTCAAGGTTGATTTTCACTGCATATATAGCTGGTCACTTCTGAAAAGCATTTTTTGATATGCTGCATAGGTTAGTATATCCCTTAAAAAATGTAGTAGTCACATCTGCAGCTTGAATGTTTCTTTCTAAAAGACAAACCCAGGCCAAGCAAGACAAAGAATCTGCTGATACACACATGTCACTCCAAGAATTCTCCTGACAAAGTTCCCACACCCAATTTAATTACTTCCCTACTGTAAAAACACTTTCCATCTGCATTTATTGTAATAGTTTCAAATCCAAAACTAACAGACTATAAAGCTAGCTAAATAAATGAATGATATTGGCCTTAGGTCCCAAGCCAGGAGCTATTCTGTAAGGCTGTGTGTCTCCAGCATTCATTTTTATGCTGATGTTTCATTTTATGTACACTGTTTTCACTTAAGCCTTGTTTAGAGAAGAATTACCTTGCTCCAGGCTCTAAAGTGTGATATGCCACACAGAGCCCTCTAGTGCTGTTCCAGCCCAAGTTCTGTCAGAGATTCCCCTCCAAGACCACGTCACACTGCACCCAAAAAATCCCACTTGATGCTGTACACACAGCACTGCATATGCTCGGGCTAGGAACACTGATTTCAACTCTGTCTGATATATCCTCCAACTGAGGCTGCAGAGCTCAAAATGGAAAAGTGTTTGTGTTTGAAAACGCACTTCAAAAAAATGAAACTACCTGATTGACTCTTTGTAGTGTGTTCTCTTGCACCTTCAAGAGAAAAAAAAAGTACCTTATTCCTCAGACTCAGCATGAAGAATTTAACTACGGCTTGTAAGAAATTTCCTGATGTGCAGAGATAGTAACAGTACATTGCATTCTGGGTCTTCAGTGTTTTCATCACGCTTTGATGAATTTACATCAGATTGGAATTCATAGCTTTTAAAAGCTTGAGATACAATAGTCTTATTTGGGCAATCACACCACTTAAAACTATGCACTTATATATGAGTGTTATGCTAAGCTGGGATCTCCATGGTGTCAAAATACTCAGAAAGAACTTGACCTTTATAATAAATTTTAATCCAAAGCAGCAGCACAGCAGATATGTTTTTCATTTAGAAGTTACAAGTACTGAAGGGCAAAGCAGGTTTCAGGTCCTGTCAAAACTGCTACTGACTATGCTGAAAGCATACTTGGACACTGAACTATCTCTTCCCTTTTCAGTTCTTACCAAACTAAATGAAAAGACATATTAATAACAGACATGAGCTAATCAAAGAAATTCAGATGGTGCACAGTGCAGCTCAAGGCAGAGATACTATAATAGTCTTGGATATTGCAGGTGACTCCCAGAGGATCCTGTTGCAATAATTAAGGAACAGGTAAGATATAGGTAAGGATGGGCTTGAGGGGCAAACCTTGAATTATTTAACTTTTCTGAGTTTTAGTGACAAAATTAGTGAAATGTCAGGTTTATTTTGTGGCTCTCCCCTCACAATGAAAGCTTTTGAGCTTTTATGACACTGAAATAATCTTCCATACAGAAGCAAGACAAAGACAAGAAGCACTCACTATAAACTGAAGAAAACTATCCACCAGTTTACTAACCACCAGGAAGATGTACATCTAAAACAGCTACTACTTCACTTGCTCAAAATTATCCATACACATACATACATGTGTGAAACATGGAAGTTAAATCCATTTCCTTTTTCCCATGTACATGAAATTAGAAACGACTGTGCTGCAAAGGAATGTATGGCTTCTTTCCAGCTTATGAACACAGCATGTTTTTCACATGTGAAAACAAAACGAAGTTTTGGTAAGGGAAAATTTTCCCCAAATAAATAATTAGTTTTCCACACTGGAAATTATATTTTCATAAAACTTCAAGAGCCAGGTATGCAGAAAAGGGATAACTGAAGAAAGTGAGATCTGATCATACAGATTTCCCTACACTATTTAATAGTTGGGATTTTTTTAAAGTTGAATGTGATCATTTAGTGTTATGCCATCATCTAAACTCAACAATCCAGACTCTAGGCTGTATCTTTGACCAGGAAAAGAGAAAAAACCCTTTTCCAGAGTGAAAACCATTACAACTGATCCAACCACTCGTTCTTTGCGAAATGTGACTCTGTGGCTCTGATGCTACAACTCCACAGCTCAGCTCAGCCTCGCTCACCGTGCCACAGTCATTTGGATCAGCCCTCAAGTACCATACCTGGGATTCTGCGGCTCTGAACCATCGGACTCTGGACACGGCTTCTTCACCTACAAAAGCAAAGCAGTGCTGGTTACTCTCACCTGAAACACAACTTCCTGCTGCTCCCCGCTCATGCACTCACAGCAGAACTAAAAGTGGATCCTGCTCTGCTCACCGTGATCTCTATAAAATATTTCCTGCACTTTACAGCAGTGGTTTGCAGTACTAAACAGTGTGTTTCATTATTATCCCATGAACAGCTGCCAACTGCACTTCCCTAGGCTCCATTAGTAGGTAAAATGTCCAGCTAAAATAGCTTGGGGAGCAGTCTTAACTAGGAACAAAGAAACCAAAGAACCAGGTTCCCCACTTCGAAATGAGAAAGCCATACTGTTCTCAGCTTGGCCAAGAAATGTTTCCCCAATTGATACTGCTTCTGTTTCCTGCTAAAGCACAAAATAATAAACACTAGGTTCTGGGGCAAAGCACACCGTTAGTTAAATAGTTCATATGGTATTTTTAATTTTGTGAATCTGCTAACTATATGTTAACTATATTTTCCTATTGCATCAATGAACACATGCACCGTTTTCATTCATATTTACAATATATAAGTACATAAAAGGAATTTTAGCTTCCAATTTGATCTCCACAATACAGTACTGCAAGCTGATTGGAGGTGATAAAATCCGTCACTGTCAAAAAAAAAAAAAAAACTGTTCTCTTGCAGACTAGGTATCTCCTTGGGATCTTCATGATTTCCAGCAAAAATTTAATTGTACCTTCTGGTAATCTAAATTACTTGCATTTTCAGCAGAGGAAAAAACATTTTTCTCACTAGCTTGCTAATGCAAAATCCAGGGCTCTGTGGGAGGTTTCAAAGTTCCAGTTTTAAAGCCACCTAGAAATATCACTCATTGAGGTTCACTTGGTGTGAGAGAAAGAATAAGAAAAGACATTCCCTTTACAACCAGCAAGTTCAATGACAAGTTTCAGGGTACCTTGCATCAAGAAACTCTTCTATACTTCTTTTTTACTTTAAAAGTATTTCAGAAGAAAAAAAAATGTGACTTTGACTCACTTCTATTGAAGTTATTGACAAATGACAAAACATTCACCAGGCCCAACAGAAAAAAAAAACCCAAGGATTAGACTAATGCTAAATATTATATATATATAAAATTCTTCAGCTGGATGCCATGCAATGTCACTCATAGAGATGAGCCACTCATAGAGCATGAGAGACAGTCAGGGCTCACACAAACCCAAACCTGACAGGCACACAAACATTCAGGTGCAAACATCATTGCTACAGTTTGATGTTAACCACATTGCCATTAAAGTAGCATTACACCAGAAATACAATAAAATACTTCAGATATATAAGCATATGACTGACTACCATGAAAAATGCCTTCAGTAAGCATTATACACAAACATGAGAAATAGTTATTCAGATTACTAAATAGAGTGTCTCCTGAGTGTCAGTATCAGAGGGAGCTGTTCAAAAAATATATTCAAAATCATTTAAATACACTGAAATCACAACAGCCTCTCCTTGTCAGGGTGGGTGTAACTTCAGGAGCAGTTTGTCTCAACTGAGTTCAGAGTATTTGACCAGAAAAATAATATTTTCATTTCACATGTAAAATCTAATTTAAAATGATTGAAAGCATAATGTATTTAGAGCTATAAAATACAAGAACATAACATAATTAGAATTAATTAGAAAAATAAGTATATGCCTAGTAGCTATATAGCATAGACCCTAGCAGAGCCGCTTTTTCCATGACCCTTTAGCATAGACTCACTTCCAGCATATTTTTGTTATCTCCTTGCTCTTAAATTTGCTGGCATTTATACATTCCTTTCCAATTTCTTTGCTGTTCTGTGGCTGCCACCAGTAGCACTGTCTCTCATGTTTGCACTGGGGCTCAGATCTCACTCCCCAAGTCAGCAAAGTTCAACCACTGACTTTACCCAGCTGCTGAACAGTCTGTCACCCAGACATCCCAACACCCAGATTTTGCAAAGTGATGGCATGTCCCGTGGCGGGCGAAGCCCAAAGATAGTTCTACCACAAATTAACATAACCTGAGCACTTTTAAGATACAGAATATATTAAGACCCCTGGTTTTCCTGGGCAGGAATGTGAGATGCAGTAATTGGGGTACTCACAGACAAACTTTCCTACCATAGCTCACACTGCTATTGCATTTTGTTTTGACCAACATTACAAAGCAGTCAAAATATAGGAAAGATTATGCTTTATCTGTATAAATTAACATTAAACATTACATTAACATTAAACATTAAACATTAAAAAAAAAAAAAAACAGAAAAACCACCAACAAAAAACCCAACTGACAAATTTTGATAAAATTTGAATGGTCATAGCAGATAAGTCACTGACCAATTGTATCAAAACTACTCAATTCCCGTGTGATGCAACAAACTTGGTGAGAAAAAAAGTGAGTATTTTTTTATTTAAGAATATTGCAATGAAAGCAAAATACTTTAAAAAGTCAGAATATTTCAGGTTTGCCGCTTGGCATATAGATGATGCAGTTCATCTTCGATCATTATTTGAAGAAATGTGCAGAAGCACAGTGTATAGAATTGGCTTTTCATCTGAGACTAAATGTAAACTTCATTGTGTATCTTTAGGGTCCTTCTTTGAGAGAATAGATTTAATAAATAAAAATGTTATTTCTTAAAGGACGAACAGGCATGGAATTTTCTTTCAAGTCACCATATGGAATGAACACCATTTCTCTTCAATGCTACTCAAGTAGCAAAACAAATTCTGTTATTCATAAAATTATGCCACCCTTGGAGGTGAACAGAAAATCACTGTGAAAATGTCTGATCAAAGACTAAATATTGTTTCCTTTGTCTTCAGCTGCACTGTTTTACCTCTTAATCTGCCTTGCTGACTGTTTTCAAAATAATTAACTTTCACTAACACCACATTTATTTACATTCTCATGTGTTAAATGCTATAAAAAGAACCTTTTTCTTTCTTTACTCCTGGTCTGTTTTCCTTTCCCCCTCTCTGTTTACACAGGTTTTCTCACCATTTTGGTTAAATGCATGTTGAGAATCATTCACAAGAGTAAGATTCCAGTTTCAGTTTGAATTTTCTTGAACTTCACTGAACTTTCCTACTGTGGTTGCCTGCTACAAAATGTTTGAAAAGTTTCAGCTGAAAACCTGTAAGTACAAATATTTGTGAGAACAGTTTGTTGTGTTCATGTTTTGAATGTCACGTCACTAGGCTGCTGATTGGCTTCAGCACCTGAAAGTTGGAGGCAAAATCCCAAAAATGAAAGGGGAAGGGGGGGAGTTACCAATACCCAGGAATTTCTGTGAATTGGTGCCCACATTTATTTCAGTTTGTAAGATTCTAAAAGGCCTGTTGTCACACTGTTGGTGAACTCCTGTTGCAGTCTGGCTCCTGAATTTCTGAAGACCCTATCTGCATTGAATACTCTCCATCTAAAAGATGCTGGTGCTGAACGAGCCTTAGGATTACTTCTGAGTGCCAGGAGATCCCCATGCCATCAGGAAATTTGACATTATCAAAACTGTCCTTTGCTTTGTCAGTTCCATCTCCCACTGGTACAGGGTACCCAGGCAGTACCCTGAAAGAAAAAAAAACCCTGTAGACTCAAATGAAGGGAGGAAAAACAGGAAAAAAAAAGAACAAGGAGAAGGAACAGAAATCAGGGGACAAAGGAAGAATGGGCTCTCCGTGGTGGTAAAACTATAGGAGAACAGAAGCCAAGTGAAAAAATGTGACATATGTAGGGGTGTGGTGTGGACAGCAGAAGAATATTGGGACTCGCTGAGATGGGGCACCACAGTTTGCTCTCCTTTCTTCTAGATTTGGGACTAACACCACAAACACAAGCCTAGCACTCATCAGATACCTGTGAAACTACTTTAAAAAGTCATTAGTGGCCAGTCGGCCCAGAGCAATGGACTAGTTCTGCTACTCCAGCTTTACTGAAGACCAAATTAACGACCCAAGCTGGGAAACTACACTTTGAACTTACAAGATTTTGTGTAAATGTTATATTTATGTAGAAAAATGAAAGTATCATTTAGCTTAAACTTTTATTAAAAATAATCAAAGTTTTATACAATTTCTACCTTTGCCTCTGACTTGGTTCATCAGAATTCAAATATGATCACTGCTAAAAGTGTCTGATAATGTGAGGTCATTGTGAAAAAGAGATGCATTTATTAGGCAGCAAAGAACTGTAAAAAAGGTATATGATAAATACTTACAGTATGAAGGATTTTATATTAATTGAGCTTTGGATGCTTTATGTTTAACAAAGATAGAGTGAAGAACATTAAAAGAAAAATCTAACTGTGCATTCACTGAAAAAAAAGGACACCCCCTGGAAAGCCTAGGATGTCAGGTAATAAGATCTGCACCATAATGTGTAAGAGGCTGAATTTCCACAGGCCATATTAATTCTGGCATTTCCTTGCTTCTGATGTTTTTCTTTGCAACATTAACATCTTTTAACATGATTTTATTGGACCCCACTACACTAAATGTTAAACCATGAAATGGTCCTGCTCTATGAGGTGTTCTCACACACACACACTGGTGGTATTAAACTCGTAATGCAACACAGGTGAGAAATCCCTTCTAACACTTACAGCTGAAAAATATTGCCACATCAGCACTAAATTATTCTGGCAATGAATCTGCTGAGTTCCCTCATCTACTGCACCAATTTCAGCCTTGAGGATCCCTCCTAAATCAGCAGGGTTGCAGCAGGGCTGAGTAAAGCCTGCAATGCTTTGGGCCTGGAGGAAGCAGCTATGCATGGTGGAGCTGCGGAGGCTCTAGCATCAAGCAGACAAGAATGAAAACAGAAAAGAACTTTTTGGGGACCCGAGGACAACTGAAAGCACATCTTTGTGCTTGCTCAGCCTGCGTGATTGCTCTAGAGTACGGGCAGAGCAAGTGCACTTCGACTGATGGGATGACTCCCTGCAGGAAATTACTCTGGAGAAAGTTGACTCTGCTCACTGTCCAGAGAAGGAACTATGTCTGTAGAACAACTCCAGGAGAGGATGGCATAGGCAGGGGAACAATTTGATGGAAATATCAGATAGAAGAATATGACAGGACACTGGTGACACTGCAATGAGAATGAATAGTAAAGAAAAGTAGTTCTCCTCAAATGTTTTTTAGATACTGACTTTGATAGTGTTTACATCAAGTTTTTAATTGTCTTGACAACAAAAACCTTAGCAGAGACTGTCTTTTTGTATAAATTATTTGCCAAAGATTTCCTCTGCTGCCATGGCGTCATTGACACCACAAAACAAGTAATGTCATTTGCTTGACCAACAAAAACGGGGCAAGGGCTTGTTTACAGATACAGTGCTGGGATTTAGTCACAAATTGTAGCCATGCAGAAAATATACATGCTTTCAATTTAATTAAAAAAACCCCACAACTGAACAACAAATATTATTGAAAATTAAGCAGATTTTGATGAATGAATTCAAATAATACTCCAACTATGTATGTCCTGTGAAGACAAAATCTCAGTGAAGCTTCTGCAAAATCAAACACATGCTGAATACAGCTAGAGAAACATCTGAAAAGAATTCTAAACAATCCCAAATTCTGAACTGATTTTTTCACAGTAATTCACTCTTCTGCCACACTTCCATAAACCTCGTAAGGATTTCACTTAAACCTAGTGACAATAATAAAATTATATAATTTAAAGTTTTTATTAAAATACAATATTAAATGAAATTAAAATGCACATGAAAATGTAAGACTATATAGTTGTGCACAAGCAAACTTTAATTACATTTCTGATGTAGTTAAAAACCCAAACACTGATGCTGCTGTTGAGAGAAAGAACTTGAAGCAATAGAAAATTGATTTTTTTTCCATATTTTTCACTGCACATAGCTGCATTTTATCTGAATCACATCCTGAAGTAGATTTGTCATATTTTAGCAGATATAAAAACAAGAGTTCTGATTACAATGAAGAATGAGGAAAACCATGCTACATTAATTAATTTAAAATTCACTATTAAAGGAGTTTTTTGGTTGTTGGTTTGGTTTTTCATAATAAAATTCTATATGAGCTAGTTGTCTAGTAGAAACAACATTTCTGCTCATCACCTAAACTAGGTTTAGCTATTCAGTGGTCTCTTCTATTTTCTTCATTAATGGAATCATTATGCCATCAACTACAATTGACAACTCTAATCAAAACAAGATTGAGGTTTGAATATGCATTTTTTAAAAAATGAAAGTAAAGTGCAAATTATTTAAAAGTTTTGAGTATGAATGCAGACTGCTGATGCTAACCTTTGCATTTTATGTAGCACAGTAGAGAAGACTTCATATTCAAAGACATCAGGTATGTTTCCATGCCTCTAAGGGGTGAGAGCAAGGGACGGGAGCAAGTAAAGTCACTGCTGTTCCACCATCATTTCTGTTTTCCATGCAAACCTTTCCTGAGATAGATTTGTTCTCAATGAAATGTATCACTGCTACCCTCCTGCCTCCCCTCCTTCTCCCCAGAGTAGTACAGTAGTAATTCTGGTCTGCACCACTATGGGTTGTACACCTAACTTGCAAGGAAAACTAATCCAGAAGGGATATATTTAGTATTAAATACCTACAGTTCAGGCATCTAAATAGGTCTAGGCTTGTCTTGTAAAGCTTCCTTTACATTTAACAGAAAGATACAGATGAATTTCACTGGACCTAGAGAAGTCATCTGTTTCAGACAGAGGGGAATTACACCAATTAACTGTGACTAATGGCTTCTGCTCTGCAAATACCTGATGAAATGCAGGTAGTTGGGAAACACTGAGGAAATGGAATGGTGCTGCAAAAGAGAGAGGGACAAAGCCTGTGTGTATCAACCTCCATGAAATCCTCTTTGTTGGCAACACTGATTATAACAATGGAGAGAGATGGCTCCCATGGAAGTTGCATCCTTTAGAGCCTCAGCTCACTTGAACCAGTCACTGAACTTGACAATTTCAAGGAGCTATGACTTAAAAACCATACAATAATCTTAAATGCTTCCACTTCTTGAGATGACAATCTTCATGATTCTCAAAATGTTCTGGATTTTCTGTACAAATTGCTTCTGGGAACAGTGTGGACAAACCAGGAACTAGTTCATGGACAGCCCAAAGAGCTGCAAAGAGGCACTGCATTTCCTTTAGATCTTATTTCACCAGGCTGGAATGATGAGCAGTGACACACTAGAGCTCTTGCTGGTGTGCACATTACATACATATTGAAGTTAATGGGAATTTAATCAATCCAGGTAAATGCCTTTTTCATACTTCCAGTGAGACAATAATGATCATTTCTTTTGGGCACACTGCACAGCCTTGCCGTTGACACATGCCATTGTAAAACATAAATCAGAAAGCTTTATCCTATATAAAACTCTCTTTCTATTGAGAGGTTTTAGAGAAGGAAGGTATCATTAAGGTGACATGAATTGATAAAATCTGAGACAAGTTTAACTCCTCAATTTTCTTATTCATATGCTATCATGGGGGACTAAACATTCCTTCCTTGGTAATTTCTTACCAGTGGAAGGGTTTCCTATTCCTACGTGTTTGTTTTTGCAACATGACTAATGGGTTCACGCAGTTCAGAGCTCTAAGCGTCTTTAAAATCTTTATACCTGCAAACATTTTTAAAACTCATTTTAAACTGCCTTTGGCACAACTGCACTAAAAATATCAGAGGGTGTAACAGTCAAGTCATAATTTAAGCGATTGGAACCTGCAAAGTACTAACTTCTGCATTTTGAAAAGCATTTATGCATGCACTGTCGGAAAAACTGGCATTCTTTTTTTCTTTTTGTTTGTTTGTGTAGAATGAAAGAAGGAAGCATGCCTTCCCTTAACTGGTGGGTCAGGCAGGGCAAATGACATACTACAATGGCACTTTTTGTTTCAGCCTGGGTTATCTAATAGCTCAGAGCTCACAGAGGCTTTTTCCCTGCAGCTGGGAGGGTGGCCTGGTTCCCTTTGAAAAAGAAAAGAAAAAAAGAGAAGAGAAGGGAAGAGAAGAGAAGGGATGGGAAAAGAATGGAAGAGAAGAAGGAAGGAAGGAAGACATTAGCTCCCCATTCAGACGTTCCAAAGGCCAAAGGTTTGGAAACTCCACCAGCCTGGAGCTCATTTATCAACAAATTCAGATTCAGGAAAAAATACTAAAGCACTAACTGGTTTTCTCTCATTCTCTTTTCTTTTTCTTTCTCTCACATTATTTTCCTAGCTCTCTCCCTCCCCCCTCTCCACCCCAGCATCTCTTAAAAAATGCCCAAACCAACCTAAACACACCTTTGGCTTTTTTTGCCTTTTCAAGTTAGCACTATATCTCAGTGAAGCTGAATCTGCAAGTGTACCCTTGGTGTCTTCCTGGCATCTCCAAACTGGCAATCAGCTAGAAGACACCATTCTTAATCTAGACATGGAAAAATGCTTACTGTTTTTACTTCAGTTATATTTCCATTATGTCCTCCAGTTTTGTTACAATTATACAATTTTTTTAAAGTGTTTGCTTTTTAAATATCAACATTCCCAAATACCATTGATCTCTTTTCAGGAAAAAAATAAACATACTGAAATGCAGGAAAACAACTCCACTGTGCAATGCTTTCTAGATTTCATCTTGTGATTCCTCAGCTTCACAGAAATATTGTAAGCAACTAGGTGTATCAAAACTGCTTTGGAGGTATCATTTAATATTCAAAGGAATACCAAGTCATCTCCTCTTATATGCATAAAATTCAGAGCCTCCTCAGAAAACCTGAACTTATTTTCTTTCCTCCTGCTTTTCAAAACCAACCAGGGCCAACAAATGCAAAGAAAAAAACAGTAAACTTTGAAGCTGAAATTTAAAGCAATGAAAGTCAGGAAGTTCAAAAGTTAACGTTCCTATGGCTGTGTTAACTTGGCCATGCTGCAAGTAGATCATGCAAATACTTCAAGCTATTTTGTTAAAGGCCTATAGTACTGTGCCATAAAGCATAATAAAACATGCTGTTTTCTTTTAACATAGAAACCAACTTGTATGAGGAACAGTACAGTGTATTTCTACAGCTAATGCTGACTTCTCCACCACAAGTCAAGTATCTCTGCCTCAAGGCACTTCTCTGTTCTGGCAATGCTGGTGACTCATTGGAATCCAGCTTCCCCTTAGTTCACCCAAGAGTTTACACACTGACCCCAACAGGAACAAAGGACAATTTCTCCCCTGACTCGTTTGCCTCATCAGAAAATAATCTGTCTTTCCCCTTGAGATCAAAGAACATATGTCACAACTTTTCCATCCCTCACTTAGACGAAATTTAAACAAATGGCCTTGTCGATCAACTCCTCCTTTCTGTTCTTCACTATCCTGGTTTTTACCAAGGAGCATATTGATAGCCCAGTGCAGTAAACAACATGATCTCACATCTATCAAATACTCATCCCCACTACAGATAATGAAATACATAAACGTAAAATAATCTGATTTAGCAAAAAATTTCTTTTACTCTGCTTGTACCCTTTTGTTTGACTTCTGCATTTTTAATATACATATTGCCATGTGCTAAGGTTAAAGGAGATCAGCCCCCAGAAAATGTGCCTTATTCTTGGTCCAATATGTTATATTTCTTAGCTCCATTGCTGGGTCAGTGTTAAGTAAGCAATGTCTGAAAAACCATCAGTTTCACTATCCTCTCTGTCCTGGAGATGCACACTCATCAGCTGCATTCTTCATCCCAGAGCTAAAAGGACTTCAAAGACAAGGACTGTGGTTTTGAACTATATTCAAAAAGCTCAGGAAAAGAAAAACAGCTCTAATGTGTTCACAATACCCTCACTTGATGTGACCTTTGTACTAATTAGTTTTCAAGCACCAAAGTCCTCATAGAAGTACAACCTGTTTAAGAATGAGTGAATACCTGGCTCAGATCATGGTCTGACAGAATGGGATAGAATAGTTTGGGCACACTGAAAGCATTGTATATGGATTCAGCTACATGACAACTTGATTTATTGGCAATCCAAGGAAAGTTCCTAGGTTGAGGTTTGAATTATTCCAGACAACACGGTAAGCTCTTCCTACAAGCTCTTCCAAGTTTAGCCACTTGTTCACTGGTGCCAGTTTTGCTCAGATACTTTTCAGCCAACTTTTCTTCACTTTGGTCTTACCCAAGCTGTATGAGACAGATGTAATGGTAGGAGACAAGTTATTACCTGCAGTGTCTGCCAGCATAATCCACCCCGTGTGACCTGTCCATTACAAATATGTCATACAGAATCAGAGGTAACCTTGCACACATCCTTCAAAAAAGGAGAGAAACTGCTGCAGATTTTCAGTACACTTCTTAGTGTGCAGCTAGTAAGAAGGACTCAAGTAACTTCTGTGTTTTTGGGATCCATCTTCATCTCTCAGGAGAGACAACCATATTCAATTGACAGTGTTGTAAGTGACACAGAGTACCAGAAAAATGATAAAATGCAACTGAGCATTATTCATAGATAATGAAGAACATCTGACTTCTTCATTATCTAAATGTTGATAATTTCTATCAGTAAAAATATCTGTTATTCACTGCACTCCTTCACAACCCTGAAAGGCTAGATTATGTCTATGCTGAGTACATGTGCTGAGACCTGAGAATGCAAACAGGGTCTTTGTGACCAACGCGATGATTGCAGAGTGAGATCCTGTTCTGCCAAATTCTGCATGGGCTTCAGCAGCAGCTGCCTGAGGTGATGCTGTATTCACTCCTCCAGCAAATGGCATTTCCTGAGCAGAGGGGTTGCCAAGCTTGGGACAAGCCCACAAAGATTTAAGCTTAGGCCTAAATCGGATCGTGGTGGTTTGGCCTGTTACTGTCAATGCAACAATTCAGAATAATGAAGGTAGGTCTGAATCTGCCTTTGTAGGACAGGAGGCTCAATTAATGCCAAGAAGCAACAGGTGGGCAGAGCAATAAGGTTGGAAGGAGATGAACAAGGTAATATGAGGAGGTAACATGAACACGATTTAGCCCAGCACCTGCCTACCTATTAACAGCTGGGAGAGTCCTGTAGGCATTGTGGAAGATGGGAATTATGTTAAAACAGTACTAAAACAAAATAAAACTAAAAAAAACCCACCACAAATCCCCAACAATAAAAACTGTTCTGCTATTCTGTGGTAGCTTTTCTTCTGGTAGTAGATCAAAGGTATTCAGCTATAAATATCTGACTTTTCCACAGATAATATCTATGAATCTGATAATGAACGAATAATTTGGTCTATGAAAACAGCCCAAGCTGAAGTCATCAGCTAATTGTACATCACTAGTATTTTTTGCACAATGCCCTGAGGCTATTCCAATTAAAACCACCTGCTTAAAGTGTATAAAAATTACTATGCTACAAATTATTTTAAAAAGTGTGTTCAAAACTTTTGAAAAAAGTGGAAGGAGAAGGTAATAACCAAGTGCACATCATAGTCTACTTAGAAAATTACCAAGTAAATCTCCTGTACACTTACAGTGAACAGCTGTGCTTTTTCCTAGCTTCATATATTTCTGTTCTCCCACATTACTGAAGCTAATTTGTTTAGAATTTTAGCAACAATTTCTAGCAGCTGTTGTAGCAATTATATACTACATCAGATAACTAAACTTCAGCAAGCTATTTCTCTCACAGTATGGATGCAAAAGATTATTTGTAGTTCAAACTACTTGATGGTGAAAATTAAATAATCAGTTTTCTGTGGCCCAGATGTTATCCAACCAGTGAAAAAATAATTTTTTAGAGGTCAGATAAAAGGACACACAGTGCTGCAGTGTCAAATCTCACAAACACTGGATATAAACTAAAGACATATTCACATACATTTGTATCATCAGGGAAGCAATGCCTTTGGAACATGTCAGTAAAAGTGAGGAAAATAGGAAAATGCTGCTAGGAAATGAGTCTTCTTTTTTCCCTTCTTTTTTTTTTTTTT
>VWZS01010216.1:677370-738397 GCA_013397075.1 Rhabdornis inornatus | reverse complement strand
TTTTTTTTTTTTTTTTTTTTGTTAAGGGCATAAGGAAAATAATAATAATTTAGCAAAGGCAAAGGCAAACCACAGATAAAATCCTTTCTAATAAATACATAGGAAAATATATTGCACATAATGTGCACTGTAGTTGCCATATGCTAGTAAGCATCACAGAAGCAAACTCCTATGTAGTGACACTGCTTTTTATACATATGATTTAGATTTGATTATTCAAATATTATAATGAACATTTACAACACAGCATTCATTAAAAACCCTGTTAATATTGTAGGGTTAAATTGTCATTCAGGGAAATTAATCATAAAAGAATAAATGATTAATTGCATCTATATACAGGAATACAACATGCATTTGGTTGTAAACTAGTAACAACAACAGCCACAATTAGAAATCACCTTAAGAATATTTAATTTTGGTTTTGTCACTTGTGTTATGCTGTAGTTCTTAGCACTAGTCAAAATACCTGTATTTACAGCATAAAGCATGTAAATAAATCTCAAACTATCAGCTAATAATATATTTTTCATTATTAGCCAAGAGGGACAGCATCAGAGGCAATATAGCTCCTGCATGGCTGCCATAAGAAAGAACCACTTGACAGATCATATTTCAGCTCACATGTAGGCCAATTTTGTCTCTTTTTTCAGGTTTGAAAATTTGACTGCTAATATCTCACTACAGATCTTTAGTATATCCAAAGAGATTTTCATTTTTTATTATTAATGCTGCTATACTAAAATGCATAATTTGAAAATATGTTTTAATTTTAAAGGTGTTTTATGTACAAAGTAGTTGAACTAGCTTTCCAGAAGCAATCAATTATCTTTGTTGGGGTTTGTTTTTCCAAATTCATACGGTTTTGTTTATATTTGCTGTCCTCCAGTAAATTCTTTAGCCAGCAGGCAATTACTTGGAATAAGGAATTCTTCCAATTTACTTTGGATGGTTTTATATACCCATCTCAAGTATTAAAGAAAGAAAAAACCTCTTTAGTTTAGGAAAATATAACAACCAAGATTCTCTAAACTCTCAAAGCATTTAAAACAAAAATAAAGAGACAGCTTCATAGTGACAGATGAATTTCCTGTGCCCAGGGCAATGCCCAGCAGTTACAATAAAGTATACTTTCAAAGCATCTGCAGCCATTTCTCCCACAAGAGTCTGTGCATTCGCCCCTATTCCAGACAAGGAGCAAGTGTCCTTTGTCTCTGGCTCAGCATGCCAAATCTCCTGCATCTTTCGACTCTCCTCCCTTCTCTCCTGTCTCCCCAACCTGATCCTGGAATGTTTTGGCCACGAGGTTAAGAAAGATTCCCCCATTTATCACAACCTGCCAAGCACAACAGGGTCACAGTCCCAGCCCCAGTGCTATCACTTAGCTAATCCAGCCTCGGCACAGGCATGAAACTTCAAAGATATTTTGCCACAGGCAAAAGTTAGTCCTTATTTGCTTTAAAATCCCAGTATCAATCAAGTTAAACTGTGCTTCAGTGGACCTAACAGTTTACATGTTCAGAGCAACACTTGGACATTTGGTTCTTAGCTGTGGCTCTAATTGAACGCAGAGCTCACCTGGAATAGCAGTACAAATACTTCAAGTACAGCAAAAATCTCATAATGGGACAATTCATTTTATCCATGAGAACACTCTTGATGAAAAGAATTGTTCAATCGTTCATGTAAACACACAAAAGCACCTTCTGGTGCATGTGTGCAAATAAGTACAAATAATACACACAGAATCTTTGTTTATGTTAAATCACTTCAGATTATTTTACCTTCCAAAGGTTTTATTATGAGTTACACCAGATGAGCAGCCAAACTTAATGATTGTAAAGGCCAGTTAATGAGTTTTAAATATCCCTGAAATTAATGTGAAGAACAATTACAGATTTACTATGAGAATAAGCAAAGGACTTTTCTTTGATATCTAGGAAGCAAATTATCGATTAACCCTAGGTAAAATAATATGTAAATTTTACTATTCTGGGACTCTGCCTACCAATTTCTGTTCAACCTTATGCAAACAATACAATAATTATGCTTTTTAAATCAATCCAGGTTCTTCCTCAATGTATATTTTTAACTGCATCCTTCTGGAGCTAAAAAGGGGTCCATCTTAAAATCAGCTTTTTAAAAAATCTTCACCTTTTCAGCAGATATTTACTTATAATTGAATACTTTTTAATTATGTATTAATTGAGAGCAATGACTGAATACAGAAAACCGCATAGATATTATCTTTCCTGTTAAGCTATTACTGAAATGTATATTAATTTTTTTCCAGCAATATGATTGAAAATGTCTTTAATAAAATAAAATATAAAAAGGAAGCAAGTAGCATTTTAGCTACAGCAATAAATTCTGCAAGCTGCTTACATACCTTTTGTACATAAATTTAATGCAGCCATGCTATCCTTTTATTTAAAAACACTGAAACAACATGTTAAATTTTTAATCCCTTGTGAATAACATTTAATAAATAGGTTTTAAAATTCAAAGCTTGAAACTGAACAAAGTGCTAATTATTTCCTCCATTCTCCCAAAGTAAATGTAAATTCAATAAAATTTATGTATAGCTATTTGCAAAGAAAACAGTAGGAAAAAAAAAGATTAAAAAATAGGTAAGCATGTGAAGGAGACAGTATGCAGTGTGGTTTTTCATCTGCTTCTCTTATTTAACAATATGTTCAGACATTTTCACAGACCACATTCTGTTTAAGAAAACAACTTTGACTTCTAATTTCTGTAACAGATGAATTAGCTTCCTTGTATGCACACTCTAGCACGCATATATATGTGCATGTGTGATCACACAAATGTACAAACATACAGATTTTCCAAAGCCAAATTCAAGTTCTTTTGCTTGATATTATCCACATTCATACACGGCTGCTTCTATTTCATTTGCTGTACCATTTAACAAGATAGACTTCTATAAATCTCAAATTATCTTGGAAAAATTCTTTGGCAAGAACTATTTTTTAATTCAGGAATTTAAAATATTACTTGGTTTATGCACCCTTTTCAAATTTACATTTGATTTACTTTAGAAGAAGTTGTAGCGGCACAAAAGCTACTGAGACAGTCAAAAGCTGTTTAGCTGAAATGTATTTCAGAAAATAGTGAACAGACCAAGAAAAGAAACATGTAACTGGATCCTGCTGCTTGCTGCTTACCAGACCACAGGCACAAAATCGAAGAACTTACTGGCTGTAAGAATTTATCATACCTTTCGTCCAAGGAGGTTCCCTACCTATTACAGATCCCTATGGCTGCAAATGCCTGTTTACAGCTGGACCCAATTGCCTTGCTCTTTCTTTCCTGGGACTTTGCTTGCTGCTCTAGGATAAAAAAACAGCACTCCCAGAGTGAACACCCCGGCTGAGGTTCCCTGAATGAAAGAGACATCTAAGGAGCAGTAATCCCCATGCCAGCTCCCACCGTGGCCTCTGCACCGCTGCTCTTGCTGCTGCGCAGACCCCACGGCAGGGAACAGCATCGGAGTGCAACAGCAGCACATGCACAGGGGCTCCCTGAAGAAAGCTTCAATCACAATTTAGTCATAAAAAATGGTCTGTTCAATTGCAAAGTGCATTAAAAAAAACAGACAACATTACAGAGACAGCAGACTTTGGAGGAGATAGGACTGATGCTTTAGAATATTTCCATTTCAGCATTATTTGTTCCAAATGCATGTCTAATCAACTTAGAAATTAAATAAATTTATTTGAATTAAGTATTAGGAAAATAAATTTATTTTATTGTATCCACAGTTTTTGTAGTTTAGGGATAACTAATTTGAATTCTAGAAATTCGAATTATGTCTAGACACCTGTCTCAGCCTACCAGCCTTTAAGTGTTTCTTATAAGTATGTTATTGAATAACACACCAAGGAACTGCTCACAGATTTGACAATACATGATTTTTGCAGCACATTATAGAATGACACATTTTACTTCTTACAGTACTTAACAAGTAACCTCCTGTGGTAAACAAAAGCTGCCCCTGAAAGAACCTGATGAATCCAGTCCTGTGACCTATCTAAACTCCTGCACTCTAGAGCCACCATGAACAAACACCTTGGTCCAAAACTAAGTTCGAAACTGCTACTACAGAAATTAAAATCAACCTTCCTTTTCAGAACAGAATCTGAATGGGAATTAATGCCCACTCATATTTCCCATTTTATCGCTAAACAACATTTGAGTCAATATTGCAAATTAAAATCCATCATAACCTTACCTCAGTAGTCTCTGAAGAACAGAAACCAATTCCCCAGATATGCAAAGTCAGTTTCCAGGACAAAAAAAGAGAAGAGAATATCTGTTACATTTCACACTAATTAACTTCCACTGTAGAGCAGCTACGGTGTGCAGGCAGGTTTTTGGGACCAAAAAGCTTTCGCATCAGTCAGCTAGGATTTTTTAAACTCAGGAAAACTGAAGACACTTTGTTCTTCCTTGAACTGTCATGCCGAGCCTAGCACAGTCCAGTTACTTAAGTTAACTAGGAGGAGATCTAGATAGTAAACAAGCTTGGCTCTGTCCAATGGCTTTCCACACCCTCCTGTTTATAGTAAGATGACTTGCATTCAGAGGTCACCCCATCAACAGCTCCTGTCTTTCAGTGGGTATCTAGTGTGCTGCATTTATCCCAAGGCTCTTTTAATGAAACCACCTTCCTGGTCCCTGCTCGCCTGCTGTCACTATGACACATCTGCTCCTTATTGTGCAAAGCCCTATTAAGTGTTAAAATATACAGAAAAGTCATACCTGGGCATATATTCTGCAAGTAATTCAGGTATTTATAAGTGCTTACCTTGTCTGTGAATATTAGCAACAGAAAGTCTTTTTAAAGATCAAAGAATTTTGCCAGCAACATTCATCTTGTGAATAAAAGAAATTCAAGAGGAAGGAAGATGGATGTCATTGTTTGATCTGGATTTAAAACTTTTACAAATACTCCCCAGAAGGATAATGCATGTGCCTGTGCCAGATAATATTTACTTGAATATGTTAACATGCTGGAAACAAGAGATGAGGAGTGTCCTCGAGCTCTGCTGAAAAATGATACAGAGCCAAGAAAAACAAGGGTCAAGTGCCAGGACCCCAGTGAAAACACCAAGTCAGTTCTGGGATGAAAGAATACATGGAATTGATGGTTCTTACAAAACACGGTACATCCACAGCAGTGTAGAGCCTCCCAGCTCTCATTTTTTAGGCATACAAGTGCTACTGGTTACAGGAGGTTTGTGATCCAACTGGCAATTGTTTTCTTCACACAGCACTGCAAACCAAAAGAATAAACCACCTGAAAATTGCTTATCACTTTAGATAGATCTAAATTAACTGTATCCTAAAAGGAGGACAAGAAAATAGTGTTTAGTATTTTCCTTCAGAAGTCTTACAAAAATAAGAATTCCGAATTTCTACCAGTACTTTTCCTCACTCCTTAGCCATCGGGCAGCACTAGGAAGTTCAGCCTTGTTTCAGTGGAGATGTGAAACTGAAGATGGCACTCTCTCCCCATGCAAACACAAGCCTGACTACTGCTCAGAAATGCTCTTTGAGTGAAAGTTACACCTGTAGCACATTTTCGGCACCCTTTTTTTGTCACCACTGCAGCACCAAAATGACAGATAGCAGCTTGGCTCTGCTAAAGCTAATAAAACATGATTGATGAACTGGGCTAGAAAGCCATGTCAGTTCAGATTAGGATATTTGTGCCATCATTTGACAGGTTCCACGCTTTATTATTAGAATGGACTGTCAGGACTATAATGGCTACTAATAAATACATCCATCTAGACTCCCTGATGCCTTTTTTTGCACTTAAACCTACTAATGAAGTTTAAATACCGAAGTTTTTTTTATGTGAAATCTCACTCAATTTTTATAAAATACTTGCGCTTAGAAATACAATATACTTCCTTAAACAGGTGCCTGTCAGCTGCTATAATCTCATGCACTGAAATCCAAGTAATCCTCATTTTACTGCATTATGTGGTATAGTGAAGGCCCACCTCTTTGACAATGAAAACCCACTGAAGCATATTTAAAGTACTGGGGAGAACATAATCAGCTTTCAGATGTTGTTTTCGACATTAGCTTTGGGCATAACCTCATTCTTAACTGCTGAAACAACACATCAGATGTGGAAGGTGGCTAATCAAGATGGGTTGGTGTTTTCAGCACCAAAAGAAAGCAAACAAATGAAAAAGCTTTTCCAGAAACTCTGCCAAAGAAGACTGAAAGCACCAGGATGTACATGAACAGAGGGCTCCAATGCTCCAATCCTACTCAATTGCAGAGAGTCCTCAGAGTAGTGGAGAGTCATCACAGGAGCAGATTAGGAACAGAATTTGTCTCTTCTTCTCCCAGGCATCAGGCAGAGGAAAACCAGCCTGGGCTTGGACTCCACCAACAGTTAAGGAGCACACCACCACTCCATCTGCCCACCTCTGTATGCAGGAAGTCCTCACTCAGCAGCTTCAAACCAAAGCAGATTGTTTGCCACTCCCTGCCACCACTTCACCTCTGTATTCCCATCTTCTGTCACACAAAAACACCAAAGAAAGATCCACCAGCCTTCCTCCTTTTCCCAGTTCCACAAGACAGTTTTATTGTTTCTCAGGTCTGGATGCCTCTAGGTAAAGTACAGTCGCACACACTTGTAATGGTGTTTATCACACAGTGGCGATAAAAAATTTCTATGCCAGAACTTGGTGCACAAACTAGTAGTGTCAAGAGACAATCAGAGAAGATAATATTACCTCTACAGCATGTGCTTCTTTCTCAGACTGACTGACAGGGAAACCACTCTCCCA
The DNA here is from genome assembly GCA_013397075.1 of Rhabdornis inornatus. NCBI lineage: Eukaryota > Metazoa > Chordata > Aves > Passeriformes > Rhabdornithidae > Rhabdornis > Rhabdornis inornatus. The sequence continues at coordinate 731,561 of VWZS01010216.1, read as the reverse complement.
ACATCCCTGAGATGGATTAACTTCTCTGCAAACTGAGATTACTAAGGGGGAGATGTTTTTTGTTGACACATAAATCAGAAACTTCTTCATCATGCCCTTTATTTACAACATCATCCTAAGAACACGAATGTAACAGAAAGGAAAACAGCAGACATTAGCAAAGAAAAATTGCAGCCATTTCAGAAAATATGAAAGAATGAAGTGATTAGTATTTTGAATTTCTCAATTAGTTTTGCAACCAGAATTGCTTGGTTTAGAGCCACAGTAGTGAAAATTACTTTCGATATTATTTTTTCGTGTTCTAAACTCTGTATTAGATGCTGTTCACTGTTTGCCTGCAAAACAGAGAATACCAAACAAAAAAGAAAACCTATCAGCAAGCCTTTACATTTTAAGCAATGTCACAAACTGACATTGCCAAGTTGCAAGTGAGTTGCCTTTTTACTATTCCTTCAGATTTCATCATGGGATGTGAAGTACTTCTCAATGTACATTGCAGGGAAAAACACACAGCAGCAGCACATTTTGTTGCCATTGAGCAACCTTCTCTAATACATCCTGAGAACCACCACAACCACTTCACGTTTTGAGTCAGTATATTTTTAAGCAATACAACGATAAAAATGACAAGAAGAAGAATGTAACTAGAGATACTTTTGGAGAAAGGGATGCCTGTGAGATTTTGGGTTGGTCAGTTCTGTAACTGAAGATCAAGTTCACTGACAAGTAGGTATGTTCCTGAATTCTTTAGTGGATCTTGCATTCAGAGGGTTTGAAGATGCTTTGATCAAAAGATCTGCACCATCCTCTGATTTTCCCCTCTTTGGGGTCTGTCCACATTTTCCTGGCTGCCAGGCTCTGGCAAGTCACCACAGGCCCTGGGGGTGGCAAATTTTAGCCACAGAATGGATAATGGTATAATGGTGCCTCCGACATGCCTAGCTTTTTCAAAAGAACTAATCCAACTGCTTTTACCTTTTCTTGTTTGTATTTTTAGTTCAAAAATAACTGGTAAGTGAAGAAAAGTGGTAACTGAAAAAGTTTATGAATATAAATAAGAATTACAGAGTGTAAACAAAAATTTAAAAAGTAACAAACTGTACATATTTACAAATAACATTCCTGAAAGAGCTTAAAACACCACTTTTTAAATAAAAGTTTAGAGGTCTTTCTATTTTGTCTTCTTTTTTCTCACCTGCAATTTCTGATTTATTTCTGCAGTCTTGCAATTCAGTCTTTAAACTGAAATATCAAGTCTTTAACTTGAAACACTAATGACCAACACAACAGAATTGTTGTATCTGGAAACGAAGTATTTTGTCTCCATCTCAATTACTTCCATTGGTTTCATTGAATCTTTTTTCTAAAAATTACTAATTTACCTGTCATTTACATCTGCCATTTTATGTATCTGTGATATTAATTCTGATTTGAAATAAACAAATAAATAAAATCTAAGCTTTACAAAATGCATGTCAAGTTCAAGGTGCAAACTTTCTGAAAAATTTTTTCATATCATTTCTCCTTAGGGAAAGTTGATATATGACACCCTGTCTCTCAAAGGCATCCAAGGTAAAAAAATGGTAAGAGTATTCATTCAAACCTGTGCAAATTGTTACGTGTTTTTATCATCACATTTGCTAAGATGTGTAATGTGTTCAGTGATCAGTGCTAGGCACAAATATGATCTCAACCCTGAAATCTTAAAGTTAGTTTTATTTATGGCTCTAGAGTCAACTCTAGTATAATCTTCCAAGTTTATTTTATGACCAAATAAAAAGTTTATTTAAGTAAGTACAGGAGAGACTGTATGTGAAAGTTCAGAAGGAGTTTCAATTTTTGAAGTGGATCTCAAAAGCTGCAAAGGAAGGAGGAGGTTGAACGATTTAGAGTTTTTGACTTAACTGCTTATCATCAGGCCCCATTTTCAATCTTTTAACCATTAAGTGTTCAAAGACACTCAGAGTGTCTGCATATCTGACTGCTCTCGTTCTAGGTAACATCCAGTTTGAGTACACAAAAGTCCATTTGTATCTCATGTTTTCAGATGTGTACAATGCTCTTCAAGACACCTAGTACTTCTTTCAGCTTTTGCTCTGCTTCTGTGACAGGAGCAGCTCTCCTCCCTCATCCCCCCTCCCTCCACACACACATGGCTACTACAGTGAACACAGTCCAGAATGATGGTCTGAGGAATGGCATGATAGATTTTTCACATAAAACATGGGCTGCATCCTTGCGCTAACTTACTGCTTATTTTGAAAGCTGACTGGCACCTCCATAATTATCGTGGACCTCCTCAACAGAAAGTTGGAGCAGTATCAGGAGACAGCCAAAGCAGGGATTCCTACGCTGTGGTATGCAAACCACTTCAAGGTGGTACTTTTGTACTGGGGCAGGGAAAAGTGGGAGCAGCAGCAATAGATCCCGACCTTTCTGGGCACAGTGCTAGGACTCACACTGTTTATTTGTGCCTGGAGCAAAACCTAGTGTGGAAGAGGAAGTGCTTTTTGCATGATGGAAAAGATGGTGTTTAGGTTCTGACTTGGGAGACACGGGAATTAAGGAATGGCTGACTTTGAAAAAGATCCTCTATATGACTCTTTCCTAGCAAATAAACTCTTTTAGGCCTTCTACAGTTTAAAGGATTAATGAAGTCAGCAGTTTTTACTGAGGGCACTTCCTTTGACACGTAAGTATGTAAGAAAAATTCCATTTTCCTTTTTTAAAAAATATAAACTTTCAATGAAACAAGGTAAAATTTATGCATGCATTCAAACTAAACTGGTAAGAATAATAAATAAAAATAAAAATAATTTTTAAAAATTGCCAGTGCAGTAACGCCCTTAAACATAACCAGAGAAAAGTTCTGGTTGTGAGTGAATAAAGCTTATCTTTCATAAATTTAGGGAAGCCAGTCACCTTATATAAATAAATTATTTTTGCTGTATACAAAACTTGAAAGGGAGGCTTAAGTAAAAAGTAACAGCAAACATGAGTTACATGGTGAAAATTCTTGGGTTTCTCTACCCCTACATGTGGACATTCCAGGGGGATATGTAGCTCACTGGTCAGTTAACTCAGCCTTTACTGGAAACAGCTTTTCTCAGGCAATTACAAAACACTGTCCTACCAATGTCCTTTAGCATTTTGAACAAAAGATATATCAAAAGTAAAAAAAATAAATTTGACCCTTTTCTTGGTACAATGTTTTTATAGCTTTTATGCAATATGTTACGAATGTTTTAATAAAGAATCCATACTCTGAAAGTCCTGCTGAGCCATAATAACTATTGAGGTCTCAGTCTTTTCATGTAACAGCTAGTGAAAAAAAAATCCTCTGGTATCACACAGCCATCTTTCTTACAAAGCTACAGATGACACTGTAACTTTTCGACAAGTTAGTATTTTTCATTTTTTAGATATACATCTGATACTAAAATAATTTCTTAAAAGTGTAATTCTAACAATCTTTCACCATAAATAATTGATAAATTTTCTATGTTCTTTCTTGATTTGGGTAAGATGGTGCTGACAAATTTGTTCCCTTGAACGTCTATGTCTTTTTACTCATCAAAGAAGGGAGGACTTGGACGGAAGTTTCCATTTTTGCCTTTGTTTGTGTTGGCAACTTTACCAATGGGAATTACAAAGAATTTCACAGCCTGGCAAAGAGAGGAAGTGACATCTCTATATACCCAAATTATCCAAGCTTTCAGCAGCTTGCTCCTTTTTCTGCTGTGCTAAACTATAGCCTTTTATTCACTTCTCCAGTGGCAGCATACTGCTTAAGCAAAATACAATCCTCTCTCTTTTCAATGTTATTAAATTCACCCTTTGCTTTAAGCTATTCCATGCTGAAGCCTAAGTAAATTTTTTCATTCCTAGGAAACACCGAAAAACACAGGGTCATACTCTGTTCTTTAGAGGCATTCATCATTTTTTTGGTGGAATGCACCCCAGTAATCAGGAGCAGAATGTGGATAGTTTTGCCAAAATATCATTGCATTAAACTGATCACTACAATATAGTGAGTAACTGACTTAGTGATACTAGGCACTACAAGCTTTTAAAATTTGTAAAACATCTAAGAATTCTACACTCCCTCAGTATTTTTCAAACATATAGATTAGCAATTGGAAATACAATGGTATTAATGTCCCCTTATGACTACACTCTCCTTGAGTACTGTATCCATCTAAAACTATCCATGATACAGTAGCAAAATTTGGCCCTTGCTGTGTTTTTTTTTCTACCTAGTATTTTATGTATAAAGAATTAAATTTCTGTGCATAAAGTTTTGTTTTGTTGTATCCTGTTTTCTTCTCATCACACTTGCAATTCTGCTACAGTCAATGAGATTGCACTGTTGTGAGAACAAAATCTGGATCAGGATACAGATTTCAACACCACCCTCCTCAAAAATATAGTGTTTCAGAGTTTTTACTGCAACTTCAAAGGTGGATCATCTTACAAGTGACTAGAGCTGGAGAACAAACATCCTCCATCATCATAACAAATCTCTCAGCATCAGCACAAGCATTTGGAAGAACTACTTGTTTTACATCATCATCTCTATTTCTGGACGCAAGTGCAGAAATGCAGATAAGTTGCTTTTATCTACTAGTCAGCTCTCCATATATTAATGAAGAATAAAATATCACATCGTAGTATTTTTTAACATAATTCAGCAGCTTTAATGAAATCAGGTTTCTGTCACTGCCATGAGATTTTACACAGTGCTTCAAATTAAAATTAAAAAAAAACAAAACAACTCACAATGAGGGGGTTTTTTTGTACACTTTAAAATTTATATATTCCTAAAACAAACTGCTAAAAGTTTTCATTAAGGTCTGAACAGAGTACTTTGAATTCTGCTCTTCCAACTGAACTTTTTATCATCTCAAACAGTATCTTTTAAAAACTGAGAATAAAATGTAGAGACTTCAATGTTTTTTTTTTTATTCTGCAGAGAAAAAAGTGAACTGAAATGAAAGAATGAACACACAAAATGAAAGAATACAACCTAGTAAGTTTTGCATACAAACAAAACTTCTGTCCAAACTGGGAGCCAAGCACTAAACCCAAATGGAATACAGGTAAAAACCATCGATGGTATTTCCTCATAGTACCTGAAAGCAATTTCTCTTAACTTTGAAAGTAATGTGGGAATTCTGGTCATTGGCCCTACAAATAAACCTTTTTCTCCTCTCTCAGACAGCCATAACTGTATTTTGACAATTTTTCCGATACAAGGAAGTGGTTTGGAGATACATATTTAGGAAAATGACTTTTCAAAATATTAGTTTCTATGCCAATACAAGTATCTAACATAATACATTAAAAAGCATGTGATTATTTCTTCACATGTGAGTTGTTTCACTGGCTTTAGTATGTGTTTAATTCACAGTGTGCAGTTAGGCATATGTGTAAATCACTACAAGAATGGAATCTGAATTGAAAAAGTGTTGAGTTTCTACCAAGGATTTCAGTCTATTCTCCTATCCAGATTTGTAATACTTGTTTTCAACAAAAAAGACATGGCACTGTAATATGTGCAATTAGAAATGAGACTTAACTGCTCACACTTATTTCTAGAGATGTACAAACACCTTGAGATATTATTAAAAAAAGTATATAGTGGATGAAAATATTACTTCAGAGATTTGAAATATTTCAAGCACACGTATATTAATTCAAAATGAATCTGATATAAATATCTTCAGTTTTAGAAAGAGTTGAAGGGAATATTAGAAAATACCAAGGAGTATTTTAAATAACTTAAGGTACACAGCAGAGAGAGAAAATATGCAACTTGGCAACGAAAATATGTAGCTAAAATAAAGCAGAACTGTTTCACTACAAGAAAAATGGTATCACCTATTCAGAGTGGCTGACTGGGAAAAGCATGCATGCAAGGTTTATGGTGATTTGGCCCAAAACTGTCGCATCTGGACAGAGCAGGGCATAACCCTAACCAGTACCCTGTTACTGCAGGGTGTAACTGCAGTTCTGCTTTCTGTCTCTGCTGTGAGTGCACAAATGTTGTATTAAAACAACCGAGAGATAAAAGGAAAATTGAAACAACTTCCCAAGTGCATTTAAAAAAATTATATGAATGCCTGGCTATGCCTGCACAGAAGGGCAGGGTAGGAAAACAGACAGTCCCAAATGCAGTCCTCCTGCCCAGAATTCCTGTGTCAGAGTGGAGCAGGAACCACTGCCAACAGAAAAGGAAGAGACTTACTTTTTTTCCGCAGTGAGTGCTGCACTCCAGAGCTGTCTGAGAGCTCAGTTTAGAAGATACCAGCTGTGATATCTCTGCCTTCATTCTCTACTACGAATTAGATTACCAGATTAGATTTTGGGTAATACAGGATACAATGACAAACTTATGAAAGTGGACATTACTGATGATTTTTAAAGTGGATCCAAGGGCCATCCCCTGGTCTGGTGAAGTTATGGAACAATCTGCCAGGACAAGGAGTTCAAACTTACCTCTATAGTATATGGATTTGTTGTTGTGAAATAAAAATATTTCTATCTGACCAAAACAAAACTATTTAATATTTGTGAATATTTTATTTTTCATGAAATAATTTCAGGCATAGAGAACCCTGTGTTCTCTAGTGGCACTGAATTCTAAATGTTTATTACGTGTTGGTAGAAAAATATTCCTTTTTCTTAGGTTAAAATATATTTCAGTTTCTCTTCATACTCCCTATATTGCATCACTTGACCCAGTCTCTATTGTAGTCATTATTGCATACACATTACTGCACTCATCTGTCAACTACATCTGTCACAGTCCATAAAGGAGGGTTGAGGGTTTGAATATCTTTATTAATTTCCATTTCCCATATCTGAATTCTGTAATTTTTCCAAATCCCTAACATGTTGAGCAAATAGAATTGAACACGAGGCATGGATTTCATTTTTTCTTTACTGAAAAAGAAACCCAATGCTGTGCTGTGAACCTTTAGGCTGATACTTTGGTTTTTAGCTAAACAATATCTAAATTTCTGGTTTCTCTAAGTTTAACATATAGACAAAAAGGGAGTGACAACCACAGATTACCGTGTTAGTTTTTCAAGTTCAGAGGGACACATTGTCTCAGAGCTGGTTATTGACAGGGGAACACAAATAGGCTCTGGAGGTGCACCAAGTTTAAGAATAACTTAAGCACCAACTCGAAGAGGAATTCTGGGGCGGGTGGGAGAGTGGACAACTAGCTCGAAACAGCTATCACCTCAACATAATGTAGGGAATCAAACAGAAATAACAGCTGAAGGACTGTTTCAAAGAACATATGTGTGAATGAACAATCAATCTTGAGCATTTGGAAAACATTAACTTGTGCCTCCCATTTGACACTATGTGAAAAGACCATACAGCTTCCTACCGCATAAAAAAAACTCCGTCTCTTGCTTTCTCTGGATCTTTATCACATGTACCTCCTCAGCACAGATACAGGTGAAATCAGGGGTCCTTAAAAGTTGAAGATGGAAAATTGAGTTTTTCGTTGCATCTCTGTTTTTCTAATAAAATATTACAGATTTTTGGATTTCAGAATTTAATAAATAAATCAGCTGAGTTCTTCATCAAAATTAAGCGAAACAGAAGCCGTTTTCTAAAGGCCAGAGAGCAAATTCAGTTGGCTAAATCAACTCAAAGGGAGTAAAAATGAGAATGAATATAAACAGGAGATGTGCTAAGAGTAAAAAGGCAGAAAATTGTTTCTACAAAAATGTTACAGTCTGGAAGATTTTTTAAACTTTCCTCAGAATTTTGGGTGCTAAATAACAGTTTTTTTGAAATTTCAGTTACTAAAAGAGAGTTTTCATAGTCACTTCTTGGCTAAATAAAAGGACATACAACTAATTTAATTGATGTAAAAGAATTAGAGCTGAGCAGTGACTTAAAAACTCCAGAGATGTCATATTTTGATAAAATATAACTAAAATTCACTAACTTTGAGCATAAATCAGGATAACCATCATCAAAGCATGGCTTGAGTTGCAAGGGACCCTAACAAGCACCTAGTCCCTAACCCACTGCCATTGGTGGTTGGTATATCATGATATACAACAGGTTACAGAAAAGCATCTTTCAGATTTTGTCTTGATGTTTAAATTTTACAAGGTCAGAAGGTTATGAGGAGCTGATTCATGAGCTGATTCATGTGCCCCTCCAACTTTAAGTTGATCTGGAAGTCTACCAGAGTAAGACTGAGGTGGAAAGGAGGCACCAATATCACTCATGCAAACCAAAGGCGTGATGGATATGGCTATCTTTCTGCAAGTCTGCTTTACTTGCTAAAGTGATGGCCAGTTTCTTCAAACGACTATTAGAGTACCTGGAAAGGTAGCAGAAATAATGAAATGTACCAAAAATTCTAAAAGTCTTGTGTCTACCATACACAAAAACTGTCAGAGAAGCCACATTTCAAAGTACAAGTATTTTCTACCATTTAAATATTTTGAATTTTCTTTCAAATATGTTAAATTATATTTGTAATTACACAGTTCCATACCAACACCAAAACTTACTACAGTTACTGGGTGAATAGATTTTTTAAAAAATTGTGTTAATGAGACATCATTAAACATATAAAGAAGAACTTCTAAGTATGTATTCTAATATATAATTTCTAAGTATACCTGAAGACTAAGAAGTAAACTACAAATCTAACTATATCAAATAGGTAATTGTTTTATAATTCATAATGGATAAAATCTTGCAATTACTTGTTTTTCAGAAAAATATTTTATTGTCACCTGCACAGAAATGAGCTTTCCTATACACTTTTAATTTCAGTTTAAGAAGACTGACATGAAAACAAGGGAAATAAATTCCTTCTACCTCCAATTTAAAGGAATTCAATTAAGATATGCAAAAGTAGGAAATTTTTTCCTTTTCCAATCCATATAATGGACAAAAAAATAGAAGCTAAGCTGAGCTTTACTAGTCAAACTAATATTTTGAAGGTTTCTGATACATGGATCTTCAAAGGCATCTAAGTAGGAAAAAAACTAATTGTCAATTCAAACTCATTTTTTCAGAGGTCTGCAATTAATTTAATTTGTAACATCTGAAAATCTTCCTGTATATCTTTCAACACCCTTATGTATCCAGATGGCTTTGAAAATCTGTCTAAATATGATGATTAGTTCACTTAGTATCTGTCACTAATAATTCTCTTGTCTAATAAATCCTTTAGAATTTCATGAAAATATTTTTTGTTATATATTCAAACTATTTACAACTGGCATATTTTAATACAAGAAATTAAATATTGTTTTTCTGCAAATTTCTGGAGTCCTGATTTTCATCCAAACTGCAGGTTGATGCAAATAATTATTTCAAATTTAGATTTCTACAAAATAACAAAATGTAGTATCCTTTTTTTTAACAGTATTTAAGCTGAGAATCAGAGGTTGAGTAAGACTGAAAAATTACTTTGTTTTTCAGGAGTCATATAAGACAGGTACACATTTCATGAATATATTGTCAAGGAGAAGGTTTCTAAGAAAAACCCAATTTTAAAATACTCATAAAAAACAAGACAAAGTCTTAGTTTTTTTGTTTTTTTTTCTGATGGGTGGTTCGAACTGCAGTTAGAATTGTTTTTTAAAACAGTTTGAGTGAAAGCAGGCCACCCTAGGAAGCTGAATGACTTAATTCTACAAAGAATACAAGAACAAGAAGACTAAAACTTTTAACATCTGATCTTCCACTACTGAAGGCAAGAGCAGATCCACCATGGATGCCACAGCCCAGATCCTGTCTTTACTCTTGGGATGGCACAACAGGCCTTAAGACTGGTATGAGTGACTCTACAATCATCAGATAGGCAAATTTATATCCATACTCATTCAGGGATTGTAGATTACATCTTTATATGTACCATTTCTGAATTCAGGTTACTAAATATGTTTCTGTTTATAAAAATGTTGCTGATTCAGTGTAGGGTGAGGAGAAAGGATAAGCAGGTAATGCAACTAAAAGGAGCACACATTAATAAGTTAGTTATCAATTCCTATGGTAACTTACACCTTCTTCTGGCCCTTTGGTATGTAAATTAAAGTGACTGAAACCAATTTACATTCACATGTATACAGCAGAAACTGGGTGGAAATCTAGATTGGCTGAACTTACAAATTCCAATTTCTTGGCAAGTTAGATATCTCACCTAAAATCTCCTTATCCATTTATACATTAGGAAATGTGGACAAACCAATTATGGAACAGACACAGACTCCATGAGATCAAAAGCAGATCAGTATGCAAGAGTGATAAGCCTAATGAAAACATGGTTTCAAATGGCATATTTTATACTCAGTAGGAGCCAGCTGGGACTCCAGAACATGGAAAAAAAGTAAACGGGTACAGGTCCAGATGCAGAGTTCAGGTCCACATCCTGTGGGGAGCAGGCACTTCTCAGCAGTTAAGGGAAAGCTAAGTTAACAGCATGGGGATTGTTTTGACTTTGAGCCAAAGCAATTTTAGGGGACTGCACAGCATTATGGCTGTCCTGCCCAAGAACACCAGAATGTTCTAAAGAGCTGCACTCTTCCAAGTAGAAGATGTCCCAGTGGCCAAGGTTTAATTTTGCAACTTAACAATGATATTAAACATTTGTCCGGATCTCAGTGTGTGCCTGACGAAAGAATAGGATAGAGTGTTAAATATATAAAGACTAGCCAGTATTACTCTCAAATCTGTCATCTATTGAATGCATCTGGGAGAAGCTGGACAGAAAACTACAACCTTTAAAATAAATCCACAGATCACTGAAATCTTGCAATAGTAGTTCTCCCTGGATGCTGCAAATGAATTGGATCAGCAGACAACTTTGCAAACACAGACACACTGGGTGTGGGTGCACACCCACCCTCCAAACCAGATATTGCCAAGCCACCATGCCAGAAGTGAGTTTTCTCTCTTCTGACTGGACAGTATTATTTTTATGTGCAGTTTGTTGAACAAAATAGTCTCCCTAGTCTTTGGATAATGCATCCTTTGAACAAATCTAAGTTTGTGTGTGTGTGTGCATGTGTGAAACTGTGACTTTTCTTTGAATGCTCCCAGCCCTATATTATAATACTCAACTTGTTCCAAATCCTACAGCAGTTACTTGGAAGACTTCTCTAAGCATCAGTGAGCTTTGGATCAGCTTCTGGAAAACAAAGCCAACTTAAAGTTTGACTGCAATGCACACATGTATGCAGGAATCCACCAGATGCAGAATAATAAACCTGTCTGCTGACACACAGTGGTACATCCTACATTTCAACAGAACCCAGTGACACAAGGGCCAACTGGTCATTGAGCTCAGTGGCTCAGAACCAAGAGAAATGAGCCCCTCTAATGAGGCACAAGGTGTCCTGTTTGAAGGCACATGCAGATCCCAAATGGATACACACTGTGCTAGCAGAGTGAGTCACGCTGCATTCCTAGAACGTGTGATCTCCCTGCAGTCTGCTTGGGAGACTGCTATTGCTATTATGCTCTACAAGCTTCTCAGACATGATCCAAATTAATGTAAATTTTTCTGCAGTCAACTCTCTGTTTAAGAACCTACGTAAATATGTTCAAGATTCCAAAAAAATATGCATTGAGCTGAACATCCTGCCTTCAGCAGATACTGAAAATGTCTAAGAACAAGGAAATCACATAGTGATGTTTGCCCAAAATATTCCCCAACCCTCTCATCTTCAAATGTTAACTCTTTAAACTGACACTTAAAGAGTAATTCTTTCCGTTATGTCACCCAATCTCTTTTGACCATTTCACTTGTTTGCTAATCTTCAAATTAAAACTTAACCCATCTGAGAACATACCCTCTCCTCTCAATCCTGTCAAACATCCTCAGCAAACACTTCCATGCAGAACACTTCTGTATGCCTTTTGAAACTGCATGAAAAACTGATCAGCCAGATCTCCTTCTCCTGAGAGGATTCTAAAACAACAGTGAGGCATGCAAACCCTTTAACCCTCTTCCATACAATTCCATAAAAGAGGAATTGGTGGGTGAGAGGAGACCTAAAATTCTTACTGGATGGAAAGTTCATTTTGAATTATGCATACTAATGTATATGCTATATGTCACATATACTGAGAAATTTGTAAGATTTTAATAATAAAAAAAACCAATCTTCTTGTAGTAAAAAAAAAGCTAAAATAATTTCATTAAGAGTTTGGCATGCTTCAAGTTTTGATGGTTTTTCATCAGAATTTTTAGAATTTACTTTTAAATGAGTCAAAGAACTCTTTTAGGCTGAGATATGTTTCTTTCTTTAATTTGCATCTTACAAAATTTTACTGAATCATATTGCATACCCTACTTATTTAAAGCATAATATAATTATCCTGTATAATACTTTTAATTACTCCTATCATATAGCGTAGACTCTAAAGAACAAACAGTCCAAACATAACTGCATTATGTAAACAATTATGTTCCCTTAGAATCTACGGAGAGTTGACAAGAGTGAAAACTGTCCTTTCCAAAATCCTTGGCACTTGAGAATACTATGGGATGCAGACAAAAAAATCTCTGGAATGCAAATTATTCCTATTACAAATAATTTTCAACAGTCCTAAAATGAGAGGGAATAATTTCAGTCTATTATTTCTATCTATTTCTGCTCTTTCTGCTGCTCGATGCAAGTGATAAGTCATCATAAGGTCCCCAGCTGCAGTAATGGTGTATTTATGTGAGTGTGGGAGGGATGAAGAAACAAAGCCATCTTCTATCACATACCTAGCAGTGTAAAGAACTTGATTACAAATCCCTTTATCCTTTCTAAAAAGCCACATAGTTATCATGTGACTGTGCAGTTTTCTAGGCAGCAAAGGTTACATAAAGGTGGTACTAGAATTCACTACCTTCTCCACCACCACTGCTGACAAAGCTGGGAAATTCACTGGGGACAAGTGCTGTATGCCCCTGAAGAATATGATAGTTACCTCAGCCTAGCACTCGATGATCCTTGCAGGTCCCTTCCAACTGAGAACATTCTGGGATTCTGTATTTGCTCCTTCTCTCATTCAGCAAGGCCCAAACATGGGTTGTGCTATCAGGCTAATGGCAGCATACAAAAATTGAAATCAGGAGCTGCTCTATGTGGCAGGTTGTTACTGACACTCCTTAGCATCAAGAGCTCTTGTTCTAACTTTGGTCCTTTGATTCTTTCTGAAGCAAAATGATTTTTCAACAAGAGACAATGAAGGGAAACCAAATATTCATGAAATGCTGAAACTAAAACAAAAGGCAGTTCCTTCAAAACAAATACAGATGGCAGGTGAGCCCAGCCCAGGAGGCCAAAGAGAAGAACACTCTATGAGCAGCAAATAATCAGCTCTGGACTTGTGGAACCAGTTTGCAATTGGCAAGTGAGTGCACAGTGGTGTTCTGCTTGTTAATGGAGATACAGGCAAAAAGGTTCACTCCTCATGTAAGAGTTGTGGAGCATTTGTGGCTGGTACCCTTAAAGACCATTTCTCCTATGCCACCCATACTTCCTTGATAAACTTCTGTTATGGCCAAGCACAAAAGTCCTTATAAACAACATTCACAATACAAACACTGTAGTCCACAAGAAGACAGACATTACAGCAGAGGGTGGGAGAAGTTGCACAGGTGCGAGCACATGAATTCATATAAACATAGGTGTGACAGCACAGACTAGCCCAAAGTCTAACTCATTTTGGGCAAAGCCTCAATAAACTATACCTACACTGCTTAGCTCTAAAATATACTTATGAGAATTAAGTACAGAAATAAGAATTGATTTCTTGAAGAATGAAGGTGACTGGTTAATGAAGATTGAATCAAATGAAATATTAAAAGAACAGTTACTCAACAGAAAGAGGACTAATATTCTGCCTTAAATTTTGAAACAGGGATCAAAATCAACAAAATAAACATCATGATAGCACAAAAAACCCCATAACACAGCTTCATGAAAAGCACTGCTCTTCTAAAGTAGGTCTTTTCTTAGGAGCAGACCAGACGCAGCTCCCATTTATTATTTATGTTGCCTTGTGCCCATGTCAGCTCCCAATTAATAATTAAAATTAATCTCATTAAGGCAGATTTCATTACAGGATAATTTAATTAAATGATGAATTGGCTCCCAGATGTCACCATTTGTGCCATCTTTTAAAAGATGCTGCTGATGACACAGATTTATAAGGGTTTAGGCCTAACCTGAAAAGCTACATTATTTTACAGATTTATAGCAATTTTCATAAGCAAAGCACACAACATGAAATATAATTCACATGAGGTGAGAAAGTATGAAGCTGAATTATTAGGGTGCACCACTCCAATACCTGCATTTGTGGGCTAGCAGTGCTACTTTTAGGCAACTGTATTTTCCTGAGGCATGACCAGCAGCCTGCTCTTGATCTGCTACATATTACTACTCTACCAAAACATAATTTAGTATATGAAAAGCACCACATATGTTTAAGTTCACCAAAAAGTCTTTGAATATATCAGACACAGAGAATAAGGCACAGAGAAGGCACAGTCAAAGTCCCCACTTGAAGCAGTATTCTGTTCACAACAAAGTGCTCCAAATAAAGGTGCAAGTTATCCTTGAGGACTGAAACATTTTAGTACTGATACAGAACCACCCGAAATACTTTGAATGCAGAAGCTGTACTTCCCCTGGGTGTCTCTGACCCATTCAAACCATCTAAACTCTGCCACAGGACTGCTGTTAACAAAGCCCTCGGTGGACAGAACACCCTGCTCCTGTTTCTTTTTGGGAATAAGCAAGGTAGTACTTGCTTACAGGTGATAGATATGGTAGCTCTTTTGATCACCAGACAATCTTACTGAACAGCCTGCTGGCTGTTACCAAAACTGTAACCAAGAGTTAAATCTACAATATAAATTTTAGATACTAATAATTAAGTAGAATCTTGAGTCCTAATTTACTTTTTGGGCTCCATCTACTATCCATAGAGACAGAAAGACAATGCCAAGGCAGTCAGCACGCATCTGCCTGGTGGGGAAATACTGTTCAGATGAAACAGGCTTGATTGTTAACCTCCTAATTACCAGTTAAATCAGTGATCCACTGCTTTGTGGCTTGGCTTCTCAACTATAACCCACCTGACCCACTAAGGTGCCTAGGGAAGACTGGCCTTCTCTTTTTTTTTTTTTTTTTAATGCTAGGATAGTGTACTCCAATAGAAAAGTAAAGAGACAGTTTGCAATAGATATATATTGTTTGCAAGACAAACATATTTCAGTTCTCAGCCTGACTGATATGCAGCAAGAAATTTATAATGAAGGATTTTCAATTCTCAATTCTCTTCAATTCTTGTCCCAGAAGAATGAAAAAAACCTCACAGATGGACAGACATGCAGATTTATCCCCCAAGGGCCTTAACATGCAGATATATCCCCCCTATGCCCCACAAAGCCATAGAGGCATAAAATATCCTGAGCTGGAAGACAACACCAAGAATCATTGAGTTCAACCCCTGGCCATGCACAGAACCATCCCAGAGAGTGACACCGTGTGCCTGACAGCATTGTCCAAATGCTTCCTGGACTCTGTCAGACTTGCTGCTGTGACCACTTCCCTGGGGAAGCTGTTCCAGGACTCAAACACCCTCGGGGTGAAGAACCTTTTGCTAATATCCAACCTAAACCTCCTCTGATGCAACTTCAGGCCATTCCCTCAGGTCCTGTCACTGGGCACCACATCAGTGCCTGCCCCTTCTCTTCCCCTCATGAGAAAGCTGTGACTGCAGAGGGGTGTCCCTTGACTCCTCTTCTCCAGGCTGAACTGACCAAGTGACCTCAGCCCTCCTCATACGGCTTCCCCTCCTGGCCCTTCACCATCCTCATGGCCCTCCTTTGGAGCCTTCTAATGGCCTTTATGCAAAATTAAGACAAGTAGTGAGTGGAGTAGTACGTGCCAACATCTAAAACTGCACTGCCTAAAACCCCTGCTTAATAGATATTATTCTTCTTGATGTTATATCTCTTATTCTGCACAAAGCCAGAATTGAAAAACTGATAAAACTCTCTTGGTTTATCTCCATGAAGCATCATGGAATGGTGCATCTTCAGTATTCTTGCAAATATCATAGGTTCTGCTCTGCTCCTTATCAAAATTATAGAAAATATACAACTGCTCCTGCTTATTAAAAAAAAGTAAAAGGGAAATTACAGTACTAAAAAGCAGCCTTGGAAACTGCTTTTATACATTATATATATATATGTATATGTATATATATACATTATATATAATGTTCTAAATCATTAAATATCTGTATGAGTTTTTAAAGCATTCATACAAAATGTTTGTTCAAAAATTACAGAAATAAACACCTATGCTCTACAAATCTGTTCTTACCCTCTCCTACCATTTGCAAAATTAATACACCTGTTCTTTAACATCTTTTGACTAGATTCCCAGCAACAAACTACAGCCTAAAATAGGAAATACAGAAAATTACTGTTTAACTTTGTCAGTTCCATGGTTCTGATGCCTGTTGTAGCATGTTCTGTCTATAGCTACATTTAAGTATTCTGAAGCACTCATTTCACTTACACTTGCCTTTAATTGCTCATCACCAAAAATTATCATCACGGTCAAATTTTAAGCACTATAATATGTATCTCTCTATCAGAATTACAATTTCCCTGCTGAAAACACTACCCACAAAAGAAAAAAGCGGGCAGATATGTCCTTATTTTCTGAAATTCCGTGGCTTTATTCCTCTGAAACCTGAGAGGGGGGAAAAAATCCCACTTAATTGTTCTTCTGGTTTCAATATTTTTATTAAAAATTTTATTAGTAGTTATTAGTAGTTTTATAGAAAAAACATAACATTCAATTTCTGGGATTTTCACCACAATTAAAGTTGTTAAAGCAGCTAAAGCTGCTTCTTCATGTCTCCAGTTTCACACTCTATCTACCTTTCCACACATCTTACCAGGCAGGGCTCAGCACACTGCTTCCAGCCTTTTAACTACCCCACACACCACTGTGTACTCCTGCTTTGCAGCACTGCCTGGTGCAGGCATGGCCAGTTCTTTCAAGAGGCAACTTCTCTAAAAAAATGCCATTGCAAAGGAGAAAAATAAAGGCAAAAAAACCCTGACATTCTGGATTGACAGCAAACCCAGACAAAAAAATCTATTTCAAAGTAGTTGAAAATAAAGGTAACGTACAGGGAAGTGATTTTCTACGTCTTATTGTGCTTCTAATATAATGTAGTAGTGAGCAGATGAAATTATATTCTTTCTTCTCTTTCTTAAAGAAGCCTTTGGCAAAGTGCTTTTGTGCTCACCAGATTACACACCTTCTGGTTTTCCTCTGGCACAGCAAGAAAAAAGCAATGAAAAGAAATAAAAATGTGATGTATAGCTGCATCAGAGCTATGTCATCCTATTTTCTTGAAGAATTATAGAGTGTTCCCTGTGGTAACCCTACACTAAACTAAGAAAACATTTTGAGGTATTATCATGGAGTTTTAAAGATGATGATGCTTAAACACCAACCTAACTGCTGTACAGTTAAGGGAAAGTGCCTTAATCCCATTTATTTGAGCCTGCATGAACCAATGGTGTGTTTTGGCCACCATGTCTAGAACTCTGTACTGGTAATTTAAGAGAGCAGCAACTATTAAGCTAAGTCCATATTATTGTAGATCTAAATGGGTGGACATTACTCGTATAATGATGTATCAGAAATTGCACTCTGGTCACCAAACAAAGGTGGAGCAGAGCCGAATTTGTTTTCTCCCTTACATACTTCATTCCCTCTTGATTCTATCTCTACTTCTGATGGAAAAGACATTTCTCCTAGTTCCAACTTCACTGCCACAGGCCCTCCCACTGGCCTTTTGAGGCAAGAGAGCAATGCTCACCAGTGACGTGAAACAATGCTCTCACAGAAATGAGATATATAATTCTTTTCCACCAATATACTGCCAGAGCCATGAATTAGAATGAACAGAGGTGGAAGAGGAAGAGCAAAAATACTGGAAAAGTAAGGGACTGCACTTGCTTCTGTAATTCTGCTTAGTCTCTCAAAGCTCCGTTTAAAAAAGAAAAGTTTATTACACCTCTTGGTAGCTTTCCATCTCCTATGGATATTGATTACGATTCCTTTTGATTTTGTCTCCCTGGGAATAATTTTATTTTATACTATATATAGTTACGGGACCACAACTAAAAATAGATTGCCTTGTCAATTATTCTTTGAATTAATTTCCTGAAGTTTAGCAATTCAGCAAATAAGCGAAATTATTTTAGCACAAATTACATCTTTATAAAATTTTTTTATTACCTCAATTCAGCAGCAGACCAAGAAATTAGTAGATATTTGTTCTGACATTCAGTTTACAGGTAGAGCACAGCTCTGCATCCACTGGATACAAAGTGAAATAATAATTAATTTACATTTTGATGTAAATATTTTCCCCTCAGAGTAATTTCTTATTGCATCAATCAAATAGTATTTCATTATTCAGCATTTACATTAAGAGTCTTTCTATTACTTATTTAGCAATGTTCTGTGAAGACTCAGAAAACCTAATTATTAATGGAGTTGAAAGTACATTAGGGTGACACTGATGACCCAAATCTTGAAAAAGTAAGGACAGATATTTTTATTTTAGAATTTTCTAGTAAAATATATGCTGCCAAAATATGTCCTGCTTTCTAAGTATGAACTCACAGAGGAGCAAGCATGAAAATTTAATTCAAGAAGCATTGTTCTGAATTATTTTTTCTAAAAATGTGGTTTTGAGTCAGGTTGTTTCCTTTAATCCCTTGCCCCTTTACAGGAGTTAGGTGAATAGGTAAGGCTTTTTCCCATTTTCTGCTCAGCTGGGAACTTAGGCAATGCTTCTCCATTACCACAGTCTCATTCTGAAGCTACTTTAATTCTTAATGCCTTAATCACTTGTGCTTATTAAATTATTTAAAATGTGCTCTGAACAACAAAGGAAAGAAGGACCTTCCTTTGCAGCTAATGAAGCAAAGGAAAGTTCTGGTTTCACAAAACCTGTCAGGTTGAATGGGCAGCTGAGGAAAGAAGCCCTTGAAAGGTTGTTTTAAGCCTTTTGCCATATTTTTCTACTTACAGAAGAGGGAAATTTAAAAAAATAGGTGAAACAGAAGCTGCAGAGGTGTCATCCTGTAATAAATTTCTTCCTGAGAGGAAATCGTTATTTTTCCTGGTTATGTTGACTTATAATGTCTCATGAGCCTCTTCATATTTAGTAGCTCTTGAACCTCAAGAGGTTACAAAAATGAGTCTACTGCTCCAGTGTGATCACAGCACCACATGCCCTAAAGGTTGTATAAGGGAACTGTATCTTCTCTACTGATACCTCCTCCTAAAAGGCTGTAAAACAGGCAGCAGGTAGAAATACCATGAAAAAGGAGGAGTCCAAAGCCCTTTCTTTGCTCAGGTACATGACCTACAAACAGGGGTCTCTAGCAGAGGACAGGTTTAAATATGCAAAAAAAAGGGCCAATAACCACACAGGGGTGGCACATGGGCATGGCAGGAGGACCAGTGACTGTGTCAAGCCTTTGAACAACCTGTGCTCCACAGGGATGCAAAGAAGTGTCCACACCCACACATTAACAGCTGCTAACTAGGGGAACACATAATCCATCTTACCTGCCAAACATTTTCTTTAATTTTAAACTAAACACAGAGGTGGTAATGTTCAACCAGCAAGCACTATTAGCCTTCACAGAGAAAGTCCCACTTTTCCACAGAGAACACTGGGACCTGGGAAGGGTGGTTTAATCACTCTCCTTTTTGTAGTCTTCCCCTCTGCTCCCAGGCTAAGTTTCTCTCCTAAGACAATCCCTTTAACAAAGTTTATAAAGTGTGAAACATTTTACCAGGAAAAAGAAAAAATAAGCTTACAATGTTAAGATGTGTCCATGGAACAATGCAGTAGGTTGTTAACTATGCAACAGAAGGCCAGTTTGGAAGAAATGTTACAACTATGAAATGAGCATAACCTCAGCAAGACCACAGAATGGCTTTACCAAAAAAATTCAAACTACTTACCAAAATAAAAAGCCAACTTTTTTTTTTCTATCATCCAAAGATCCTTTTTGATATATGTACTTTGTATTATTTTGTACTATTCTATTACATTACCAAGTATAAAGAATATGTTGTGTTTCATGAATATAGAGGCAAATCTTCTTGATTATTTTGCATTTTTTTCTATTAAATACTCAACAGAGACCTCAAAGGAAACAGTGGAACCTACCAGAATTCTCAGAAGTGACAAGTAACTTACAAACTGCAGAGTTTATATTATTTGAATAACCTCCCAAAACTAGACACCAAACAAATCTTGAAGCATATTTGAATTTCATGTATTTGTATTTCATGTACAACTACTTAAGTGTGGTAAATATCATGTATTTGTATTTCATGTACAACTACTTAAGTGTAAATATAATAACATTTGAGATTTTGTGATTTGTGACCTTTTTTTTCCTTAGTAGAAAGGCAACAACACTAAATCAGCAATACATTTTTACTACACATTATAGAAATTATCAAGGGTAAAATCAAATTTATTGCAGCTGCAACACTTCCAAAAGAGAACAAGAATCTGGACCTGTGCCAAAGAACACACTTTGGGCAGTCGATCACATGATCTTCAAAATACCTAAATTAATTTTGTTGTAAAAAAAACCTAAGCCGTACTAAATATCAAAACCAAGGCTATGAAAGTGATTTCTAGATTGAGAAGAAAGTTTTCTTTAATTTCTTTTAAGAGTATCCATGGCATCTAGCTTTCTAACATGAAATGTAAATATACTTTCTATCAATTACAACCTGTATTTATTCAAAACAAAGGGATTTAAATGAGGAATACCATAAATATAAAGCCTGATTCAGCTCAAAGATGAATGCATTTTATAAAAACTGAAATCATCTAGAGCAAGAGGAGACTTCCAGAAAGCAGGAAAAGCAAAAAAAACCTGGTTTGTCTTCTAATATCCACCCCCAGAATGTCCCAGGTGGGCGATTACAGCCCACATGCCAGTTACTCATGGGCTCCAATTCAGAAAAGCATACCTATTCAGGAAAGCACTTAATTAAGCACATGCTTATATGCTTTTCTGAATCAGGTCCATAGTACCATAGGAAATGGGTATAACAGACATAAAATGCATGAGTAAAAGTTACTGAGAACTTAGCTCCAGAGCATAAGCTTTCATTTATGTACTTTCATATTTTTAAGATATGATGCACTGCTTAAAACATAGAACAGCTGAGCATACTACTCTGCAAAATGCAAAGTGGACAAAAGGAGACCTGAGTATAATCAGATCCCAGGACCCATTTGATATCTTCACATGCCTAATCCACTGCAGAAAAGTGCTGAAAAAGATGCAGAGCACCTTTAGTTCACATTATTTAATTTTCCAGCAGATGGACATCTGTGGGCATATTGAAACAGAGGGGATAAATGGCTGGTGGACAAAGAGCTGTTTGTAACGTGGTTTGAATCTACTGATGCACACCCTGTTAGAGCCAGCACAGACAGGGAGGCAAGGAAGGAAACAACTCCGGATGTGTTGATCAAGCAACAGGGAAGATGTCTTCAAAAAGGCCATTCCTTTTTCATTAGCAGCAGTACAGAACAAAAACTTTGCATTTTCCCTTCCTTTCAATGCCATGGTCTGAGAAATCCAAAGCTGCAAAAGAAGGTGGTCAGCAAGTGAAGTTGCTTACCAGCTGCTCCAGGCAAAGCAGGAAGCTGACTGAGGACACACAAGGGGCCAGATGGATTAACAGCCACTGGCAAGGTCTGAAAAATGCCAATTTTAGATATGTTGTCATATCTGCATGTGATTATAAACCAGAAGGAAAACCCTGTGGTCTGCACTGGGGAAACCCAAGTCTTAGAACGGTAATTATGCCTATGTATGGGAATACGAGACCCCCCATTTAGTTTCAAATAACTGCTTTGCTAAAAAGGGATACCTTTTTCACCTAGTTCACATTGACTTTCTATCACTGAAAAATAATTTTAAGCTGAATAAAAGTATGTAGCAGCAGAACCATTCAAAACTTTATACTGAGAGTCAAAAAGTTTAAAAATATGCTGCTGCCCACAAGAGCCTTGATCAAAGAGATAAAGGCTAGATTTACAATCTCCTTCAATGCAAGAGAAATACAATTTTAATATATGCTGTAGTTCAATTCCATGGCAATTTTTTTAACACTGAAAAACAGCAGAAATTTTATTAAATACTGGATACTCTAAACTTTGTATTTCACAAGCCAGAAGCTACACAAACCCTCACAACACTACCAACATATTTTTGCAGTCAGTCCATCTATTAAAATGCAGAGGATTTTGTACAATTGAATTGCAGTGTTATTAGGCACACTTATTCAAATCAATCTTGAAAGATTGATAGCCACGGTAATAAGGCATTATCTTTAGTTACATTTACCAAATCATAACATCATGCAACTAAACCAACAGAACAGTTTTTGAATGGGCAGCCTTCATGAACTGAGATCCTGATGGCAAACCCAACCCTATGTAATGGAAAGGTGTGCATAACCCGAGCAGAACACCAGGGCTGCAGATGTATTTCAGAGAGAGAAGCAAGGTTCTTTTCAAGTCACAGCAACATGACAGGTAGGTAGGACAGAAACAGCAGAGGGCTGCAAAGTCTGGGTACCACTTAATGCATTGCTACCACAGTCTGACAGTGACAATCACTGAAGGATCTCTGAAGAATCATATCAAGTCACAAATCCGTACAATCCTGCAGCAGTTTCTTTACTGTGTGCTTTTAGTAGGACAAATAAGGATGCAGAAGTTCTCTAAGTATGAAGACTATAGTCTAATAGCTTCTCCATTTGAGGTTGTTTACTTCTGCGGTCCTCAAAGCCCATCATGTCCTACAGCCATACTAATTACAAATACTCTGGGTTGGATTTTCATTTTACCTCAAGATTCTCTTAAACTCATTCTTTGCACCAATTTGTCTTACTAGCCAAAATACAGACACAGCAAGAATTTACAGATACATGCTGGGCACACATGCTATTGCAGTGCAAAAATGCTTGATGACATTTCCAAAAAATTTTCTCTCATCCTTAGGTTGAATTTGCTCAAATGACAAGTATTTCCAGTATGAACTACAAAACACTGTCACATAAAGTGGACATACTTATTAATTCCACTGCATAATACAGTGAAGGATCTGTAGGGTTTGCTTTGGTTACCATATCTTTTGTTTCTTTGTTTACTGTTATTTTGATAGTCAAGAATTTTCTACTGAATTAGCAGATGTTTACTGGCTTATCAAAATTCAGTATTTAAAATATTAACATACTTCAGTATTTAAACAGTGACTTTTTTTGTTGGAGATGTAACAGATGTTAAAACCAATTGAAAAAAAACTATCTCAAAACCATTTCCACTAAATATTATACATTAAAATATTTACACTGACAGCAAGAGTGAAAAGTATGTTTCTTTATATGGTATGGCAGTAGACAGGGATAGAAAGATAGTTGGGGTGGAGAAGACACATATTTTTCCATTCTTTCTTATTATACCACCTAAACCAGAACTCTTTAATGCTAATAGTGCCACAGCGGTTTCTACTTGTCTGCACCAAAAAGGCACATCTGCTTTGGAACACATCCATTGTGTGGGTACTGAGCAGAGAAAAAAAAGTGGTAATCCCTTGTGTTCTAGTAAATACCATCATTAGAATAGTGTGCATTAGTAGCTTTCTTCAGGCAACTAAGAGAAGTAGAAAAAGCAGAAAAAAGTTGAAGGATGGTTGCAAGCCCACATGACACCTACCCAGTTATGTATCCTTTCAGTGAAAAACGGTGCCAACGAAAACACACTGCACAATACCATTATTGCACTTCTTGTATTCACTTTTTATTAATGCAGAATAGCCCTGTTCCAGAAATGCAAGAATGATTTATGCCATCATTTGCTTTCCATGTGGAAGGCAGCTACAGCTTCTCTTAATTTCTAAGATGGATCTTTTCTCCGTTTTCCCCTTTAATCTGACATCATTAAGTCTCTGACTTACAGGACATTATACCTTCACAGTATGTACCATATGAAGTTAAATGGGAAGCCCTGGGAATAAAGCCAAGTTCCAGTGGAGTTCATGTATTCAAACTCACAAGCATACCTTAGTCTGGAATTGGGTAAATCACTCATTGGGCTTCTCTAATTTGAATGGAGGCATTTTCTTCTGGAAAAGCAGAAAAATCATACATGCAAACTTACCAGGTGACATTACTAACATTTAAAGATGAGAAGACAGTGTAGTCTTTTCCCCCAGCTGGACAAAACTTACTGTAGACCAAGAAGTGGAAGACAATGGCAGGAACTTTTTTGGTCTTCACATGACAGTAACCTCTCTATGTAGCCAAATACAAAGGCCTCATCTCTGTAGCAGTATTCATAATAGAGAAAATATTACTGCAGAGGACTTTATCACCATCACAAAACACTCTTCTTTACAAAAATTTACACACAAACCTTCTCTGCCTGCTTTGCACTGTGACATCTATTGAAGACCATTTTCTGACCCCAAATTTCAAGGGTAACTCTTTATGCTCCCCTGAGAGAGGCACAAAGAAAGGAAAAGGAAAAGGAAAGGAAAGATATGAAAAAAAAAGCCCAAAAAACCCAACCTAAAATTAAGATTAAGCAGCTGGAGATTTTCTTTGCATATACTAATACATCTGTGCCTCTAATGAGCTTCAAGACTTTTATAATGGTCTGATTGTCTGAGACACACTTTTTGTTAAGATTAAGCTCAAAAGCTACCACTGAGCAGCAGCAGAATAGCAGGGACTGAGTCTCCCATTCTCTCCCAGCAACTAGCAGTAAAGGATAAGTGAATGCTAGGAACAGAAAAAGTTAGCTCCAAACATCAGACAATGTTCCAATGGCCTCCCCTAGATGATATATATTTAATTTTTCAAGTATTACTCAGTCATGGCACTTTGATGTTTTGCTAAAGCAGAAGCACTGAAAAGTAGAAAAAATGAAAAGTAAACACAGCAGCTTAGTGAACCCAACAGCCAAGGACCCCTGTCTGTATTATTCACCCCAGCAGGCAGCATTGCTGCATTTCACTTTTCTGCTTTACTGTATATACTTGGTCAAAGTATCCTCACAGTCATCATTTACACAGTTGTTTACTCTTTTCCCCCATGGATGCTATTTTCTGTCTTTTGCTTCCTTTTAGCACTGAAAATTTGCAGGAAAATCACCCATAATCCATGCATTCCTATATATACTCTCCATTGAAGATTTCCTCTGTGAAAACGTAAAATTTCCAAAAGAACTGAGGTAAGTATTACAGATGTTGCTATTTTTTCTTTTTCTGAAACCATGCTATCAGCAAGTATAATTTCTGAGGATTGTGAAGCACTCAGCTGAAAATTTCAGATATTTTGAAATACTACAATGTTCCTGGTTAGGCACTGCATCACATATTCACTCAAGGTCTCAAGAATGTCCCTTGAGGCTTCTGGAAATCACAGGACAGCTACTTGATCAGCTCCTGCCCTTGGCATATGCCAGATGGATTTCTGTAACTGGTGATTTTAAAGAAGCTGGGCTGCAGCCCTTTCACAACCATCTGGCATCCTTCCTCTTCAGTGCACATCATGTTAGGTGAAACCAGACAGTGAGGAATATAGCACTGCCCCTGGGATAATTACATTTATTTCTCAGCTCTATACTCTTACAGATAAGCTTGTTGAATTTTGCAGCATGATTTGCAGATCCACAAGCAGGTCATATCTGCAATGCTGACTGAATATTATTGCAAGACCAGTTACAAGTGGAACTCAATGTGGACAGAAAATTTTACAGAGGTCTTTTTGACCTGCACAGTAGGCATGAGAAATTAATTCATCCATTAAGGACCATGTAGTACAAGCTTCCTGACCATTATAGTCTGGTTTTTACACTATATATTTTAGCATGTTGACCACATCAAGATTTCCTTGTCCGAAAAAATACACAATTTTCCATATACCACAGAACATGAAAGTAGTGATTAGCACAATCTAAACATACTTCTTGTTTTTTTTCTCCTGCTCTTTTTAGGTGCTGATGTAAGATTTTTGGATGGCAGCTGTTCTTGATACTCTACTGATGGGCTTTCAACAATAGGTGAATTTTACAGCGGCGTAACTATGTTGGAATCAGGCTCTAGATTTGCATTCAATTTTTGTAGACGCAACTGGTTAACTACAGCTGCATTGCTACAAAATTTTCCAAATGTCTATATTCTAAGCAATTCCAAGCCTCCTTTCATCAATACATAGGTATCTAGATAAAAGTACAAAGCAGATCTGTAGACTATTACCTGGAAACAAGTCACTTTTTCAAATCTATTATATTTGCTAGGATGTCTTGTTACACAATTATTTAGTCTTTTTCATCGCAGCTCAACACCAGGACTTTCAACAGAACTCTTTATATGGTTAATGTCCAAAACAGAAGATATCCAACAGCATCAGAAAAGCAGATGAAGTGTATTGTTATTGCAATACATCTGATTCCATAGACGTGTTTTAAAATACAGGTTAATTACATGAGCTGAGAGATTTTCAGTAAATAGTTCAGTGTAAAGTTCTCAAAATGCTAGCTAATTCTATCTACCCTGTTCAATCTAAAATTAGGTATTGTTTCAACCTGGGAAGTTCAGGTCAATGTTAAGTCTTCATGTGTTTGCTTTCATCAAAACTGAGTACTGTTGAACCCTAGTACTAAGAAAAAAGAACTGAAGAGTTTATGAACAATCAGCCAATGATGCATCACATAACTGCCCTTCATCCTACAAGGACTACTTCCTCTACTTCTACTTTCAATTTGCAGTTATCTTCAGATTAAATCTATTATCTTGCAAGGAAAATGTATAATTTTCCTTCAATTAATTAAACTCTGGATTCCTTGACTTAAGAGCAAGTTATGCATGAAATGCAATATGGTATCAGCTTCTTGAAAACCGATGATTTTCACTTGTGATGCCCCAAGGAGTATGGGTTTAAATTATCATTTACTACAATTATTAATAAGCATTCCATTTGAAATTACAAACTCGCTCTTGCACCTTCAAAGGTATGGGATGAGGGGATAAAATTAGTTTCATTTTTATGAAACTTCTAGATGCAGGTGCCACACTACAGAGGCTACAGGTTAATCATTAGTTTTACATTGATGCCATAAAAACCCACAAAACTCATTATCAAAGCTGTTTAACCCAGGCAATGAATTTGAGAACATGTCAGACAAGCAGATCACAGGCTAAGCACCAGGATATCTGCATGTCCATAGCCCACCAAAACTCCAGTACCACCACAACCACAATCACTACATGGAAGAAAAAGTACATACAGAAAGACACAAACAAATGCAGCTTTTCGGATTATTTAGCATAAGCTGAACTTGTGAATGTGCCAATGACTTGATTTTAGCACGAGTAACTAATCTCCTGAAAAGGTGGTAATAGATAGATAATGGAAGCTGATAACCAGTAGCTCAGTGTGTGTATTAGAAACTGATTAAATGTATGTAAAGGGAAACTGTAGTTGGAGTCAAGCTCCTGAACACTTGTACCCCTGTATACAACGTCTGACTGACTGTGCACAGCATTCACTCTTCCTGTGTGCTGGACTTCCCTGAGAACAGAGGCTCCTGTGTCCAGTACAGTGAAGGCAGAGTGAATCCAGTTCATGAAATTAAAAGTGTCCTGGAATGGTCCAGGGAAACCAGGGTAAGCAAGAGAAAGCAAGTGAAACTCAGATGTCCCTAATGCATCAGGGCCTGTCAGGGCCAGGCTGTTTACATAAATGCAGTTAATAGTGGTTGAAGCAAAACAGAGGATGACAATATAACCAAACAAACCATTAACAACAGAACATATTGCTCCCTCTGATGGTAAAACACACTGAATTATAGAAATATTCCACACATTTCATTACAGAATTTTTTTAATTTCACTGGTTCAAAAATTGTCATACTACCAAGCTTATTTCACAACTGAAAGAAAACAAACTAAAAAGGAGTAGAGGAAATGACAGCCCATTCCACTCAAGCAAAGGCCTGAACTGCTGGGAAAGCAATGTGCTGCATTCAAGGCACAGGTTGCTGGAAGAATTTTAACAGAGTAAGAATCTTTGAATGGATGGGAAAAAGAGCAAGAAGAGGTTTTCCTAACTGCTCGAGAGCCTCTAGGAGGATCACCATTTAGTGAGCAAGTTCCTTCTCACACTTGATCCTGTCTGGGCGGATAAATGCACAAATCCTATTTGCACAGAGTCAGTAAAAAGGTTCCCTGAAAAACAGTTAAAGCACAAATTACTGGATTTTGAACTACAATCATAGTTTGACTTTTTATTGGATGGAATTTAGTATTATGTCCAGCAACACAAGGCTCTCAAGCTGTGGGCTGTTACTATGTAAATCCCTAAAATTCTCAGGTGGCAGCCCAACACATTTCACTGCAGCCATGAGTAGTCCCACAGGGAAGGTGACTGCATGACAAACTGAAACTTGAAAGCCTGTATAATTTTTTAAGAGCATTGCTAGCTGAAATAAGAAATACATTATTTTTCATTTCAGAAATAAGTGACGTTTGCTTTAACTCCTTCTCTTGCATACTTTTATCGAATCACATAAAGAAAAAATTCATGTGGCCCACGACCAAAGACTAAAAATTTAAAGCCAAGTAAGGTTTCACAAAAACAGGAACAACTAAAGACTGCACTATAAAAGATGCTCTTTTTCATGACAGAAATCCCATTAGTCACTGCTTCCAGTATCAAAACCAAACCAAAACAACAACAAAAAAAAAAGAAACAAAAAGTCATGGTCAGCTAACATTCATTCCTCTGCTGTTAACATACACAAAAAAGGGGAGAGATATGATAAACTAGATTTGCTGCTACATTTAAGAAGACATTTGTTCAGTCTTCGCTTAAACACACCTAGTTTCTTAGTTTCTCAGCTAAGAGAAACCTTGCCTTTATAAGAGTAACACTCCAACACAAATCTCTGGGTCTCTCAGATGCAAGCTGCTTCATATTTGGGTTGGTGACCTCTTTGATTAAAGCACAATCACTGCTGAAGTCCAAGCGCTGACACAAGGCAAAGGATGCTGCCATGACAATATTCTCATAGAGCATCAGGTGTTGCTTTCAAGAGCATGGAGGAGTATGAATAAGTCTTAAAATTTATTATTTAACTAATAAATAAATAAACAACATGAGTTTCACATTGGGATCCCAGTGGGATCCTCTGGGACAACTTCTGCCTTAAGTTATATTATGGCAAAATTATTTCCATTCACTGGAGCCAAAACATTTCAATGCTTTTAACATCTTTTTCACATTGCTAAAGATTTCACCAAATAAAGAAGAGGACAAGGATGAGTGTGGTTTAATGGGTCTGCATGTGCCCAGTGTGTCTAAAAAATACTTTACAAAATAAGAAATTAGATTCTTTGCCTAGTGTCATTTATTATTTAAAAATTATTAAATATTTCTCCCTATCATTCTTCTCTTTTTTAATACAAGTTGACTCACAAGTTAACCACTTGGATATGGAGGTAGAGCTCAGATAAAAGCTACTATAAGAAGAAGAAAGAAACCGTGACTGTTACATGATGCTGAATAAATATTAGCCACAGCCACAAATCATTCAGATGCATTTGCTAGTAAAATATTTCTGAAATTATTGCTTTTATTGTACTGTATTTCCAAGTCTGTTCCAGAAAAGTATTTAAGCACATGCCTAACTTAAAGCACATGAAAAATCCCATTGATTTAAGTGGGCTTAATCACATCCCCTAAGTCCCACACATTCTTCAGCACACTGCTGCATCTGGACTTTTTACAATAATCAAATGAGTAGAAGCCAAATGTATGTTCAGTGTAAACCATGCTTTTCATGTGAAAATGTAGACTTAGTTATTTAATAGGCATGAAGGCACTGGGCATGTAGCCTTGCAAAATGAAAAAGCTAGAGAAGATTGATTTACTGTCATGTTGTTGAATATTTTTTTTTCATTACAAAACCCTGACCCCTTTTTACTGAAGAAGAAAGTATTTTTGAACATGCTAACTTCACCTGGACACTGTCAAAATCAGAAGCCTAAGCTGATGTACAATCCCTGTGCTAAGGAAACTTGTATTTTCATTTTGCATACACAAATAAGACAGACTTTTGGAAATTTTGTGAGTAATTCTACATTAAAATTCAATATTAAAATCAATTAGAAGTATAGCATTTATAAATTTGGTATTTTAAATGCTTGAACAAGTATCATATGACACAAGCAAAATTCATCTGCAGAGCTTGGAGCATGTCTGTCAGATTCTGAGGATTTATTCTGAAAAAGCACCATTTATAGAGGGAGATAATACTTCTATTAGACTGACTCATATGTTCCAAATGTTACACAGGTATGCACAGATACAAACCTTTTCTTAGGTGTACAGGTCCTTGTGGAGGATTCAAAGCAGGTCTAAGCTGGCCCAGTTTTCAGGCCTTGAAGACTATTTTTTCCAGCCACAAATTTTTGCCATTTTTTTTTTCTAGTGCTGTTATCCGTTACAGTACAATAGAAGTCACCTCTGATATCCGTATCACATCAGGGCTGTAGCATCACTAGTAATAGAGAATTTCATGCTCCAGGAACCCTGGAGACCCCTGTGCAGAAGATGGTATCAACCTTGAGGAAAGTTCATGTAGCTTATGGCAGTGGCAATTTTCCCAAGTAGTTCTATCCCTAAAATTCTAGTCTGGGGCCTCTCTGGAGCCAGAAATACCAGCCATAACAAACTATATAGTAGCTATGTGTCAGTCCTTGTCAGCAGTCCAAGGACAGTATGTGACAACAGAACATTTTCTTTTATTGGTTTTCCTTGTTATTAAATAAAGCCCATACACTGACTTTCCATTTAAAATTCTGATACTGACATGATAACATCCAGAAGACAGGCAGAGAGCTGAACCAGAGGAAACATGACAGGAGCATTTCTGTTTGTTTGCCAACCCTTCTTCTCATCCCATCTTGCAAGTTCACAAGCCATGGATATTATTCTGTAGAATTCTCCTGATACATTTTAAAGAGATTGCCTACTTAGCTTTTAAAGAAATGTACTTTCAAATTAGAATTTTAATCAACTCAGAAAAAATGCACATTTCTATTACATGTATGTCAACAGTGAAGATTTGTATCTTTAATGCCAAACTATTTCTCCAATGATATGCAATTCATACGACACACAAGTCCACTCAGTTTATTCTGCACGTCAAAATGCACTAATTGCTTCTGAGTGCTGTCTCATTTGGTCTGTCCCATTTGGAAAATGACAGAAATAAAATATATATAAAACTACTAATGTAGTTTGAAAAAAAGTGCCTTCAAATTTAACAGCGGTCGATTATTGTACAGAAATGACAGAATGCTGAAGTGGTAAAGGACAAAGGAAAGACCAAAAAATGTGTGTTCATAGAAGTCCTTATGTTGTATGTAAAGGTCTTGCAGCCAAGAGAGAACAACACTGATGTTTCTACCTCAAATTCCTGTTAGATGAGAGACAAGGAATTATGGTATTACACTTTATTCTTGATCTACTGTAATTCAAAATGGGTGATAATTTTGGATCCTCTAAGGCAAGCAACCTCTCTGAGCTAGTTGCTGTAACTGTAGAAAGGAGGTGGTAAAATACCTAAGCAGTTCACAAAAATACTTTGAAATAAACCTTCAAAAAGACAGGCTGGTTTTCTACTGCTTTCTATTATAGCTGACTTGAAGTTATGGCATTTTTCTTCAATGACTGATTTTAATTAAAAGCAAATAATCACTCATTAAGGAAACTATTTTTTTTCCTTACTAAATCCATCATTTCTTCACTTACCTATCTTAAATGTTCTTTGCTTTCATAACTGAAGTATTTGTGCATACTACCAGAAGCTAGACCAGATAACTTCCAGACATCTCTTTTAAGCAACATCACTAACCTGAGAAGATGAATTGTCTGTAATATTCCAAGTCCTACAAATACTAATATAACAGAGACAAGAACCACAACATGCTACGCTGCAAAGAAGAACCGTGAAACAAAGCATTTTAAAATTCAATTAAAGAATTTAAACTAATTTTCATTTCTTTGCAATAAGCTCCAGCCAAAGTGCTAGCAGGCTGCTCACCCCAGAGGTGGGGAAGATTAAATGCTGCAGGTACAGGGCTTGTGCAACAGAGAAGTAGCTGCAGCTGAAAACTGATCTGCAAAGGGATCACATCTGACAGCTTCACACATTAAAACAGAACAAAAACGGGGAAACAACACTGCCCAAAAAAGGTTGCCAAGGATTGTCCATCTGCAAGTGAGCCATAAATGCAAGTAACAGATATAACAGTCTGTACAGTCTGATAAAAAACAAATAACTTACCCAGGGCACAAGGGGGATGATTGTCCAAATGTCACAAAAATAAAAACCTGTTCATTCAGGTTTAGCTTCACATCTGCTAGTGTCCTGCCCTACAGCACTGCAATCTATTGTTTAATTCTAGGTTAAAATGAAGTAATCTAAATATGCAGGCTGTTATATAAAAGGGCCAGGGGATGAAATTACACCAGTTTCTAATAAGGCCCTTTGAAACCCTAAACTAGCAAGTTAGCAGCCAAATTGTTCTTCTCCTACTAATACAGACTGAACAGAAAGTGATGACTAAAAGAGACAAAATAAAGAGTGCAAACCTGTAGTTCTCAAAATCCTGAGTATGTCTGCTATACTGAAGAACACCAGAGGACTATTTAGGTGCTAAAAAATTATCATTTTATTTACCATCTCCAAGACCAGTCTTGAAAAATGTTTGTCTCCCTATTGCTAGACTCTTCATAAATACAAGATCCGTAAAATTTCCTTCTCTTCCATTTCAAAACAAACAGAACTTTTAACATAGCTTCATCTGTCTGTGTAATACCAATTTATGTGGTTTTAAGTATTCTTCCACTTGGTAAGTAGCAGCCTGCACCTGGTGACAGACCTCACACCAGAACATGAAAAGGACTATTTTGGTTATCTTCTTCTATCTGTGCAGTACATGTCTTATTATTTTCCTCTTTTTCACTCAGAATGCTATTTACTGAGCCCTCCCATAAATTAAAAGAAAATTCCATGCACAGACATACAAATATATTCTGCACCTGAATTGTAAAGAAAAAGAGAGTTGTAAGCTTTTTTGAACACATACCCACCCTAGAAAGTACAGTAGCATGATAGGCATCATCCCAGACTGCTCCATGCTAGCTGCAAGGATCCACTGGATCTCAGCTGCACATGAGGGATCCCAGCTCACCTCTGCATCAGCTAGTAAATTGCATTATTTTCCTGCTGGTCTTCATAATAGAGCTATTCACCTATTCAGTTGTGAGTAAAGACAGGAAAGCCAAAGTATAATAAACTCTTTTCTGATTCTGACTCTTTTTCTCTCTGAATGATCTTGATTAAGACTTGATTCTCCCACCTCTGCTACTCAGGAGAAGGCAAAAGAGAGAGCAGAAGACGTTTCCCAGTACAGAGGCTTTACAGCACAACAATTAGGCAAGTAGACTGACTTCTGGTCAGAAATAGGAAAACCAAATAAATTACTGACATAATATAATAAATTGTATATATATATTACATCTAATCAAGCTGGCATCTCAGAAAACAGCAGCTGCTCAATTCAGTCAAACACAACTCTTCAGAGGCTCTGAGAACAGGGGAGCACAGATTTCTGAAGCAGTGTGTGGTCATGCAGTCATTGCTCTGAGACAAAAGGGGAAGAATTTATTTCTCATATGGCAACAGGGATGCTGTGAAATTGCTCATAGGTATGGTCATACAAATTTCACCAAACTGATATACTTTCAGGATAGGAATCACAGAACCAATGATTTCTTATTGGTGTATTTTTTTGAGTTAAAATAATAATAGTGATCTCAAACTTGTGGAGAAGCTTATCAGAATAAAAGCTACTCTACAGTATATCACGCTTCAGGAGGATGATCTACTCTCAAAAGTTAGAATTATTTCCTTTCTTTAAATAAGAACTTGAAAATGAATCTTGTTCACGGTACCAAGGAACTGTGCCTGGCTTCTTTTCCCAAGGATAGAAGATTCTTTAACAGAATGCCCAGGGAAATTAATCCAATAAAGGAATCTTTCTCTCACACCATGCAAAAGCAAACACCTTCTAACCCATCTCAGCTGCAGTGAAATGCAGTCTTTAATGTAACCAAGGACTAGATTATTTGAAGCCAAGGTACCAGCACAGGTCTGAGCACAGGTCTTGCACTCATGCTTATTCACACAATCTAATACACATGCAACAGAAGCTAGATCCTTATGCTCCATGAATTTTCATGATCTAAATGTTATGCATTTAGCTCCCAAAAGAAGTTTTGAGGTTGGAATGATATATTTATGCTCCCTGAACACGTCAAGAATTAGAAATCCTGCCTGATGGACAGAAACTGCCCAGAGCTAACCAGTATAAAACACATTAATCAGCAGGAAACACCACAGCTACACTTCAAGCAGATACATCTGATACCTTTTTAGAGTTTGAACCACCAAAGCCTCCTGCTTCCTGGGATCTCTAGCCCACAGACATGCCCTGTGGCTTTTAAGGAACTAAGCCAGAGACGCTCTTTTCTTTTTTGAAACTTGGCTGAGAGAGGAGTTTAACCATGATATAACAGTCCTTTTCCCAGGACAGTGCCCAAGCTCTTGGTGAGATTTTACTCTCAGTGCCCACCTGGAAAAAGGGAGTGATGAAATGGCTCTCCCAGCCATTACCTTCAAGTTCTGACATTGTTAGTGAAGAGTAAGAAGAATAAACCTGTCTTGAATCATGATTTTCTGTGACACCAGCATAAAGACAGCAAATCTTGCCTTCATATGCAACACAGCACAGATTTCACCCCAACTGGCAATGTTTGTAGACCATTTTCACATGTAGCATAAAGCTATGTAGAAATTATGAGAAATACTACAGAGATTATACTATGATGGGATAGTAAAATTGCTTCTAAAATATGCATTTATCAGGCATCCAGGGTTGCAATAACATTTTAACTACTATGGAAAGATGTTTTTGCAGTAAGCTAAACTAGCTCATCTACTTTCTATTAATAACCACACCATGAATACTCCACAGAAAAATTGTTTCACTTACTGCAAGAGATGAACTTCTGCCTAATCTTTTATGACCTTTATAAAACTTTATTAAATTATGAAGCCATGTAGCTTTTACAGGCTCTAAAGTTTTGCTTGGGAACACTTTAAATACATAAATATGTGCAGCTGTCCCAAGTAGTGCCACCATGGGGACTTAAGACACTGTTAAGACTTTCCAGTCCTGTACCATTTAAAATTGGTAATAAAACTCTAGTCCAAGATAAAGTCTCAGATAGGAGCTACCCAGCCAGGAGCAAAGTACTCCTTATTTAAGAAAATTACTGGCATTTTAGAAATACATGCAACTCTTCCCACTTCCTTGCACTTGTGTTACCCATAAAAGTCTCAAAATGTGTATATATATATATATATATATGTATTCAAACTAGTTTATTGCATAGATAACCTCCTTCAGCAAGTCAGAAATAGAAATACTAAATCCCTTTGTTCATCTTTAGTACACTAAGTCCAAGATGAGAACAATAGGGATCATGGTACTGGCAGAATGTGTCCCTATTGTGACCAGTAAGAAACAGCAAAAAATTAAGATGCTAAAAAGCCCAATACATTGGATGGCAAGCCCAGATAGCTTTGTATTTGCTCAGAGCCTGCTGTCTCCTCAGAACTGCAGTCTGGTGGTGAGGAGGTCTGGAGGCGATATCCTTAAAGGCAAGGAAAAAGGAGAAGAAATGTCCACCCCTTTTTTCCCAGAAATGTCATCAGTGCCAAGAAGAATCTCCCTCCAACATGGAACAGGGTCACAGACTACCATTTCTCACAATCCCCTTGAAATCCAAGAGAATCCTGAAAAAATTAATGTATGTCATCTGCCACAGTCTGACCATTTGAAGTATTTTGTTTCTGGTTTTGGTAACCCTTGATTTGGAAAAACTGACAGACCACTATGGCTATACATTTTAATGCAATTATTTGAACAAGGCATACCACTGTGCACATTTCTAACATTTTATTCTTCCAATGTAGCTTAATTATATCCCTCCAACAATTGTAGTTCTACAAAATCTTATAAAACAAAGATCTTGTTCCTTCCAACAGGGAAAAAGATTAAAACTGCTCATTTAATGAACAAACTAAAAGGTTTAGAACTAGGAGCTCAGCAGACTTCCCCAGACCCTCCTATAATTTTCAAATCCAAAGTAAAATCCTTTCACACAACTTGGTTGAACAAAGTTCAATTTATTCCATTCAATTTAACAACATTTGTACTCACTGACTGTTCACTTAGATCCTGAGAGTCTTCCATTGAGGTTATTCACTTTCTTTTCCTCCACAAGAAGAAATTATCTTCCTTCCAATTTACAGCTCAGTAGTCTAAATTAAAAGAGAAGATTAAAAAATTACATGTTAGTCCATGGTCCTTACTTCTAAGGCAAATCTGCAATAAACAAACACCTTAACTGAGGTTGTGGTTTTATTAAAACCTGAAGTAAAGTTCCCACATGAAGACAAATTTAATGTAAAGTGCTTCTACACCTTCAGTATTCTTTTGGGAGCTATCTAAAATACACCAACAGAAACAGGAACTTTCCTCTGACTCCTTCAAGAGAAAAAATAGCTCTGAAAACAAAGAAATAAAGAAGCTAAGATCTTGAATACAGGCAGGTGTTTAAGCAGTCAACAAATGATAACCCCTGAGAGAAGGGCTTAGAAAGAGTTATAGAACAGAACTGCTTAATACACATTTAATGATAACCTCTTAGCCATTTTAAGTGTCTGGCAGAAAAATAGGTTATTATGCAATTATCAGCATGAAGTCCCCTCTCTAAGGTTCATTAAATTCCTTTAGGATTAAATGAAATACACAAAGTGGTTTATAACAAGCAGATCCCTACAAAGTATTAAATGACAGACATTATCCTAATTATCTGCTATGTCTATGCCTTCTTTAATAGGGTGAATCATTCTCATTAAATATGGAGATCTTCAATAGCAAAATTCTATTTTCCAGGAGTTCTGCCTGTGAATGATCATAGTAACCCTAACTATAAAGCCACATGATTATATTACATTCTCCATTCTCAGAAAAGATCCATTTTGGAGTTATGCAAATTTGCATAATTTAGAACAAAAAAAAAGTTACAAGGATATTTCATATATGCAATAATAATATTAATCAAAGCTGATGTTACATTAAAAAAAATCAATATGTAAACACATATGATAAGGAACCCAAACATCATGGATTTGCTTATCAATATTACCTAGATTTGTTTATCAAAAAGGCACCACAAGGAATTACCTGGGATTATGCTCAGTAACATAAATATATCATGGATCTGTTTTAAACTCTTACCAGCAAGCACTAATAAACACAGCCAAGGGTAAACCATGTGCAATTGTACAGAATATTTGAAAGGAACCAGAGCCATAGAACCTATGTGGAATAAGCCATGGAACCCATGTGTTCTCACCCACTGCCTGCCTTGCCCTGTGAATATCTCCTCTCTTAATCTCTAGTGCCACTTACTTGCCATACCTCCACTTACTCCCCAAAATGTAACTCCCAAAAATTCATTTTGTTTTGCATTAGATACTTTCTGCAACACACACAAATGCACAGCCCCAGTCTACTTTGCTTTCAAGTCTCACCTGGATTTTTCCTGCCACTAAATGACACCCTCCTGTCTTTCTTCCCTCTCGTCTAAGTTTCAAAATTATTTTCATTCACATTTCATTTTTATTTTTGCCATTCATTTTAATTTTTGCCATGATTTTAAATAAGGAAAAGACAAATTGCAAGAAAATCATGTTGCGTGTATTTCACCATATCATGCAGCTGAAAAGAATTCCTGTTTTTCAAAATGGTTTTAATCTCCCCTCAATTTCAGAGGGATCCAAGATATTGATGTCTTTCCCCACAATGCCTTCACCAAAACCGTAATCACTTCCAATGATTTTTTGGTCAATGTGGAGCCCACACTCCTGTATTTGTAAATATCTTCTCCAATCTTTGTTCAATGAAGCTAAAAGGGGAATTGAAGGGCTTCTTTAAAACACCCACTATAGGAAAATTTCAGAAAGGAGAACAACGGATATTTTAAGAGAAAGCAGTTCTACATGGCATTGACTGCAGCAGTTCCAATCAAAGGAGGCAACCGCAAACACAGAGATGAATTTTTATGACTGATACTAAAATATTCCATTAATAACTTAAACATAAAATCTCCTTTGATTTAATTAAAAGTTTGTAGTGAGTTCATGTTATTGCACTGGTAAGACCGCCTGCAGAAAAAACGGTCAAAATACAAAATTCGTAACAAATTATTTGACTAGTTTCTAAGTATACTGACTGAGAAGTCAGTACCTGGCTTGCATTCAAACAGTAAATGTTCTAATTTTCTCTGTCACTGAAGGTGGCAGATACTTCACTTTCTGTATAAAACTCAACTATAACTCAACTACAGAGCTAGACCAGAACTGACAGACCCATGTTTCTTTCCCTATTGAAGGATTCTGAATCAAAGCACACTGAGATCAACAGATGGATGTCACATTTTTTCCAAAAAAACCCAGTGTATCAGAATTTTAGGTACATCCTGATGACCCAAATCCAGCAGGAGTTTTACTACCAAGAACTGCCAATGATTCACCCACAGTATGTGTTGTGTCCCAAAATACACAATATGTTAAGTATATTGTTTGCACAAACATGTTAAATTGTAAGTTTCTAAGGCACTGCTGTTCATCTTCACACTGCCTCAAAATTCAGAAGTTCTTACTGAAAATGGAGCTTTTTAAAATAAAATTCGGAAATAATATTTTATCAGTATTATTCTACCTATCAACAGCAAAATCCTGCTGCATTTTGAGCCCAGTTAAAGTGGCTGATTATAACCAACTACTAACACAAAGATTTTTATAATGGCAGTTATGCCAATTGCACTTAGACCAAATCCTTTAGGGTTTAGTTTTATAAATTTGTAAAAAGGGGAGAAAAACCATTAGAGAAGTCAGTGATTTAAATAAGACCAACATTACTCCCTAATAAAGATATAAAATTAAAGGATAATAGTAACCTCGTGCTGTTTTATGAGGCAATAATCCAGTTACCAATTCAGCCTTGTAGTTTATTCCATCAAGAGAACCAGATTAAAAACAGAGGGAGGGAGGGCACTCTTACCCTATTCCATTGCAAGTGTTTCTAACTGGGTTGAAATATTTTTAAAACTGTCGTTAAAAGTCTTAAACTCACAGACAAGCCAGAATGAAGAAAAATGCCTGTTTCTCCTCTTCATCCACTCCTTGCAGATGTGGCTTTAAAACTGATGAAGTGTTTTATGCCCCCAGATAAAAATTTTACCTTTCTAAGAAATGTCTTAATTAGGAGGATTCCTGACTTTCCTCATCAACAAATGCATTTAAATCTAATTTTTTATTTATTTGTTTTTATCTGGGGGAATAAAACACTTCATCAAATTTAAACTGCAACTTCCAGGACTTGACTATGAGGAGAAACATGTGTTTCCTTCCAGAGATACACACATAAGTTAAAGAAAATAAACTACTTGAGGATCTGCTGCACACTGCTTTATAAATGACTGAAAGTCATTTATAAAAAGCAATCCAATTTCATTTTCTATGGGAATGTCTACTATGATCCTGTGCTGCAACTTCCACAAGCTCAAGATGGAATGTGAAGCTTAGGGATGCACAGGTGAAAACCAGCCCTAACGCACTTGACGTTTCCCAAGAGTATCTCAGAGGCTGCTTCAGGCCCTCCAGTTGGCCAGATGGGGATATGGATCTCCAAGAAGAATCCATCATCTGGAAGAGGAGTTTGGCCATCAGACAAAAAAGCTCATCCATTTCACTTCAACACAAAAACTTGGGAAGAAAGGCCTCTCTTCAGCCACTAGGAATTGGTCTTCTGAAATGAAATTCAGGGGAAACATTATCATCAGTTTCTACTACATTTTTTTCACATTATAACTGCTTTGGGCACATTTATACATTCTTTTTATTCTGATTTATCTAGAGAATACCTGCTTCTACTGAGGTTGTATCATGTGATGTTCCCTAGTTCTTCCAAGGTTGTATCATGTGATGCTCTGGCAATATAGTTCAGAAATTTCATGATCCCAGATAAAATATACTACATTGTTTCACACATTTTGAAACATGTTGGTAATAAGCCTAGCAGAAGGATGCTGCTGTGGTTTACACAATTCATTCAGCCACAAAGAAGAACACATTTCTGTCACAGCCACGGGTTGGGAGCCAAAATGTTGAGAAGTGGTCACAAATAGAGCAATTTCTCATTTTCTAGTGTTCTACTTCAGAAACCTGTGATAGTACTAGTACTTAGTGCTGAGAGCTGCCACTCAATTAACGTAGGATGTGAACCAGTAAGTGAGGACAGGCTCCAGGGCTCAAACTCTCAGTCTCTCAGGCAAGCCTCACTTTGGGTTTGCACCATTACTACAGAATATCTGAGTAGAATAAAGCACATTTAAGGCACTGTGAAAGACAATGCAAGGTAGGTAAAGAGAAAACTGCTTTAGAATCAGTACAAGAAACTAGTGCATATGCACTGCAATTTCATTAAGTTAGATTATTTCATGCCATTTGTTTCCCATGAAACTCATTTCTTTGAAGGAACAGGGGAAGAGGTATGGGCAGTAACAAACAGGCACTGCCTAATATTCAGTAATTTCTCACCTAAAAAAACATCCTTCTAGTTGTTTGTATCCCTATCATAGGAAGTCTCATGTGAAAAAGATAAAATAACCTAGATTAAAAGGAAACCAAATGCTGATTTATTAGAACGTCAACTTTGTCTGCCAAACAAAGCCATCCTGACAGCATGACCTTGTCAGGGACATGTACTCTTTCCTGAGGAAAACTGGCAGGTGAACAGAAATATATTCAGAATTTCTAAATTATTTTAATTCTCAGATTTTTTTCTTCTCTCATTCCAGAAGGGTTCTTGCCAAAAGCAGAAATGGCTCAGGAGTTTTGCATGTGTATTTACATTTAGCTGAGTCTACTCAGCTTTCCTTAGCTGGTGTCTACTATCTGATATCAATATGAGTGAAGTGAGCCTCCTGAAAAACTCCTATTTCATTATAGAAACAAATCTTGCTCCACAGACTAGAGAATTAATGGGAATATAGTCTTTCCCTTCCTCTTCCTTGGGCCCTCCTCTGTAGAGAGTCAAATATGGCTGTCTTTGGATCAGTTTGATTTCAGTCCCCTTTTAGCTTGCTGAGGATGAGAATTTTACCCTCAGAGAAGTTTTAGAGCGTTCTGGAACCCTTTGTAGCACATTCAGTTCCACTTCTATATTAGTGACTTCCAAAAAACTGAGCTCCTTACTCACCCAGAGCCCTTGGTATGTGGTGGAGAGGACACCAAGCCATAACATCATGTACCTCCGATTTTAGATCCAGACATTTCCAGCAAACCCTGATGGAATGAAATAGTCTTCCCTGGGTTTTGTGTTCTGCTGAGCACCTGCCTACATCAATTTGCATCTGCAGATGCATTACTTAAACAGAGAAGATAGATTACTCCTTATTTTGAATAATCTTAATTATTCTGGGATTTCACAGAACAACCCATGCAACTTAACACAGATGAATACCCTATTTTAGCCACATACACTGCTGCAAACAGGGAAGGAATACAGGAGGAATTTGCAGGATGAGCTGAAAAGCAAATTGACCCATCCAGCTGCTTTCTCTACAAATAGCCCTCACTTTCACAATAAATACTTGGGTGACAGTGTACTGGCAACTTGGAGGGCGCTGCTCAAGGCACCCTTTAGGGCTCATTCAGCATCCTCATCCCAGCACATATCCAGCGTGGATGTGCATAAGAACATGCATATGTCTAAACTGGGTATACAGTATATATTCTAAAGTATATAGAAACTGTGCTTCTGAAATTAATAAGCTTCAAGGTGCGATGCCAGACATTACTAGATTTTGAGCCTTGTTACAATCCCTGCAGGAGAAGAAATAGTGTTTGTTCCTGCTAACACAACATTTATTTTCAGATCTTGGGTTGGGATGCATGTTAAGAACAGGCATGGGATCTTCAACATCCACCACACATTTACAGTTCTGAGCTCATCTAGTTTCCTTCTACCTTCTCCCTCTCCTGAAAAAACCCACATCTGTAACTGTGACATAATTTGTTATTTCCATCTTCCTTTCTGAGTATGCGAATGCATGCCAGACATTAAATACAGTAATCAAAACAGACACGATTCATGCCACCAAACCACAATACACTGAAAACTCCTCAAAATTCACATCAAATTATTGACTTTCATGCAAGTCACTATACATTTGTTAGACACAGTCTTGCAGATTCTGCATGGTCTTCAATGAATATTTGTATAATTGTCAGTTTAGTGTAATTTGCTTCCTTGAACTGAACTTAGTAAAGGGTGGCATTGCTTGTGTAGCATTTGTGGACATTTTATCAAGAAAAATTAAGATGATATTGCCACTCTGCATCAGGTACTTCCAACTTAGAAACAAGTCACACCACCACAAAACTATTTGGTACCAGTCAAAAGCAGGCACCAAGACAAAAAAAAGCAGAGCAACACAGGCCATGATGTCCCTGCATCAGTTAGGTATGCAAACCAGGTAAGAAACAGAAAGGGT
Organism: Rhabdornis inornatus; assembly: GCA_013397075.1. Classification (NCBI taxonomy): domain Eukaryota; kingdom Metazoa; phylum Chordata; class Aves; order Passeriformes; family Rhabdornithidae; genus Rhabdornis; species Rhabdornis inornatus. Next base: position 688,647 of record VWZS01010216.1, on the reverse strand, counting down.
CTATGACAGATCTGCCTGCTGATACTACCATCATATGACAAAAAAAGTGGGGAAAACAGAAAGACTTCCTAGCAAACAGCAAACAACTGCAAGCATTGAATCTCCTTCACTTTAGTTTTGTAACAGAACATGTCGGTGCAGCATTTATCTTTTGCAGCACTGGGTACAAACTTCACAGGTACCCCCACTCTTCCTATCCCTCCCATCCCATACCTGTGTAACAGATAAGAAGGACTAACTTTGAGAATTTCAGGATACAGAATTATAAACTCAGCAATACCTCCCTTATCCTACCAATGCACAACACACTGTGAAATTGCTAAAACTGAGACCAGAGCTACAAATCCACTGATACTTGGGGGCTTCCCACCTGTGAGAGACCACTCATGCTCAGATAAGGCATGCAGCTACACAGACTTCATCCATCTCATTCCAAATTAATCAATTACAGAATTTTCCAGATAGAAATGGATAAAACAAATGCTGACACTGTTTCTGGCCTCAATTTATAAACAAATCTAATCTAGAATCCCACTGTGTTCCCCTAAAAATCAAGAGAAAAGAAAGGTGGTTCCCAGGAAAAAGAAACAAAACTCAAACAAGTAATGCAGAGATGCCACAGACAGAAGCATACCCTTTTAAATTTTTCAATTAAAATTTTTGTTTTATTTTCCTACTAGCTGGCCATTTCAATGTTTCGAACAACTAGATTTTTTTAGGGAGAAGGGCTTTGGTTTTTACTACACAGTGTATTTTGCTTAACTTCTGAGACAATTTTCTTCTCTTTTTTTTGTAGAAAATGGCTGTGAACAAACCTAAGAAAACGTTTCAATTATTTATAAATATGCCATTGAAAACAGAAAGAAAAAGACTATACTTGGTTAGCCAGAATATTTAAAGTCGCACTGTCAACTTGAAAATATTATTTCTTATTCCCTCTATCTAAAAACATGTCAAATTTACCTGTTACATATAAAAAACCCTCAAAAACCTTGTGACACAAAAATAAGCATAAAATAACAATAAAGGTTATTTCTAAAACAGAAACATTTTTAGAATTTAGAAGAACCTAAAAATGAGCATATCCACAAGGTAAAACCACACAGCAGTTTTACAAGGCTGAAAAACTTAATGCAAAGAATCCAACCACGTGGTATCATAAAAGCTGTGACAGCATAGTATCTACTCATCCTATCTGCTCTAAAAATCATGCCACAGTATGAGGATTCATTGAGAGTTACTGCAGAAGTTCAAATACTTCCTAGGCTTACTAGAAACATCCTGGTGAAGGTAGAAGTTTACAGCATGCCCATGCTTTTTAGGTGTTAGAGTCATTGCTCAGCAGCTGCTATTCCTGTTACTGCCAAGTATCTCACATGAAATTCTTGAACGGAACATTTTGAAATGTCAGAAAGAAACACAAAGTAAACTCACCAAAAAGAAACCTGGGTACTGTGGTTCCAGTTTGGTAGAAGAAACAAAAAGATTTTCTTAACTAAAGTTGACAGTAACTCCTAAATATTGCATTTGTGAAACTGTTATTTTTTTCATTTCATGAACAATGAGAAACAAAAAGCTTGAATGCAGAATTGTCCCACAACACAGAACTCTGTCTGGTGCCAGCATGCAGTTCGGGTGCTTTCTGACAGAACAGAATGACAATTATTACTCACCAAACTAACACTGCTGCACCCCAGCCATCAAGTCAAACTGAAACCATCAGAACACAATGATTGAAAGTCAAAAATTTTCTATGTACCACCTTTGTTCAGCACTAAGAAAATGCAAAACCCCATACCAGATGTTCTGTGTAATCTACATTTTTATGCTGCTGATCCTCTCATGAGCTGTCTGCACTCATTTCAGCTCCTGGCCCATCAGCAGTCCCCATAGGCGACTGCAGTGTTGTGACATCCGTGGAACAGCTTGCAATCCTACAGGCAAATCTCTTTCACTATGAGCCAGCAGTAAGTGTGCCACACAAAGTAATTGCAAAAAAACAGGTATTCTCAGATTTTAACTAAAACAACTGCTTTGAGAGTGCATCTTTTACCGCATTTTCTTTTCCTCATTTAGATATTTATTAGCTGTGATCAAACTATGTTACATTCTCCCTTGGTCAACCAAAATTTGTTAATCCCCTGGAAGAAACATTTTCCAATGCTTAATTACTCCTCTGGTCTTAAATCTGAAACCTCCAATTTTTTAAAGCTTCCTTTCTAAAGCTAAGAAAGGGCTCACCTTTTCAGTAGTAGCTGCACCCATCTACCTACATAGCTAATGTAACCCCTCTTACTCTGCCGAGTACTTAGTTTAACTTCTACTCCTTCTTTTAGCTACAATACCAATTATCATTATAATTTGCTATGGCCTCCATTTGTTTTTTTTCTTTAAATAAACGGCTGGCTTGTAGTGAAGTACATACCATTTGCTTACTCTCAATTTGCTCAGTGAGCCAGACTACTCTCATCAATCTGCTCCCCTCGTTATTTACCCATCCCTAAGTCTTTGTAGTAGCAGTACTTTAGGCATTACAGTCTAACAACAGAAGTATAAGGAAGTTTGTAAGAAGAAAAATATCTTGTATTAGGTCAGCAATTGTTCTAATCAAGGGTATTACTTCTTATAGAACTTACTAATCTTGGTGTCACTGGTAAAACAACAAATGGGTTTTGATTTGATGATTGCTTCCTGAAAAACCGTTTGTAATAGCATGCTTTTTAAGGACTCGTTAACAAGTAACAGGTATTCATGAAATATATGCTTTAGTTTGCTGTTTAATCCATTTCATTTGTGCCAAGTTGATTTTGTGTCCTTCAACTTTATTAATCAAAAAGTCATGTCAACTCAAGACAGACTTTCAGAATTTTATTACATCACTACACTTATCTTTGGAAATCAAACTTGTACTCACATCAAAAATAATATTGCTGGTTTGGCTTGCTTGAGTGTTCATAAACCTGTGATGTGGTATAGTATGCATATTTCAGTGTTATATGGGAACAACATAAAAAAAGGCATTTGGAACGTGATAGCCTGTAAGTTAATACTTTGTGACAGTGGAGACTAATAAAAAATAGTTGCCATAAATTAAGCACTTGTCTACAGTGACAGCTATGTAATGGCCACTTCTGAGAAATTATTGCACTTCTTTCCCCGGGAATAGTGATAAAAGAATGCAGCCTGTCACGAGCGCTGCAGCCCTTGGCAGTGACATCCTACTTCTAGCGGAGTTATGCTCCGCCTGTTCCCTGCAAGCCCAGCTTTTGGACAGCAGCGCAAAGATCTGGAAAAGTTCTGTCATCTGGTATCATGTCTGAACTCCTGTCTTCCTTCAAGAAAATCATAGCTGTCCCCTCCAAAGGCCCCAGTAGTTTCCCTATTGTTTTAACTTGCACATGTATCTGCAAATTATTTGCAGCTACTTCGATTTTAGTCAAAAATCCCTGCCTCAACACAACATTTTGATTAAACATCAAGGGATCATTTTTATAGACAATGTTTTCATTATGAAAAATTCCACCTATCCCGCAGACTCGACCCTGCACTTCAGTTAGTAGAGGTGGCAGATTAGGTAACGGAGACTGTGGTTCTGCAGCTATTTCTGCAGCACCGCTGCCAGGCTCAGCAGCACGGGTGCTGCCACTCATTCCGACCTTTGCCTTGCTGCCAGCACAGCTGTTTGTGAACCACAGCAAGAACGGATCCAACTTAAACGAGTGGCCGGCAGAGGCGGGTGAAGAGGCCGCTTTAGAAGCACTGCCACCAAATATGAAACCACGGCTTCACGCTTTTCTGTCCTCTACCGCAGGAAACAGACGGACGTAGGACTTCAGATAGGGTTAGCCACACATGAGGTTACTGCTATCGATGCTTATATGAACCAATACCCCTTGATAATGATGTAAAAACAGAGCAAAATGCTGTATCTCTTTCTACAGATCTTGCAGTCAAACTATTTCAGACTTAGTCCTGATTTGACAGCATCTCACGTGCTGCTGTTCTAATCCTGGATTTCTCCAAAAAGCTGGGCAGTTTCACAACTATCAGGGAGTAAACTCTTCTATTTCATTTGCTTTATGCCAAAAATTCGACTACTCATGTAGCCCTTGATAAATCAGACTAACATTTAGTCAGAAAATTGGAAAACAAACTGAATCACAGCTAACTAGATACCAGAAATTACTAGGAAACACATCATCTAGCCATTTCAGCTGGAAGACCTCACGTTGCAGGTAACTCCTGGCTATACTGCTGCACAGTGAGCCCAGGATTCAGATGGTGCTTTGAACATAAAAATTGCTTCTCTGAAGGTGCAATTAACTGAAAAAAAAATTAATTTGAACATTATACTAGATCCTTCTACCATGCCAGATTAGAACCAACACAAAAATAAATAGGTGGCTGAGTGGAAAAGTACTTTCATCTTCCCATTTGGAAAACCTACCACAGTCTAAATCTTGCTTTGGAGTAACAAGAAATGTTATTTTCAAGACCCTTTCCCAGAATATAATCACTGCATTTGTAAAATCCTCTATATCATTCAGCCTCATTAGTTCTCAACTTCCCAGTCCTCTGTGCTAAGAAGATCAATACAGAAGTGCTAGGTTCAGTCTGAGTTGCATTGCTAGAACTTGGCAGGGGAAATGTGCACAATCTCCCTGAGCTGTGCCTGGTTTTGTGAGACCATGTCTATGCTGGGACACTTGGGAGAGCTGGAAGAAAGACCTCACATACAGTATGATGTCAGGATGCATAAACTGAAGTGTACAGAGGCTGGTTTAGCTGCTCTCTCGGGAGTAAGGTAAACTTCATTTTCTGTGATGTTCTGGGAATATACTACAGTGAATAAAAAGAAACATCCAGATGGGATTTAATATGGACTTCATTCCTTTCATTGAATAGGCGTGGCATTCATGTAATGCCCCTGAATAAGCAAAAACTAATTACTCATTTCTTTAAGCAACAAAGTTACCTTAACAGAATTAAAAGAATGCAGACAATTAGCAATATTTCTAACTGCATCATTTTCAAATATACAGTTACTGTAAAAGGCATTTCTGTGGTCATTTATAAAACGCTACCAAAAAAAATGTTTGAATGTAGGAGTACAAAAATGCCTTGAAATGGAAGAAAAAATATATAGTTTGGACATCTATATTTAACTCTCTTTTTTTTTTCCCCCAAGTTTGCAGAATCACTTCTCTGTGCATGTGCTCTCACACATATAATGTATATCATAATACCCCACCAAAAAAGCAGACTGAACTAAGAATAGAGGACTAGATACTCATCTGGCATAATGTGAGACCACTCCAGTAATTTCAGCATTCCTACTCCAATTTGCAACAGCTAAGTATCTGGCACAAAACATCAAGTTAAGTTTCCAATTACCTCATGCACCAGCATTGATTTCAATAGTTATATACACATAGTCATAGAGGAAAATTATTTGAAAAATTGCAAACTCAGCTCTGTGTTTCTTTTACTTTTATGGTCTAAATCAGACCCTTCATGGTATTTTAATGTAGGTTTTTGTGGTTTAATTATATATATATGTCAAGAGTAGACTAGCTACTCGCTGTTCTACCCAATTTAAAAAAAAAGGCAGCAGTAATTTTTTACACTGCTGAGAATGTGAGCTTATACTGGGTCACATCACAATAGTATTTAATTTTAATGCTGCCAAAAAATCTAGTGCATACTAACTTAATCACATAAGTAATAAGTTAACACCTATGAAAAAAATCAGTCTTTGTGTGAATATTTTTCAGGTTGCCTTGAGTGGTTGTTTTCATAATTTTCTGTTCCAAATTAGTCAAATTGTACAGCTCTGCACAACCCTAGTGCGAAGAGAGTATTCAGTCATCCCAGGTAGACTGAGTTCTTCAGAGACAGCATTTAAATTACATCCAACTGAACTGCCTTCCACTGTCTTTCTACAGACAGCTGCTTAATGAAAAGTCACTGTAATAGTATTTAGTTAGTTAGTTCTAGGAAAAAGACATAGAATTCCAAATTAATTTATGCATAGAAATCCTCCAAACTACTTCTTTTCAAATCCATGGTAATTTCAGCCTAACTCAAACTTCAGTGTCTACTGCCCAAGCCTAACAGCCTAAAACCAAATAAGTCTCACTGGCTTATGGAGTGAGAAGTTCTGAAGATAATCACTAGTCATCATAATCTTCCTTGGAGAAATAAGGAAATTTTTAACAAATTGAAATGAAATGCTTAAAACTTTAGTATTCCTCAGACAGCAATTAGCATTTGACATGTTGCTCAAAAGTCTGATAGCTAACCTATACAATCCTGTGACAGAGACTGCCCAGTGATACATTTCAATATAGGATAATCAATCATCACTGTAATTTTCACTGTTTAATGTTAAAGCAAAAAGGCAGACAGCTATTCAACACATTTCTCAGGCTTAGAGATAAAAAGAAGAAAATGCTTTAAAATAGCTTTTGCTTTTAAGGTCCTATATTACAGGCATCCCAAAAGCAATCCTTCTGGCAGCATTGCAAACTACAAGGTAGACTAAAAATGTGAGTTTTACTGCCTTTTCAAATAGATTTTATTGCTTATTTGACATATAAGTGCTCTTTTTATCTGAGCTTTTGCACTGCAAAGTGTATCCAAGTTCTTTTAACCACTCCTGATTTAATGACAGATTTAATAACACTGCAACACTGAAGCGTGGAATTGGCAAAAAAATTATTTCATAAAAATCTGATTTCTGTACAGCAACATCTAAAATGTCACCTAATACATACAAGTAAATCAGAAAGTTTTTAATGCATATTGTAAAGCCTGAGGCTTTGATAGGTAAAGCACCTACTGAGTTTAAAAGACCATAATTTATTTTTAATAACCATTTTTATTTAATTTTTCAAAGAGTAGCAGTTTATGCCTTCAGTAGAACCATGCCCTGAAATCTCAGAGGTGATAAAAGGGCCATGCCAAAGCTGAAAGGTTTCGAATATCAAACTATACTATTATGTCAGGGTCAGCAAGATCAATTAGCACTTTTCAATGACAGAAAAAGGTTACTTTGGACACACATTTACACAGTATTTAAATCCAAAAAAGAAAAATAGCACTTATTAGGTGTACTTATAAACCTCTTGATCAATGACTGAATATCAACACTCTTCTTCCAGTTGCATACCATAAATGCCGTGATTTTTTTAACAGAAAATGTCAAGAAGATTGTAAGCATATTAAATAGCAGAAATACTATTAGATTTTCAAGTACAAAGGAAAACCAAAACACCTGAGTGTTGCTGCTACCAGACTTGTTTTAGCGGTGAACTTCCAAAAAGCTTTAAAAATACTCGACCAACTTGACGTATGTCTGTCAGTCTGATGCCCCTGTGTTTGCACTTTTCCTGCAAACCCTGACAGTATCAAAAATGAAAACTAGTGAGCAAATAAACCTATTCCTATGCCTAACTAAAAAACTAAAACCTAACCCACCCCTCAATTTGAAAATACTAATCTGTATTAACTCATCCAAAATCTGGAAAAAAGCAAGTGTACATCCTCGGCAGCTAACAGCCAGAAACATGCACACCAGGAAGCGAGGAAACTTACACTTCAGTTCTTAGTATCACAAGAATACTCATTGGAAATACAGGTATGTTGGAAGTTAATTCAACACCTGTTAATTCAAGCGTTGCCATTGTAAACATAGCTTGAACAAAGTAGCTGGTTATGATATCAAATAAAGCCAGCGTAAAATCACAATAAAAATCCAAGAGATTAAGAAAACCTAAGGAAAAAGTACACTGTGTTGAAATCAGTGATTTGGATTGGTATTGCACTTAGTAAACGCAATGCAAGATTACTTTTCCTCAATGATATATTTTAAAATGTCTCTTTTTAAAGCCCATTTCTTCAAGGAGTGATTTGAAATATTTACTACCAGACAGTACCTAATTTTAGGTTTTAAGTGCTTTAACAGTTCTATGAAATATGATCAGCAGCTGCAATATAGAAGTATGCTGAATAAACGCTCCTTATAAAAAGGGAGACCTGCTTTACCCTGAGTTCATAAAATCTCTACTTTCAAGAAAGAAAAAGATAACACAGAAAAAAATTAATAGCTGTGTCCTAGAGCATTTAACAGAAATTTCAGGAATTTCTTTTTTCTTTCTGTGGCAACTTTCATATATAAGAGAGTAAAATGCTGTTTAAATTTTAACACTGGAGGATTGCACACAACATCGTTCAATACCACCAGATCATCAAGGAAGTAGACAGGTACCTTTCCCTCACTAAATGCCGATGTTTAACATTAATTCTAGGACTTGCATAAAGTTTAAAGAGTTGCACAAAGTTTAAAGAGCTAAACTTTAACACTTGCATCAGATGCTAAAAATACGCCACATGATACTATCTATAGCTGTATTTCTACAGTTGTCTTGTTTGAAATATTTTAACTGGGAACTGCAATTAACTGAGAACTCACCAGTGTCCTATTCAATACATTGCTTGTTTAGGATTTATTTATTCCATTGATATCATTCATACAGAATAAATTTACACTGCAAAGTGTTGTGAGGCCATTAATAAATACAAATCCAGCAAGAGTAACCTTAAACTAAATTTATTATCAGTACCACCATATACATGTAACAATTAATAACTGCATACAAATTATCTGAACAAAGATGCATAAAATATTCGTCAACATATTCCACTTTCACTTCTATTAAATTTGGTTGAAGAACATTTGGTAACATAAATACCACAATTAAAAAAAAAAAAAAAACAAAAAGAGCTGTTTCAGACATAGCCCAGCTATGCTAGATGTCAAACAGAGAAAGAATCACCTGAAGAGAGAGAAATGTCAGTCTGTATTTCCACTTTACTCACAGTACGATATATATTGCAAGTATGCAAGCATTTGTTATTCGGCAGCATTTTCAAAAGTACTAGGGCAAGAGTCAAACCCACAGCAATTTTGTGAAACTTTTCTTTTGAGTGTTAAGGAAATGAAACAAAGATACGGCCTGGGATTTATTGCAAAGTACATGCTTCTAACATCAAACTCCGAGGTCAGACCAGAAAATCTATTTGCCAAACAGAAAAGATGCCTTCTTTGTATAACTCTCTCTAAATCTAAACTGCTGATTAGTTTATCTTAGGTACGCTTTGTAGTCTCCGCAAATGAAACACGTAAAACAAAACTCAGAAAACTGTAAATACTGGTTCCTTACTGTTCTAGCATGACTTCATACTTAAACTGGAACCGTCCAAGTCGCTCCCTTGTCTGGTCCAGCGTGAGTCCCGAGATTTTTGTAAATACAAGCTACCTCACACCGCCACGCGCGATCCCTCCGTGTGCCCGGCTGCAAGCCCTGCCCGCGGGTACGGGGCCGGCAGCACCGCGCCTGCTTGGCTCCGAGCGGCAGTTTCATAAATGTAAATGAAACTTTAGATGCCAACTACCGATTGGCAGCGGCGATGCCGTGGGATCCCGCTCTCCCTTCCCGGCGGAAGGCGCAGCGGGGCTGATCCCCGGGCAGCCCCGTGTCCGGCCGGGCACGGCGCGGAACCCCCGTGGCTCGGGGAGAACCGCCGTGTGAAACGCAGCTGGCGGTTCTCCGCGGGTATCTGACTTTGGAAGTGTCTGTAATGACAGCAGGAGAAGGAGATTGATGGCTAAGAGCCCACTGGTTTTGAACACGGAGAATCCTGTTACCTCCTCGCGGATCAAGTACGCGCACACACACACATACACACACAAGGCTTACCCACGTGGAAACGCTTTCTAACCAAAACACAAGTCCCCGCGTCGCCGGTGGAAAAGGCGGCGGGACCCCCGGGCCGGGGCTTCCCCGTGCCCCGTCCGCTGGCGCAGCGGGGACCGCGGCGGGGGCGGGGGCGCGGTGGGACGACCCGAAAATGCAACGTTTTGTCTTTAAACCACAAGAAAAACAAGCCGGGGCGGGGGAGGGGAAGGGCAAGAGACCTCCCTCAGGGAAAGGAAACGGAGAGGAACAAAAACAACGGGCAGTTCTGTCCCCGGTCTCTTCGGACACTGGGAAAAGTGGCGGTCGGAGCGCCCGCGGCAGCTGCCGGCCAGGAGACAGCGAGATGGAGCCTGCCCCGTCCGCCGGCACGCTGGGCACGGCACGGCACGGCACGCCCGCAGCGCTCCGCCCCGGGGCAGGCGGGCAGCGGAGCCCCCCGAACGCTGCCCGGGGCCGAGGGCTGGCGGCGGAACCGACCGACCGCTCTGTCGCTGCCTCCTGTGCCCCCGAGTCCCGGCCGGGCTGCCTCGCCCCCGCGATGCCCGGACCCTCGCTGGAGGAGCGGGGTTTCGGGACGGGACTACCATCCCTGCACGTTTTCCTGCCTCTCTGTCCGGAGGGGACCCCGCCGCCAGAAACGTTGTTCCCCTCCCAGCCTCCGGTCAAGCCGCCGCTGGCCCCGCCGCCGGCCCTGGCAGGGGCAGGCTGTCGGCAGAGCGACCTGGCGGCCGGCAGAGCCCCGTCGCCCACCCCAGGCGGGCCGGCAGCCCTCGGCCGCTCGCGGGGCGCAGCCCGGACACCCCGTTTCCGCCGCACCGCCAGTGGGCGGGAGGCGCAAGCGGGGAACAATGCGACGGCAGCCGTCGCGGCTTGCTCCTGTCCTGGGGGTTACCCCAGCAGCCCCGGTAACACCCAGCCGAAGAGCGGTGAGGGCAAAACGGCAGGGGATATCACCTGGGCAGAGGCAGAAAGTCCGCCTGGGCGTGGAAAAAGTCACCCCGTCCGCACGGAAAACTAGTTTGGTTTTTTGCAATTAAACTCGCGTGGAGCCAGGGTAAAAGCTCGTCTCTACCCCGCTATGGACGGCTCCTCTGCTCCCTCCTACCACATTTGTTTCACAGCAACTTTGTTGTTGTTGCTGTCATCGAACCGACACGAAAACAGTGCTAAATAAACGCTAAATCCAAGCAGACGCACACACCCCCTCCACGGACACATGCACATGCAGCAGGGAACCCGTTTCCTCCACCTCCGAGCAGAAGGGGTGGGAGGGAGACGCGGGGACGGGGAAGTCAGAGACACTCACCTTCTCGCCGCCGGGTTATGCCTCTACCTTTATTTTAGGGCCGCTCCTTATTTATTTATTCTTGTACCTTCTCCGAGCCGAGGCTCCCCTTTTGCACTGCTCCTCTGGCAAAAACAGAACATCCCCCCTACAAGTCGTCCCCCCCACCCCTTTCTCCACACACAAATAAAGCGTAACTCGGAGCAAAACGGGAGGGGAAATTCGAGGGGG